>CM048748.1:221454143-221864143 GCA_026315105.1 Locusta migratoria
TACTTACATCGCAATTATACTGAGGCGACAAACACCTTTGGACAGATCTATGCACGGATAGAAGTGGCGGTAGTGTGGTGGTCACAAGGTATTAAAGGCCGGCGCGTTGTCGTAATTCTCACTAAGACTGTTTTTATTAATGTGAAAAAGGTTTTCAACGCGATTAAGACCGCAAGGTGGGAAATGCCATATTTTTTTTATTTTTATTTATTTATTTATTTATTTTTTTTTAATTGAAAGGTAGTTGGATCCAGACACAAGCGACATTCTATTTTGGAAATCGCTAGGGAATTCAATATTCTGAGAACCACACTATCAAGAGATGGCTGAGAAAAGTGAATTCCAGAGTTCTAGAATACTTCTAGATAAGCTCAATCATTATGGTTTCACTGGGGCAGTGCACAAATGGCTTAATTCATACTTAAATAGAAGAATGCAGAAAGTTGAAATAAGTGGTTCATGTAATGTCAAAATATCAGCCGATTCCTCAAACTGGGGCTACCAAAGATGCGGTGCCACAGGGTCCGGTCTTAGGTCCTTAATTGTTCTCGATATCATAAATGACTTGTCATTCTACACTGATGAAGATGTTTTTGCTGATGATACGGTATTAGAGAATGGAACTGCAGAGAAACATCATAAAAACTGTTCGTTGAACCATCCGCCATGAACTGTGATTAGCAGGGTATACAGGGTGAAAAGTTTTTTAACCAACAAACTTTGGGATGTTGTAGGGGACATCAAAACAAATACTTTTCCCAATTTATTTCCTATGAGAAGTACTTAAACCGATAGAGGAAGATTTCTCTGGTGGCAAATTAATTAAACCAACGCACACTATTCCATTTTTTATTACCAGGAGACAATACATTAACACAACCCAGTTTTAATAACAGTAGATTTTCAAAAATGCTTCAATTCGCACGTAAACAAAGCTTACAAGCTTACACCGTCGAATCATGTTATGTCTAACATGGGCAAAACCCCCACGAGTATCCTGAATTGTTCCTGCTGCTGCTACTATCCGGGCAACCAGATACTCTTCTGATGCAACAGGAGTTGCGTAAACAAGGTTGTGCATATCTCCCACACAAAAAAGTCCAGAGGGGACATATCTGGGGATCGAGCAGGCCATGGTACGGGACGACCTCTGCCAATCCACGTTTCTGGGAACCGTCGCACACGACGAATGGAATGTGCCGGCGTCCCGACATGTTGGGACCTACATACGTTGTCTTGTAGGGAGCGAGACGTCTTCCAACAATTCTGGCGAGAAAATGTAACAGTGCCTGCCATTTAATACGGACTCCACCGGTTTAAATACTCCACATAGGAAAAATGACAATAGCAAAAAATACGAGGCGCGTCCAGGAAGTAAGTTCCGTTTGGTTATATAAAACGAACGGGTACAGATAAATAAAAAATATTGATTGTACAAAAATATACAACTGTTAAACTACTTTTCTACATAGCTTCCGAAATTTTGTAGGCACTTGCCATAGCATGGCACAAAGTTTTGTGTGCCTTTTTCATAGTATGTAGCCGCCTGTGTATTCAACCATGTGGTAACATGTTCTTTCAGCTCGTCATTATCGTTGAAGTGTTGTCCACCGAGGACAGATTTTAGGTGTAAGAAGAGAATTACTGTCAGATTTTTTTTTTTTCCCACGATAATGCCTGACCTCACACACCGAATGTGACCAAACAATTCTACCGGAAATTTCCATGGGACCTGTTTGATCATCCTCCATACAGCTCGGACCTCTCTCCTAGCGACTTTCATCTCTTCTTACACCTAAAAACTGTCCTTCGTGGTCAACACTTGTACGATGGTAAAGAGCTGTTACCACATGGTTAAATGCACAGGCGGCAACCTTCTGTGAAGGAGGCATGTAAAAACTTGGGGCACGCTATGACAAGTGCCTACAAAATTTCGGGAGTTATGTGCAAAAGTAGTTTAAGAGTTGTAGAATTTTGTGCAATAAAAATTTCTTCTGTATCTGTGTACAATTTCATTTTATTACCAATCGCTACTTACTTTCTGGACGCGTCTCGTATTTGTTTTGGTGTCCCCTACAACCTCCCAGAGTTTGTCAATTTTAATACTTTTCACCCTGTATATGTTGATGTGCACCTGGGTTATACAGTGGTAGAGTGCCAGACTAAAAGTCCAAATGTCGTGTGTTCGATCCCCACTTTCCACTTATTTCACCTCCGGCAGTATTGCTCATGTGAAAAATACCGAGTACCACCGTGGTTCGGAAACCACGTTTAACTGTAGGTCCCCCTACAACTGGCTGGGTAAGTCAGTTCGAAGGTCGGAGGAAGGCAACGTCATACCACCTCTAAACAGGACCATGTCTATAAAAGCACTGTGGTGTTCAAACCAATCTTTGGATTGTTGACAGCCGGCCGCGGTGGCCGAGGGGACTGAGGCACTCCAGTCACGGTCTGCACGGCCACTACGATCGGGGATTTGAATCCCCCCTCGGGCATGGATATTTGTGCTGTCCTTAGTCTTAGCTAGTTCATAAGTAGTTTGTAAGCTTAGGGACTGATGACCCCGTAGTTAAGTCCAATAAGTTCTACAAACATTTGAACATTTAATTGTTGACTAATTTACTTTATGTAGATGTAGATGAAATGCCATCGAACATAATTGATAAGGCAGTAAGCGCGCAAAATTCTGCAGTGACAACACTGTATTATAAACTTGGACACCGCTGCTGGAAGTCTGTACATACTGCTGTCCTCCTCTTGACACAGGATTCTGCGATTCGTGGACTACCTCAATACTGGCCCCCGACTCTGCTAAGCAGGACGCGGCGTAAGGCGTCGTCGAGTTTCTTTCACATTTTTCGTCGTGTCGTGAGGAATGAGCCGTTCGCCTATGGCTAGAAATCTGTCGGCCACTTAGACGGGGAGTAATAACACGTTGGCATTTTCATACGGCGGGGCAGCCTTTTTGCCACGGCGACACCCCGCGCAGAGGAGCGGCGAAGCACCGCCTTCCGGCCGATCGCCGTATTAATTGCAGCCTCTGGCCGCCGCTCCAACTCTACTTGTTGTCGCGTGCGTGATCGGGACTCACACGCGACCCCTCGCCGGGCTCTATTATTACGGCCGTACGGAATCGAAAGCGGAAACGTAATTTGTTTTTCAACGAATGGAGAAGACGCTGTGTTTTGTTTTGTACGGTATTTTCCTCAGGGCGTACATGCACCGATAGCAGAGAGTATATCATTTTCTTCTTAATCACATAGTAATCCGCCACAATTACTTTAACGTGTGCTTCTGGAACAAGGATGAAAACGCTGCAGTGCTCGAAGTTACATTCAGTGGGAACAACTCTGTGAGGTGTAAACTTGCATACCAGAAGTGTCGTGTTTATTAAAATAGTAGCGAACTAGTGGTGTGCATCGGACCTGCAGTGTAGCTACAAATGTTCAAATGTTTGTATAGCTTATGGGACTTAACTTACGGGGTCATCAGTCCCTAAACTTACAAACTACTTATGAACTAATACTAAGAACGGCACACGGGCCGCGGTAGCCGAGGAGACTGAGGCGCTCCAGTCACGGTCTGCACGGCCACTACGGTCGGGGGTTCGAATCCCCCCTCGGGCATGGATATTGGTGCCGTCCTCAGGATAAGCTAGTTGATAAGTAGTTTGTAAGTTTAGGGACTGATGACCCCGTAGTTAAGTCCCATAAGCTTAACAAACATTTGAACATTTTTTGAAGGACGGCACAAATATCCATGCCCGAGAGGGGGAGGATTCGAACCCCCGACCGTAGTGGCTGTGCAGACCGTGACTAGAGCGCCTCAGTCTCCTCGGCCACCACGGCCGGCAGAGTAGCTACAATCCTCCCTTCAAGATAAAAGGTACTTCTGAAAAGTTCGTTGAATGGTTTCGGGAAATACAGGAAACGAAGAGAATACCTTTACTGGCCTTTAAATGTAATCGCCATTGGCTGCAATAAACTTCTGACACCGTTGTTGGATTTCCGCATCCGTTTTATCTCTGCATCAACTCGTCTGCTATGATTGTCAAAGACAGCTGCGGATTATCCGCAAGCATTCGTCGCACTCGACCGAAGATGTACGGGACTGTTTGTGGCCGGTCAACCCGAACGTGGCTCATCCTCGACACCTCCCTTTCCGCCTCTAAAGCGTTTAAACCAACTCACATTTCTTACTCACTGCTTCAACACCGTACACTTACACTAACATCCCATGGGTCTATGTCGCCGCTTTGCCTAATTTGAAACAAAACTCGATGTTCACGCGTTGCTGCATTTTGCGCTTCATGTTGCAATGACACGAGTTCTTACACTCACCCTGTTAGCTAGATCGCAGCATGTACCACCGCTTCACTGCAGTGCTTTGCACGATAGAGGGCACTTGTTGACATGTCCCACACTGTAAGCGCGGGCACATCATCCTGGCCAGCGCGGTTTTTCAAATATGGGGGCCAGTCACCGAACATTCCAGACACCTTGTATCATCCGAAGATTGATAGGAAACGGTAGATTGCGCAAAGTAATTTGTTCCCATTATCCGTAAAAGTCCAATCTATGTATTACTAAAAGGCGGTCGCTGCATAAAGTCTCCACTTATTGCATGTCATCTATATTAAGTCTTACATGCAAAAACAACTTTTGATTTTCAATGATAGTATAATTACTCACCAATATGTCGTATTCTATTCATTAAGAAGTATAATTTCAAGTAAAATTTAACCACATTACAATCTGAAACTTTGTAAAAGTCATGAAGCTGTCGGTTCTCGAATATTGCAACTTTTTTCATCAATGGGCTACTTATTTCCAAGAAACATCACATATACTTTCAAAGCTTTGAACCGTTAGTTGTCACAAATATTCAAATGTTTGTAAACCTACTTGACCAAACTGCTAGTTATTAGTCCCTAGACTTACAAACTACTTTAACTAACTTACACTAAGGACAGTACACATACCCATTTCCGAGGGAGGACACAAAGATCCGGCGGGAACGGCCTCCCAGTCCATAGCGTGACGACTTAGACTACGCAGACACTCCGCGCAGCTCGTTGACCCACCCCGCAAAATAATGAAAGAAAAAAAAGTTTATCGCTTACTACATTTTCACTTTGATGCGGTGAAATTTCTGCCATGACGTTTTAATTTATTACTTTTTAAATACGAAATTCGCAACACACTTCGCAGGCTGTATCGACATATCTTTCAATGAATGTACCTGCAAAACTACATCACTGCAGTAAATACGTGATAAATATTGAGAATTTGGAAACACTAACTTCTGCATAGATTTGCGTGTAGTAAAATTTCAGCATCAAATGCGACACTTGCCCAAGTTATTAGTTCTTTATATTTTGCAGACATTACCTAGATATATCTGAATCACCTGCAGAAACATTATGATACGACTCATAGTCACGAAGATATGACGCCGGCCGCGGTGGCCGAGGAGACTGAGGCGCTCCAGTCACGGTCTCCACGGCCACTACGATCGGGGGTTCGAATCCCCCCTCGGACATGGATATTTGTGCCGTCTTTAGTATAAGGTAGTTGGTAGGTAGTTGATAAGTAGTTTGTAAGTTTAGGGACTGATAACCCAGTAGTTAAGTCCCGTCCCATAAGCTTAACAAACATTTGAACATTTTTTAAAGATATGACGTCATAATATTGTGATGCGTGAAAAATTAGCTTTGGCCTACAGTGGGACGAAAATTGCCCTGAATTCATCCGGTGTTTGTTAATGAGAGCAGTTTTTGAAAGTTACAAAGTTTGAACACAATTTCAAACAATTTTTAAACTCTCCCTCGATTGCATGTTTACAGTCAAATATTTAACACAATAACTTAATTGTCAGGTAATCACTCTTTTCAGGCAATTCTGTACAGGGTAATTCAATTCTTTATGGAATCGGTGGTTTTACTGGTAGTATAATAAATGTAACAACTGCAAGGCACATCCAGAAGTAAGTTTCCCTATTTGAATTTTTTTTTTTTTTTTTAGGAAAACGCAGTTAAATGAAAAACTTCATTGGCAGCTATTTTTCGACATAGTCACCAAAATAATAGACACTTGTCATATCATAGTCAACTTTTTTATTCCTGTATCGTAGAAGTCTGCGATCTGTGAATGTGTAATAATCGTCTTGAGCCGTTTGTCATCGTCAAACCGCTAGTTGGAGGACGTGCCATTCACAACAATAGGTGTGGCTTGCTTACCACATGTTGTGCTGCTCCATGACCACTTCACAACAACTGTTTCGCTGAAAATTGGCCTCGAGTGGTTTGATCGTGCAGCATACAGCTCTGATCTTGCTTCCATGAATTTACATATTTGCGTCTCAAAACATTCCTGTACCTCGACCAGCGTTTCGGCAACGACGAAGAGCGGACGACCTTTACAAGAGGCAGACTTCCACGACACAGGATTAAAAATATTTGATCCCACGACGTGGCAAGTCGGTCAATTCTTTTAGCGACTATGTCGAAAAACGTCTCAAACAGTGCTGTACTTTTTAGCAATATAATTTTTCATATAACTAAGTTGTCTTTTGTTTTTTGTTCTTTTTAATAGGGAAACTTACTTTGCAGATGCACCTCGTCTAAACTGTTCGGGGAAACTCCGGTTGCGTGCGCTATTCCCCAGGTGTCACCTGGTACCAATACTTCGCACCTACGAGCCGAGGAACCCTGTTCTATCGCCCTATTGATTGTATCTCCTGTAGGAGCTATACGGCCTCCCCACGCGTTTCTTCGAAACCAATATCTGCTTTTTGTGGTTTCTTCCCGCAGATCAATATAACCTCGTTCTTTAATCTGTAATCTTGTTTCTGGCTTGAATCCTTTTAGTTGCCGCCTTGGAATGTATAACAGACGGAACTTTCGTTTCTGTTGCAGGTACGCCTATTCCTGACATACTTCGGTTCCTGAACTTTCATAGCGTAAGTACGGTTTAATTTTTGGAGAGCTGCTGCTGTTCCATTTTATTCTCTAGACAAGTACTTTATTTCCAGTGTTTCAGTATAAATGAAATACAATTAGTGGAGGTATCACTTCAGAATATTGACGAGCGTTTTCACTTACGATAGTAGTTAACGATGAGCGGTAGAAGATTCACAACTTCGCCTGGTGAGATCCTAGCAGTGATATCCACCATTGTTTTTTTCAGAGCAGCAAATGATATCAGATACTTTCCTGTGAATTGTGAATAATGCTCGTGATGTTGTAATAGCTGTGAATAATCATGCAACTTTGTCTGATGGGCAGATATTAAGACATACCATTACCCCACTCCGTCTCTGTTAATACTAGTTTACGATTTTTATTCAATAAATACTTTTAAAAATCCTTCTACTATCGAATTTCTTCCTCAGCCAGTTCTAGACCTGTGCGCGTTCTTTTACTTCGCTCTCGACTTCGACTGGACGTTATAAACTTTGTGACTACCATCTTCTCGATATTTGGGGCCTTTCCTAATTTCTTACTTCGTGGGTAAACGGCGTGGTATTAGTTTCATCAATAAAAGGTTGTTTTCCCCTAGTTCTCGTTTAATACGAAGTACTTCTTTGTAATACACACCCTAGCACATCGGATGAACGCCTGCAGCCGCGGACTTGGTTACTTTCTGAATTTCTCACATAGTTACATGATCGCAATATTAATTTTATCTGTGTTTTGTTAAAAAAAAAATGTTCAAATGTTTGTATAGCTTATGGGACTTAACTAAGGGGTCATCAATCCCTAAATTTACAAACTACTTATGAACTAACTAATTCTAAGGACGGCACAAATATCCATGCCCGAGGGGGGATTCGAACCCCCGACCGTAGTGGCAGTGCAGACCGTGACTGGAGCGGCTCAGTCCCCTCGGCCACCGCGGCCGGTCTGTGTTTTGTCTGATGCCTCCCTAGTTATTGGTTAAAGGAAGACGGGGATTTGTCTCGTCGACTTCGTGGGTATCAGAGATTGAGCGCAAGCTTGGATAAGGAAGGAAATCGTTCGTGCCCTTTAAAACAAATGATCCCGTTTAGCGTCTCTTGAGAGAACTACTTAACTTTCGGACAGGGGAAAAATATTCCAAAAGAAAACTTATTGACAAAATTGTTGGAATAATGTGATACTGGTATTACATTTGTGTTTCTTAGACTGTAATCACGATGTATAATATTACAGGTTTTAACGTGTAGAAAAAAAAAGTATAAAATTAACACTGTTCGATGATTTAATTATGATGGAAACTCTCCCGTATGTACAATGCAAGGGACAGAATAACTTCGCATTTGGGAGTCATATGAGAGGTTCGCAAGTTTTTGTTACGATCTCGCCAATGCTTTTTTTCTTCTATTAATTACAGTCTCATTTAGCATTAGTGGCCCACTCATTGTTGTTTTGCACATAACATATACCGAGCTGCCCTTGTTTGAACTTGATAGGATCTCATTTAACACCAAAACCATAACTGTGATTTTTCTAAACCGCTCCAGGCAAATACCTAAGTCGCTGACCTCCACGTAGTGAACCCGGGTTCGATTCCCGGCAGGGTACTGGTAAAAGCCCGTCTCAGTCGGTGAGCATGAGACTATTCGTCTCATGGTGTGGGTTCGAACCCCACGTTGGGCGCTATTATAACGTTTCCTTTCCTCTTTCTATTTAATTTTAAAAGCAAACATGTGCGTAAATGTATGAGATTGCTTACTGAGCCAATTGCTTTAAAGCTGAAAATTGGTCATGGAAGAAAGGAGATCGTTGTTACAAGGAGCCTAATATCGTTAGAAATAGTGCAATATATATGTTAATGAATTAAGTATATTTTGTCTTGTTTTTAGTTAAATACGGTTCCAGAAAATTAACTAGTAGGCCAGAATGTAATCATCAGCAGCAAACCGTCTAGAAAAACGGGGGATACTACGGGGAACAATAGCGATAGGACGGAGAAGCGGACTATCTTAAACCAACTAAACGGATTACGTCTCACAACTTAGGTCGTTCAGAATGGTATTTTGATTGCTCAGAGGTATAGAGACGAGATCTTTCGACGTTTGGTTGTGCCATACGCTGGTGCCATAGGAAAAGAGTTCCAGTAGAACGATAACGCTGTCCCCGCAGACTTGGACGACAAATTTGAAGCTGAGGGAATTGAACGAATAGCTTGTTCACCGTACTCAAACGCGGTTGAGCATGTCTGGGATGCACTTGGCAGCATTGCAGCCAGAGCAGCACCTCCCACAACGGTTGTAGAGCTGGATGTTGCACTCGTGGAAGAATGGCCAAATATCAATGGCTGATTACCTCATACTGTCCATGTTACGCAGATGTGCAACTGTACTGGCCGTTAGCGGTGATCTCACAACATATTAGAGGGCAACGGGTTTTACTTTTTTCATTGTAATGGTGGCCCTATGGTCCATCGTTGTTAAGTGCACGGCATGTGAACCTGAAGCAAAGATTTGATAAATCTGAAGCATTGAATTAAAATTCGTGGTGCGGCCGGGAATGGAACCCGGACCTCCATGCTTACTAGGCAGACGTCTTAACCGTTAGACTACCACACCACAAACGATTAAGGCGCCTCAGAATAGTCTATGTACGATTTCTTTCCACATTATTATTATTATCTTTGGAACACAGAAGCTGAATTAAGGTGGTTATATATATGGGACTTGACTACGGGGTCATTAGTACCTAAACTTACAAACTACTTGTCTACTACTTTATACTAAGGACGGCACAAATATCCATGCTCGAGGGGGGGATTCGAACCCCCGACCGTAGTGGCCGTGCAGACCGTGACTGACGCGCCTCAGTCACCGCGGCCGGCCAAAGAGTTGTGCAAGGAAAAAATCTTACTACTGTGTCACACACAAATAACAATTCTAAGCAACATCTGAATCAAATAGTTACAGTACCATTTGTATACTATGTGTCGTATCTCATGTGATGCCGTTAATTCTTTCGAGCAGTGTTCGATTCGATAGTTTCCAGAATCGATGCATAGGTGTTCGGTCGAGAATGATCTGTAAAAGGGATGTTTCCGTATAAATTGCCCATCGCCACTAGCGAGTGCAGAGCTGGTGGGCGCGTGGCGCGTCGCGCCGTGGTGTGTGGCCGGCAATACCACGCGTCGCCGAGCGCGCCAGATCGCCTGATGGCCGCCGCTTTACTGCCCGACTGGCGCCCCGGCGGCGCGGCGTGCAGTTGGCAGCCCTGCACGGCCAGCGGACAGCCACACGTCACCTGTCTCCCTCTCAGCGTGGACACTTCTGATCGTCCAGAATGCAACACCAACCGGGACTGGAGGTATCACAGCCAAATTTACCTGGGAGATAGCAGGTTTTTACCAGGTTCAAATGACAGCCCACTGTGAAATGACGAAGATGATGAAATCAGGACTGAGTGTTGGCATTGCTGACTGTAACTGCTGCTAGATGCCTCGCCATTGCATCAAACAGGCTCTCGATGTGGTGTTAGTGTATAACAGTCTAGGCGGCGTGCAGTTGGCAGACCTGCACGGCCAGCGGCCAGGCACACTTCACCTGTCTCCCTCTCAGCATGGACACGACTAGTCGTCCAAAATGCAACACCAACCAGCACTGGAGGTATCACAGCCAAATTTACCTGGGAGATAGCGCGCTCAACCAGGTTCACATGACAGCCCAGTGTGAAATGACGATGATGAAATCAGGAGTGAATGTTAGCACTGCTGACTGTAACTGCTGCTAGATGCCTCGCCATTGCATCATACAGGTTCACGGTGTGTTGTTGGTGTTTAACAGTCTAAGCTACGTTTACATATTGCCATACGTGTTCTGTTGAATCAAGGCCAGTCAGTCGTAATCGTTTATCACACGTTTTCTAGGCGACAGGTCTGGGAGAAAATGTTTCAAATGTTTGTATAGTCCATGGGACTTAACTAAGGGGTCATCTGTCCCTAAACTTACAAACTACTTATGAACTACTTACGAACTAGGACGGCACAAATATCCATGCCCGAGGGGGGATTCGAACCCCTGACCGTAGTGGCCGTGCAGACCGTGACTGGAGCGCCTTAGACCCCTCGGCCAGTCTGGGAGAACCGGGAGGACAAAGCTACATTGAAGTCCCGTGGACACGATTGGAACCACTTTGTTTTTGCTGAAGAATCCAGATTCTGCCTACACCACTACAACCCTGTGGTTAGAATGTGGAGACACCGTGGTGAAACACTATTGAATTATCAAAATATCCACGGGTGTACTGCCATCGAGTCGCCGTTGCGTGCGGATCTCCGTGCCGGCGCATTTCCAGGAGCTCAGTCCGTCAGTTCACCTGATGATGCCGACATGTATGATCGCCGAAATATTGTGCCCGTTGGACACTGCAGACCGGCAGTACACCCGTGGATATTTTGATTATAATATACGCCGCGAGAAACTCAAGAATCACACTGTTGAATTGGTAACTAATGCATCGACTTACTCGCCCTGCTCCATTGGACTGGTAATGTATTGTACTCCCTAAACTCAAAATACGCGTTGCCGGTACAAGCGTTACATCACTGAAGTGTTGCATCCAGTTGTATTCGTCCTCCACACATTACATCAACATAATGGAACGAACGTGTCGATCGAATGGTCAATAGGCAATGTCCTCACGACCTCTGGCAACTAGTATCAAGGAAACGGATCTCCGGTTGGCGTTACACCGGAAGGTGCGTGAAGCTTGGAGCGGCGAATGGTCAGCCTCCAGTGCCCCGAACAAGCTTCGCGCGATCAAACTGCCCCCGGCCGCTTGGAAATCTTCGTTGTGTTCCACACCTCAGGACTAGGTTGTTCTGTGCCGCCTCAGCATTGGGGATACATACTTCGCCGTGAGAGCCAGCTCAAGTGTCTACATGGTGCTATGTTGACAGTGGTCCATCTTGTGATGGAATGTCCCATTTTAGCCCCCTTGTGGCAGATTTTTACTCTACCAGGTGCGCTCCCTTTGGTTGTAGGTTACGATGCCTCCGTAGCTAATTCTGTTTAAAGTTTTATTCGCGCAGCTAGTAGTTGATTATGCCAATCAGTGGTGGGTGCTTCAGCCGTATCTCTCAGGTCCTCACACCTCCAGCACTTTAAAGTACATATCAGACTTTTTTTGTAGCCTGACTTAGAGGTTTTTAGTATGTGCAACGTGGCTGTCTCATCCTTGTGATCAACCAACCACGGTTTTCTATTGTATAATTTTAGTTCAGCTAAACACTACGGCTATCGATCGTGTTTTTTCTCTTTTGTGTTGTCAGTGTAATTCTCATTGTCGCTCTTGTACGTTTCCCTTCTTTGTATTCAGCGCTAGGTTGTCTTTCATTTGGTATTTAGTTGTGGCGTCTTAGCTAGGAACAGGTGACTGATGACCTAGCAGTTTAGTCCCCTTTAAAATATCAATACTACTACTCATAGTACTACCACCACGAGCAATACTACCTCCACTACCACCACCACCACCACCACCACCAACAACAACAACAATAATAATAATTATAGTAATAATAATGTGCATCGGTGGCAATTGAAACTCAACACTTTCCGTCGCTCTGTTAGCCCAGTTAGCATGTGGAAGCACTTGTTATCGGTGTTTACAAAAGTTTATCAGTTCAGAGACTTGTTTCTAGGCTTCCGACGTAAAAGAACAGTGTCCCTGCACATTGTTATCTATTTGGCGTGTGACAGAGCGAAGGTTGGCTTGGGGCAGCAACTTAAACTCTCCAAAAGCAAAGAGATGACTGCAGATGGCATAGATACCCACCACTTGTTGTTGTTCTCGTTTTTCTCGTACAGAACTCCAATCCAAGGTTATTTGCTACGTTGTAGATCACAAGTCTTTTACTTCGTGGTAGTATACGGTGGTTGACTCTTCCGGCAGCCTCGATTGCATGTGAATAGCCAGATGCCTGCTTGGCATATGGAAAAGTCTTTCGTGCGTCGTCTACTTACAACTTGACCCCGTTCGGATGGCACGGTGTTGGGCGCTTTTCTCGTGCCTTCCGCCTTGGTCAGTACGAAGTTTGACAACGTAACAATCGTGTAATACGTTTTTATTTATTTATTTATTTATTGTTTTTTCTGTTCCATAGGACCCAATTGAGGAGTGAGACTCCATGGTCATGGAACACCTCCGCCTCTTTCGATGGTACGCTGAATTGTACTTCTACTCATAAATATTCGTCTAAAAGTCTAAAACAGATATGAAGGTTAAAATAGGCTTTAAGCCTCCGTGTGCGTATACCTTTTCTGTTTATCGCAGAGACGACCATACACTACAACAAATACGAAAGTAGAATTGCACATAGTCCTCCTGGAATACAGGTTTTCTAATTAACCAGAAAAAAATTGACCTCTCGAAGACATCCATTTTATCTTCTTCAGAAATGAGCTCTTTTGCCTTTGCTACAACTAATTTCGACAATAATGTTCACTGACATTTTAGAATTAAAAATGTTTATTACCATATATCCATTATTATAAGAAATTTTAAGAACATTATATATGTTGCATCTTGTATTATACATGCGGTACACGTGTCTTTGAATTCATACAATTGTTGTACTATTTAAATTATCCAAAACACAGCTATTCGGCGGAATTCGAAAAGTATCAGTTGAACTGTCCAAACGTCTCTTACGGAACCGGCACAAGTACAATAGGTCTGCAGTCTTTCATTACAATATGTATCATACTTCACAACTGCAAATTTTTAAATGAAACACGTCAACTCGATCTGATTAGAGATTGTCGGTGATAATAAAACGCAGCGTATTAAAACGGAATTGGCATATTTATTCTTGATCTTTATGGCTGTTTTTCCGCAGTAACTAAGACGTTATGTAGGATAAATATTGACCTTTTTTGCGACTATAATGAAAGTCAAATTAAGAGCAGATTCTTTTCGCTTTAAAGCATCTTTCTTGTTCAATAAGTTATTAAAACTAATGAGTTTCGCCAGAGTATCCAGAAGATCCAACCTAATCAGTTTTAATAAATCATTGACGAAGGGAGATGCTTTAAAGCGAAAAGCATCTGCTCTCAGTTAGACTTTTATTGCCGTCTCAAAAGTCCATAATCATCCTATATAACCCGTCATAAATGATTCGCACAAGCACACACTGAGTCAGAGGAGGATATCGCGCAGGTTAAGACAATAAACATTCACAACTCCTTCCACCTTCCTACCTATCAAACTAATTAAACCTGCAATATGAATCCAAGAAAACGACGGAAATAAAGGACACACATAAGGCAAAGCAAAGAACTAGTACTCGCACTATAACGGTCTTGTGTAACGCCGTCTTAAGCATGGAACTATATATATAACTATTGCCTCATCGTGAAAATACGCCTCTACAAGCAGATAACCATATTACTGGAAAGGATACGTCTATTAGAAACGCCTGTGCACCTGATAATGAAATGAAGACGAATAGAAAGATGATTTTAACACATCTGAGAACTCTACATTTGCAAGAAAAAATTTGAAACGGATTCTAGTAGCGAGTACCAAGACAGTTCCAACTGTAGAGATAAAATATTGCGTAATATATCATTTGCTTTCAAAAACAGGAAGTGAAAGAACAAAAAGTTGAATCAAGTAAATATCCGATAATTTATTGTTCCAGAACAGTATTTCTACACAATTACTAGGAATCCGTATGGTACACCCACTTCAAGATAGCTTTTCATTTTCTGTTATGCTTTTACTTAACTTCAAACTGTCTAAAATAATATTTACAAATTAAGATTCGACGATGACCAGAAAATAAACTCGCGTGAATCACAGAACCGTGCATATATGCAAGCACACAAAATTTAACTTTTGGTTGTGACGGGGGACGTTATAGTAATTAAATTTCTGAACGAATTAATACCAATGAAATACTTCATCACGTTCAACTCTGGTCAGTTGGTTGTATCTTTGGCCAATATGTGGCTTTTTTATTTTTTACTATTTACTGCTGAAGCATGAATGCGTCCATTATGTTTTCTATTAAATATTTACCACTAGACGGTGTTTTAATATTTGCTGGTAATTCTAAATAAATCGACGGAGTTCATCAGACTCGCTGAGTCGTGAACTTGAAGAACCATGTATTTCTTGTTCAAACCAAAATCAGATGTTTGTAAATCTATGGTACTTAACTACTGAGCTTATCAGTCCTTAGTCTTAAAATCTACTTAAAGTATGAACTAAAATAAGGACAACACGCAGAAACACACCCATGCCAGAGGGAGGATTCGAACCTCCAGCAGGGAGAAAATGCGCGCTTGGCAGCAAGGCGCCTTCAGTTCTCGGCCTTTCTACCGCCGCTATTTCTTGTTATTTGATTTCACAACACTCTAGTACTCATTTGTCGTATGTAATAAGAAGATAAGAGTGTGACAGTTTCCATTTATGACTGTCGTTACGAACTAGGTCATCAGCGGGACACGAATTTACGTCACTGAAATTATCGTGTTGGAAAACAACTGCGTCTTCTTAACCCATTAACAATTGTGGACGATTACATTGCGCTTTCTTTATGGCACAGGCGCGATTGTTCACAGCGGGAAGTCCGAAAACATATCTGTGGAAGTTTTAAAATAACGGCTTGGTGGCGCGGCAGTAGGGCGTGTGGACAGAGCAGCGTCTTAAGTTCCTAATGCGTGGCTATTGTCCTTTCCTTTTTATGTTGCCTTCTTTAGTGACGTAAATTAAACGTTGTACCTGTCTAGAGGATAATTTCCACGGCACTTTGGAGGGAGGGGCACTTATTATATGTTAGTAATGGGTGTTACAGGAAGTTTCCGCCAACGGGCAACCTAACTTTTTTTTAGCCGATTTCATCAACTAGTGCAACTATTTGGGCTTACCATTCTAGAAACCTAAGCTATGATATTCACAGAGGATTTATACAATGCGAGCAGCTTCGTTGGGATTTAGAGGTGGGAGAGAATCGCCAGGAAGATATGTTTCACATATTGGGTGATACGTTTCAGACATATTTGCCAACTAATTCTGCAATGGAGTTGCGTTTCATCCCAGTTAGAGAAATAATTGGCGGATCGGTCGGTTGAGATAAGGAAGGTTCTTGATTGTATTGTAAATTTGCATACGGAGAGACAAAAATGAAACGTGACGTCTTCTTGAGCAGTGCATGTAAACTTTCGTAGTCTGCATTGCAGAAGTAGTAGTTTCCACGGAGTTGTGTCTCAGTAATAACATGACTTCGTTAGTGGCAGTATCTTAGGTGCATTTTTGCTACTTATTACCTTGGACTTATTTTGGGCTGCGAACACGGGCAGGGGCGGATCCAGGATGACTTGCTGGAAAGGGGCGTTGAAAGCTAACTGTG
Source organism: Locusta migratoria (assembly GCA_026315105.1). Lineage (NCBI taxonomy): Eukaryota > Metazoa > Arthropoda > Insecta > Orthoptera > Acrididae > Locusta > Locusta migratoria. Next base: position 221,470,505 of record CM048748.1, read on the forward strand.
GCTCAGCACAAAGACTCTAGGTATGGGCCACCTTTTCACCCCATGCCCAACCAGACAAAAGTCTCACAGTTTTAAAGACTCTGTGCATTGATAGCATTCTTAAAAACTGCGGAGGGGGGGGGGGGGGGGAAGAGCGAACGACCCTTCGCCACCCATCACCCCTTGAATCCGCCTATCAACACAGCTCTGATGAAACAGCAAAATAAGCGCATATGTTTCAAATAAAATGTTCAAACTTTTGTAAATCTAAGAGACCAAATGCCGAGGTCATGGGTTTGTAGACCTCTTCCTTCAGTAACACTGTCCTCAGATTGGCATCATCTGGATATACTCTACGTCTTTCTCTCCTGGGCATCCTCCTTCAGTTCTTGTAGTTTTTTCTTCCGTTCTTCATATCTGTTAATATCAATTTTTCTACTTTTTCCTTCTAGTTTTCGCTCCATTATCCCCTGCAGTAGACAGTTTCTGCGTAATATGTGTAATACCCAAGATGTTTTCCTCTTTCCCATCAACCTCGTGGTTTATCCTACTCAAAACCTCATTTTTTCTTCTGTCGGCCATTCCACTTCCTCCAATCTTCACCATAGCTGCATTTTAAAACTTTATAAATACAGTAAGGTTCGGTGAATGAAGGCCGAACGGTCGATAGGAAACGAATCACAACGGCTGCATCTGCGTAGCGTCCGATGTAGGAAACCTGGAGCCAACGTAGTTCACTTGAGGAACGGACGTGTTCCGTGTTAGACCTGTAGGACTAAGTGCTTGTTTATTGCGTCGATTCTGAATCAAGAACAGAGCAATGAACGAACAAAGGATCAATTTAAAGTTTTGTTTCTAACTTAGAGAGAAATCTAAAGAAAAGTTTGCGATGCTGGTACGAGTTTACGGGGATCAAGGAATGTCCATGAAGTGTGTGTACAAGTGGTTGGCCCTTTTTCAAGGCGGCCAGGAAAGTGTTTCTGACAATCCTCGTACCGGACGCCCGCCGACTGCCGTCAGTGACGAAAACTATGAGAAAGTGAGGACACTGATCACAAATGATCGACGATTAACGGTGCGCGTGATAGCGGATGAATTGCAGATGAACCGTGAATCCGCCTGACGAATCGTTACGCAAAAGATAGGGATCTTGTTCATGCTTGGAAACTTTTGGGACCAAACTGCAGTAGTCATCGGTCCTTAGACTTATAAACTACTTAAAGTAACTTATGCTAAGAGTAACATGCACAATCATGTCCGAGGGAGGATTGTAACCTCCGACAGGGAACAGTCGCGCGCAATGGAGCAAGGTGCCTTAACGCGCTTCGCCATTCCCACGCGGCAGTTTGGGAAGAGGAAAACGTGATGTCTTGTGCCACGTCGCTTGACTGACGATCATAACCAGGCACGTTTAGAGGCTTGACAGGATTTAGTCGAAATGGCGGATGCAACACCCAATTTCTTGAACCGTATTGTCAGTGAGAATGAAACTCGATGTCTCTGATACGACCATGAAACGCAACGCCAAAGCATGGAATGGCATTCTCCGACATCACCTCGTCGGAAAAAGATCAGAGCCGAGAAATGACGCATCAAAACGGCGCTCATCCCCTTTTTTGATAGTCAAATATTCTCTACAGCAGTGCTCGACTGACATGTAGCTGCCGGAAATGTAGAACAGTTACTGTCGGCTCGAGACTAACGAAAAAGACAGGATCGGGCGCGTAAGCCAGATGATGTGATGAGAACAGCGCTGAGCCCACGTCATCGGCTGCCCGCTGGGGCAAGGCATCACAACCGTACTTGTCGCGTCACACACCGATAGACCCCGATCGCTAGCTGACTGGCTGACCGCTACGATGTAGTGGGCTGTGCCCCAGCGGCCAGCCACTCAGCTAGCGATCGCGGCGTACGTCGGTGTCAGGTGTCGGTGTGAGGTGACACGGACGATTGTGAGGCCTGTCTCTAAAAGGTGATGGCACAACCCGTTATCTTATAGCGTCTAACCAGTCAGCTGACGAACGTGTTGGACCGATCACGCCACCTGGCTTATGCGACCTTGCCACTTTCTCGTCGGCCAAGTGTCGGCTCAGATGTCGTCACATCCGAGTACGTGTGATGGAACGCAGATGTCTGACCCCTTTCACCACTCAACACCGCAGTTCGTGTTTATCGCGGAAAGAGCGTATAAACATACCTTTGAGGAGTAACCGGAGTAATATTCTAATATGTAGAGCTATGGCGCGATATTTTTTTTATTATTATTATCATTCTACAATACAACCAAATACCTATATAAAGGGTCTTACTAGGCTACTAGAAAAACACAGCTTTATACAATTGAAATGTGTTATATAATTTACTAGTCATTATTTATTTAGAAAAGAATGTACGCTTAAAATTAGTCTGCAGTATTACAGGTGTGCCAGTGGTTACAATCCTAGGTGTTTAACGGCCAGCTCACCGAGCTAATCCCGATGAGCATGCCCCTGACTCTGGGCGGCCCAGACTGATCATGGATGCTGCAGTTCCCCAAACTACTATTCCCCACTAACTTCTAATCTACTCTCTAAACTACGTCTAGGACAAAATTGGTTTTGCCAGATCTACCCCAGATTCAGAGGGTGGCGGATAACAGCGAGTGACGGCGACCAGTCCATTCTCCGGAGGCTTGGTCAGACCTGGCGGTCTTGATCGGTGAAGGTCAAAATTGGTAAGGAGTCTGAATTGGTGTGATGTCTTGTTTGGGTGATTGTGCTCTCGTTTGTGTGCTGTCTTGATTCGTGTGTTATGTTTAGTTATGTCTGATATAATCTTGTTTTACTTTGTTGGACATTGCGTCCGCAAGTTGATTGAGGACATTGTAGTGTCTTCCGATCTTATCACTTCACTAGCTTAAAAGTTGCGGCTCCGCTCGCGTATTGATTGATTATGATAGATAGGCTATATTTCAATAGTGTACTTTGAGACTGAATAGTAAGTAGTGTAGATCAAATCACACGTAAAAATGCACTCGTTTCGAAGAATCCAATCACGAAATTCAACAATAATGATGGTAATTATATCACAGATCGAACACGTGATGTAATGCGCGAAACGTCAATCGATTTTTTGAAAGAGATGTATTATAAGAAATTTCTTTTTTACTGATTTATTTATTTATTCTTATTTCCTTATTCCAATGCTTATCATTAAAGAGAAAGAGCTGAAGACATTGTAGCACGCATGGACCAAAGATATTGTTCGTGGCATCACGTTTCGCTGTATGTAACCTCCTTGCTATAGAGCCGCAAACATCATTGCTGGCCTTCAGTCCGAATTTTTTTATAATTTGACGACTTTCAACCACCATATCTTTGAACCACCATATCTTCCACCCCCTTATAGCTATCGGCGTGGAACTGTTATGGTGTACAACGGAAGACTTCGGACAACAATTACACACAGACCATTCGTTTTTCTTCTGTAGTTTTCGCTGCAGAGCGAAATATTAACACACACACACACACACACACACTTAGAATTTTATATACACCGATAACTATCCATCCCAATATCCTCCACCCTTTTATCAACTCTCTAGCAACAATGCAAGCAATAAAACCATTTTCAAAGAGTAAATATAATTTTCAAAGAGTAATTGTTGTTCCACATTTCGCGTTATATTCTTCAAATTACTAAATATCTATCAGATCGCTATTAAACCGGGCCTAAAATCTTCGTCAGGTATAAATTAGTAACTGTACAAATATTTAAGTCTCTGCGTCTTGTCATTCGGACGTGATAAGCGTACACCGAACAGACATTCATATTAATATACAGGGTGTTTCACTAAGTGTGTTTGTCTCTGTAACTTATAAAATAATAGGTGATGGGAAATTTTACAGCAGTAGGTCAACACAAGAAATGTTACACTTTCTGCGGAGCTATGAACATAGTTTATTGTATCGTTTTCCAAAGAGTTACAGCACAAAGATATAATTTTTTAAATGGAACAATAGTTTTTTCTATCGTGCATTGGATTCGTTGAAACCATCTGCGTCCAAATCAATTTAAACTACATTCCTATCACTGTTAGTTTGGGAGCTACAACCCTTCAAAGTTTAGGGGGCGGAGGCTACGACAGCGTAGCTCACTGGCTGGTGGTCATGAGACAGTGAGCCGTGCCCCAGGGGATAGCCACTCGGCAAGTGAGCTACGCTATCGCAGCCTCCACCCCCAGAACTTTGAAGGGTTGTAGCTCCCAAACTAACAGTGATAGGAATGTAGTTTAAATTGATTTGGACACCGATGGTTTCAACGAATTTAATGCACGATAGAAAAAAACTATTGTCCCGTTTAAAAAATTATGTTTTTGTGATGTAACTCTTTGGAAGATGATACGATAAACCATGTTTATAGCTCCGCAGAAAGTGTAACATTTCTTGTGTTGACCTACCGCATTAAAATTGCCCGTCACCTATTATTTTATAAGTTAGAGGGGCAAACACACTTAGTGAAACACCCTGTATATAGAAGAATAGCTATCCGATCGCCATAAAACCGTGCCTACAGCCTTCCCCGGGTAGACATTAGTTAACTGTGCAAATTTTTAGCTCTTTGTCTTGTGGTTCAGACATGATAAACGTATACCGAACAGACATTCACATTTATAGATATAGATGCATGACGTTGCTGGGCAGTTGATTTCGCAATTCTCGCGGTATGTCGAAGATGGCACACTCGAAGACGACATGCTCCGGACTGCCTTCCCCGGCTGCACATTGGCTGGCGGGTGACGCCTGACGGTGTGCCGCAGCACATTAGCACGTGATCAGCGCGGCGTGTGCAGGTACCAGGAGTCGAACCGGCGAGCGCGGCGGCTGATGGATGCGTGGGTGGCGGCCGCACATCTGTTAACGTCGCCGGCCTAATCGAGCGGCCGGCCGCTAAGCGCGCCCTTTTTGTAACCAATTAGAGCGCGCCGCGCCGCGCATGCGCACTGCCGCCCGCCCACATAATTACACCTGGCCCCTCAGCCTGAGACTGCGCCGCGGCCTTTGTGGGCACACGTCCGTCCGCATTTTGTTATTCTTATCCCGCCTCTGCTCTGCTCCTCTCCACCCGTATTTCTTCCCCCCGCTTTGTTTTCTTTCTTTCGTCTTTCTGCCCTCTTCACACCTACTCGCCATAAATATGCGTTTAACGCGACTGTGATGTATAGACTACCAGCTCGCAGCGTTGTAAAGTCATATTTCTGTTAGTGGCGTAGCTCTGGCCCCGGTGTTGGAGGCGCAGGGGTAGGTGAGATGAACTAAAGCTTTGTTCGTCTGGCAGCGTGACACGATGTGCTCACAGTCGCGCGCGATAAGCTTGTAATCCCACTCTTATTTTGTAAAAAGAACGAAAGAACAGTTACAGTTTAACGTCCCGTCCATGACGAGGCCGTTACCGATAAATCATAAGCGTCAACCTGGGAAAAGTACCTTTCTCGTTTTAGGAAACCCCGAAAAACGTAAAAAAATGATTTGACCGATTTTTGTGTTCGTTCTCGATAGAACAACACCTTACTCAATGAAAATCACAATTTTCTGTATGTTCTACATGGTTATTTTTATTTCGTTAAACGGTTTCAGCTTACTACGACCTCTTCAGATTGTAACTGACCTCAGTTCAAATTTGAAGCCAAAAACTGCTTAACGAAGCAAAAATAATCCTACAGAATATATCAACACTTGTGAGTTTCATCTAGTGTATTCGAACTGCTCTCATTTCCGAATTAGAGTGCACTGACTTACCACTGAGGCATATTGGTTGGTCTTTTTTGTTTGGTAAATTTTGGTGACATATTTAGAAAATAACGTTATACCATACTTACACTTGTGAATAGCAGAGACGTATTAAAAATTATTATATGTGTATGAGTTACAGGTAACGGAATAACATGTCTAAAGCGACAAGCCCTTCTATCGATGTCTCAAGTGTAGTGAAACAGTATTTGTCGACTCCATGCCACGTTACCATACTCGGGATTTGAGTTTGATTCCTACACAGTCTTATGCTTTTTCTTCACACACGCATTACCTCATTACCCTTTTGGTATGATTTATGTGTAAAAACACCGAGTAATACCTTCGTATGGATATCCACATCTGTTTCCTGGTGGGCCATTGAACAGTAATTGTTAAATTTACGTGCAAAAACAATTTCGTACGGTTCTACGTAATCGCACCGGTCAAAAAATTAGCTACCTCTAGGGGAAAATGAAAAGCGACAGCTGTCATCAGTTTCGTTAATACATTTCTCATAGCTACTGTGTTCTTCTTTATCCATCACACCCCAGGACATCAGAACAATGAAACCTCCACTGCCGAGTGAAACATTTACTTATTCCAGTCAGGTGACTGCTGCTAATCCACTTCACCGCAAAAATCTTTCTGACGTTCTCCTCAACAAGGTATGCAGAACAACGTTCTGTAAAGTTTAGATAGCGGAAAAGATACTTTTCGACTTGCTCGGATGGACCTAGTCTGTGAAACTTTGCCTCCACCCCTCGAAAAATGAAACTTTCACGGTCTTTCTCAGTCCGCTTCCCACACTTTCAATCGATTTTGTAGTAGTTTCCCATCATAAGAATGGATGGATAGAGGATCTTGCCATGTTGCATTTAATGATTTTTGTAGGACGTGTGTTTGTTTCGTGTTTACGTGGGTCAAGCTGGGGAGGGCTTCAGAGGAGAACTATAACTTTGTTCCAGTTCACTATAGCGGATGTTGCCATTTCTGGCAAGGGGTAATGAATCATACCATACACTTAGATCCATAGAAATATGCGGACAGCTGGGCAAATTATAAAGCTCTTTTCAGGTATTAGAAATTCAAAAGTATTAATATTTAAATCTACGTCGATTTTGAAGATCATGAATATTCCTACATATACTTTAGTATCGAAATACAGTAATATCATGCAGGGGCACTTAAGCTGATTGGTGCAGACTTCACAGGTGTCAGCTTCGTCAGGGATAGGGGGGGGAGGGGGGAGAATTAGGAAAACCCAAAGGAATAGTGAACATTAGGGAGATAAAAACAAAAAAATCATAGAAAATCCGGCGTCTGTTGGTCCCTCGAAAGGCAACCCGCTACACACAACTGTTTGGTAACTGCAGCCGTAGGACGAAAAAGGTGAACACTCCAAACTCTTTGGTGCTTTATAATATTCATACGTCAGCACGAAAACCGAAGTTTGATATTTAATCTTACTTTTCTTAAATATAAAGAACAGTGTCCCTTTGTGTGTTTGTTTGCAATTTATAGAAATCTACAGTTTTATGTATTCTTGATGACGTTTTGCACACTTTACTTCCAAACGAAGAGAGAGATATTTGTCTACATAGAACTTGGTATGGTGGATGCTGGAGAGTACTTTCCTTAGACTTAGGCACATACCTATAGTTTCATTCCCATCTTAAAAATAATTTTGCATACTTGACCATCAAAACAAGAGGATACCTTACATCAATAATTGACACTGTTTTACTATTATTAAGTTGGTTCGTGTATGAATCTTTTATGGAGAGGCGTGTAATTGTAAACTTTAACGGACGTTGGGTTTTAATAACAAATCCACAAGACCACGGCATAATAGCTCGGTATATTTTAACAATATTTTCATCGGCAGAGTTTTTATAAGCCGCAAGCCAGCGTATGGTGGATGGCAACAAGCTTGTCATCAACTTTTCACTAATCAGCACGAAGGTGGACACATATATGTGAGTTTTCATGGATTGGGGGAGGAGAAACCTAAATCTGGATGGCCGTAGGCGGGTTTGAACCGCCATCCTCCTGACTAAGAGTCCAGTGTGCTACCATTGCGCCACGTCGTTCGTTGCTTGAAGATTTCGAAGGGAGAGAGTGACTATAAGGGTGTGGATGTGATCATAGGTTTGTTTTGCCAGCCTAGTTTGGTACTTCTACAGATTTTGTGGTTTCCTGACTGTGATAGCTTTCTGGTGGGATCAGAAGGTGTCATTTTGTGTGTTTGATAATGTCATATGAAGTCGCAGTCCTCTCCCCATCCTTCCTTTCCCTATGACAGAGTTTGTATACTCCATCTGACAACGTCTACTGTTACCCTACGTCAAAGTGTGCGAAAATGTTCGACCAGTTTTCGAAACGAGTAACTGAGGTGGGACGTGGGCACCAGCCCAATATTCAGCTGGTAGGATGTGAGAAACTATCGGAAAACAACAGCTGTGCTGGTCGGAACACCACCGGCCCTCTACGTCAACTCGTCGGACGGATTCGATCTGGGGATATCGCTTCTTCCCGTATCCAAAAGCGGCGTGTTCCTGCGCAAATACGTGAGCTGGTTTATGGTCCCACTAAAGGAGCCGGCATCTGCAGGGGGTACAAGCTGGTTCGCCTCAAGAACGTTATAAGTCTCGTCAGTGCTACTTATACTTTCCCCCCAGCTCCGGAGGAGAGAATTTAATTACTATCGGAGCTGTAATGAACGAAGCACGCCGGTCTGGTGCGAAGCCTTCCCATACTGGCAGCTATACAGCAATGTAAATTATCTGCCGCTCGCACGTCAATGTCAGTAGGAGTGTTTCGCGCCGTATTACTAATGCGTTCTCTGCTATCTCCAGGCCGATTCACAACCCCACTCACCGTTCCCTTTTGTTCCTCACTAACTGTCAGTATTTCACTAAGCGGCAACCGTGCCTAACAATCACTATAGCAGCCACAGATTCATGTTTCAACAGTTAAGCATTAATCGTGTAATTGTTCTCATTGCGTCTAGTCATAAAACTTGCACAAGAGCGAGTATGCACGGAGCAAGTAAAAGCCGCTGTATTTGTGTGTGTGTGTGTGTGTGTGTGTGTGTGTGTGTGTTGCATTCTGCCCTCCGGTGGATGTATTTTTACATCGCCTTACTTCACGGAATGCTCCTCTGCTGCCCTTTCACGACACAGACCTCCAGCCTTTCATCGTTTATTCATGCAAACTCTTCATCTTAAAACAGTTAAGGGTTGCACCTCTTATGATAATGCGACCTAAGACCGCGCAGTTACCGATTATCAATAGGTTTCCATCTCTATCGTAAGAAAGTACTCTTCGTAGTTGTTTGAAAGATGACCCAATTAGCCAACTAATTAATTTCGACACTGTTTGTTTACTAACCAGCTAGTCAGCTGGAATCTATGTATTTATCTTGTGGTACACAGACAAGTCTTAATTTACCTTGTAGACTATTTAGGCAACTCCAGTAATGTTTTGCCTTGTCTATTTCTGGGAAACAGCCAAGATAACAGCCAAGCTTGAAACATAAAGCATACGGCGGAAGATTATAGAAGCTAAAGTACTACGTGATAATCATTCATGCATCTCATCCTCACATCCTAACGTAACAAGAATGGCAACCTGCTACAGCAGTAGAATAATTTCCAAATAAAAAAATGTAGGGTTAGCCAAGGCTGTCAGACCTAAACGTAACGAAAAATGTGACTAAACCTAGGAAATAGAATTGTTTGCCAGGTGAACAAAATTCAAATTCAAATGTTCGTAAATCTTACAAACTTGTCTTTAGTATGTCAGTTCATAAGTTTACGGACTGATGACCCCGCAGTTGGGTCCTAAAAAAGAAAAAAAGAAGGAAAAAAAAACTTAAAGTAACTCACGCGAAGGAAAACACAAACAGCAAGGGAGGGCTCGAACCTCTGAAGGCGAACAACTGCGCGATCCGCAGCAAGGCACCTTTAGAACACTCGGCCACTCCACCGCGGCCCCCGTGAACAGTTGATCAAATGTGACCACTAAGTTAGCCTATTAATTGAAAGCAAGTGTTACGTTTGTTTTTAGTTTATAATGTCTGTTCCTTCCGCCACGTATGCATGTGTGTTTGGAGGAACCAGCATTGGTGAAAATCTACACTTTCCGTAAATATTACTGATTGTATTACCTGGTGTCGAATTCTATTGACATCACCTTCATTACCTGGAACTCTAGCCAGGATTTCCCGCTAATTTCAACCGCTCGCTTTGACAACTTTACCTGCGAGCTAAAGGAAAGTAAAGAAGTAAAGAGTGTGGCATATGGTGATCTCGGTTGCTCTGGGGGTCATGCACGGATGGTAGATGTGGTTAAGACGGCCACAAACTGTAAGTAGGGGAACGAGGGGGGAAGTGCAAGAAACAGGCGGGAAGATGGTATAAATAGCGGGAAGTGGGTTCAGGTACAGACCCGGCAGCATGTGAATACCTAATACAGCTACAGTGAAAATTGTTGAGTCAGGCGAGAATTGCTGTGCTGCCTAGGAAGCAATCTTACGAATCACACGGCCGCTCGCGTCCGAGGTTCGAGTCCCGCCACGGGCATTGTGTGTGTGTGTGTTTAAGTAGTAAGTAAGTCTGGACCGATGACCTGAGCAGTTTGGTCCCTTATGTCTCTTCTGATTGCGAACATATTTTGTTAGCACCCACCTACATAGGAAGACATGATCATCAAAATAAAATAAGAGAAATCAGTTCGAAAACGGAAAGATTTAGGTGTTCCTTTTTCTCTCGAGCTATTAGGGAATAGAACTGTAGATAAACATGCACTTCAGTGTGACTTGCAGAGTATTTATGTAGATAAGTGTTTGACATAAACGCTTTGTTTCTTATCAGCATAATGCAGGACACAGTGTTTTACTGATAATATCGAAATCTTCACTTAAAACCAACAATTCTACCTAAATACAGCCCATACTATGATGCAGAACGTCTCTCAAAAGTTCGTAAGCCTGCTGAACCAAACTGCTATGGTGAGTCGAGAGAGGACTCGAACCTCCGACGGAAACACCACTTAGATCAAGCGGCCATTCCGCGCAGCTAGAGCGTCTCTCCTGAGGCCTGTTACTGAAGTTAGCCGATCATCCCGTGACAGTGTCACGCTTACTACATTAACACGTAAGAAAGCGTGCTGCTCTCCTTTGGATATGCTCCATCCCCTCTATCAAACCTATGAAAACGGATCCCACAATAGTCCTACTCCCTTTGTTGATGGACTACACTTAGGGAGGATTCTTCTAGTGAAGAGTAGTGTATCAACAAAGGAAGTAGTTTACAAAACACTCGGACGTCCACTGCTTTGGATATTGCTCGTCAAAGCGGCATGCGTATCGGATATGTTATGTACGTCGTCTCTACATAACTTCATTGCATTGTTCCGAACTTGGCATGATATTTATTCAGTTGGAGATTAGCATGAAAATCGGTTCGGTATAAATAACGTAAAAGGCGAGAAATGTATCTGAGGCAGGAGAGACAGATGGAACTATTCTGTATAATGCCTCCGAGTTTTGTGACCTAGCGGATGCAATCTGAATCCAGCAGATATAACGGTCCAGAGTAAACTGTGACTACGTGCCACCCGATGTCTTGCAGCGAGGTAGTAAACAATTATCCATACCTGTTAACGGCTGGTAATTATTTACGCCGACAGTGAAACAGCGAGCGTGCTCACGCTTCACTCTTTGACTTGGATGACACAAACACTAGTTGCTAACCACGTGCACCTGCCTGAAATCAATCCCTCAAGCTAAACACAGTCGGGCGGCGCGGCGCGGGCCGGGAGCCAGTTTGTGTGGATGAAGCTACATTTCTGGACGGAACGTCACCGGGGGGAAAATGTTTGCTACAGCGAGGGAACCGTTTATCTTTTTATAAGCGTCGGATCGGAGAAGTACAATTTTATGTTTGACGTGGGAATTTTGTGTTGACGGACAGTATTTAGAATGAAGCGGCGGCGTATTTACTGTCTCGTGTTGCCGCATCCCCAAACAGTGGCCGGTGTTTCAACAGCCGGGCGCCTTGACGCACCGGCCTGCACAGGGACACATGTTCCGTGAATCACGCCGCCGCAGCCCGCCCCGGGCCACTACAGCTATTTTCGGGCAGCGGGCTATCCTTCAAATTACAGTGGCCCGGAACGAGAAATGCCGAGAACTGTTAAGGACCTCTACTGGGAAACGCTGCCATTAACTTCTTCTACCAAGCTCGTTACAGGTCACACTGCTTCATTCGTGGTTTCTCTAGTTCACTTTAGACGAAAGGCAGGTTCAATAGCCCTTTCTTCTACGCAAATGTATTCCCCCTCCCCCAGTATTTCTTGCCGTTTCCCCCCGTATTTTTTTTTGCTATTTCCCCTCGTATTTCATGAAATTTCCCCTCACGTATTTCCTACACCTTCTCCCCCTCCCCCATGTATTTCTTGCAAATTCCCCCTCCTTATTTCTTACACTTTCCCCTCTGTATTTCTGTCACCTTACCACAATTTTCGTCGCCGTACCACAATTTTCGTCGCCGTACCACAATTTTCGTCGCCGTACCACAATTTTCGTCGCCGTACCACAATTTTCGTCGCCGTACCACAATTTTCTTCACCTTACCACAATTTTCGTCACCTTACCACAATTTTCGTCACCTTACCTTACCACAATTTTCGTCACCTTACCACAATTTTCGTCACCTTACCTTACCACAATTTTCGTCACCTTCCCACAATTTTCGTCACCTTCCCACAATTTCTTCCTCCACTCCGTCCCACAATTTCTTCCTCCCACATTTTCGCTCTCCACTCTTTCCCACAATTTTTTTCTCTCTTCCACAATCTCTTTTCCACAATCTCTTTCTCTTTTCCACAATCTCTTTCTCTTTTCCACGATCTCTTTCTCTTTTCCACGATCTCTTTCTCTTTTCCACGATCTCTTTCTCTTTTCCACGATCTCTTTCTCTTTTCCACGATCTCTTTCTCTTTTCCACGATCTCTTTCTCTTTTCCACGATCTTTTTCTCTTTTCCACAATCTCTTTCCCACGATCTCTTTCTCTTTTCCACTATCTCTTTCCCACGATCTCTTTCTCTTTTCCACTATCTCTTTCCCACGATCTCTTTCTCTTTTCCACAATCTCTTTCCCACGATCTCTTTCTCTTTTCCACAATCTCTTTCCCACGATCTCTTTCTCTTTTCCACAATCTCTTTCCCACGATCTCTTTCTCTTTCCAAAAAATTGTTTTGTTGCACCCTGGCACTATTTGATGCACATCTCTATTATTCTAGCTTTATGTCCAGGCACATGACCTGTTTTTTTAGTTTTTAAATCACATTCGGAGGTGCAGATACGTTGAAACTTTGAGATTGCTTAGTCAGTATTCTATCAATAAAATACAATTACTTCCAAAGATTAGGTCGTCCGAAACTGAAACAATGTTCACAGCACGTTAATAAACTGAAGGTGGAGTGATTATTAAATGAATGTCCTCTCAAAAACTCACGTTTCAATGCATATGATGGTCATGAATAAGGTATAATTCACGCCAGTTACTTACCCCCACCGACTTAAACGTTAGAGATGCTATTGTTTTAGGTTGTTGCGGCTGAGGGCTGCTGTCGCATCACTGTCGCTTACATGAGGCCCACGAGCGTAAGTACCTGAATTAAGGTCGTGGGTCACCGAAGGTTCCCCTTCCCCGCTTTACACCTCCGAAAGTGTAAATAGAGCATTCATTCCAGCTGATGATATTGTGAGGGTGCGGTATGAGAGGCGAGAGGAGGGCCGCGGGCTCGGCGGTGGCGGTGGCGCCGGCCTCCTCCGGGATGGCGCTTTGATTTATGCGCTTCTGAAATTAGCTCCAAAACACATGACGGATGCCGCCGAGAGGTAATTTATTTCTGTAATTGTGCCGCGCCGGCAGGCGATGATGATCCGGCGTGGGCGGCGGCGGCGGCGGCTGGCGCTCCCCCTGCAGACGCGGACGTCGACGCCGCCAGCCGCCATTCGCTATGCATGACCGCCGCGGCGCGCCTCTTAAAATCGCGCAGGTGCGTCGTTTACTGCGCGGCGCTGAATTGCGCCGCCGCTGAGACAAATTATTCGAGTTATAATTAAAACCGAAATTATTATCGAGGATTTGCATTTACATTGGCCAGAGTCGCCGCTCCGTCTCCCCCCCTCCCCTCCCCCTACCCCGTCTCCAAGCTTCGCTTTATTGTTCGTCCCGTATAGGGCCGCCTGCAGTATTTGCTCAACGCGGAAGAAACGCACTCGCGCCGGCTGCCGCGTCTCGTTATTGCGGAATGCTATTTGCGATACGCGCGTGGGGGCGCCTTAAACGACAGCGTACGAGTAATTAACGTGCTCGTTACAGGCAAAGGATACATAAACGGTCACTGTGCGGGTCCAGGTTTATCGAGTATTCAGTACTGAGGGTCTGCTACAATAATTAATAGTCGCGCTGCTGCGTCCAACAGTGGGCGTCTGCCCGTTCCGTTAATTGCCACATTTGTATAAGCGCATTCGTATTCGAGAGATTTGTTGGACAACACCCAGCCCTGCCACATTTTGGTGTTTGCGTGCAACACTTCTGACTGCGATTGCGATAAATGTTCCAAAAACAGTAGTTCCGAAGACACGCTCCGGTTTTTGTTCTACTGACATCCAAACAATAAAATGTCAATCAATGACCCAGTGGCTGTAAAAGCTGTCACAGATTGTAAAAGCAGTCACAATTGTCCACTGAGTAAAGCTATTCAGTGGCGATGTTTAGTATGGAGTATGGCCGGGTGATTAATAGAGAGTAGTATTTTAAATGCAGTGATCGTTGGTACGAACCCTGGTGTGCGTTAATATTTTTTTCTGTCAGTTTCCTGTATGAGACAGATTCTAGCACCAGAAATTACATTCATATTCTTACTTGTCACAAATATTTATCCATTTTTTTTCCCGAATATGTCGGGACTTCTGAGGTCGTGGTGAAGCAAGAACCTAACAATAGAACTTAAATAATAAGTCATCACTTGTCATAAATACATCCTCTTCATTTCTGAAAATAATGTGATAATATTGAACTGAAAGGGAACAGCCACTGTGCTGTCTAAATCAGAAATCCGGGCAGCTAATTTCCAGATGCCATTTTCAGTCGATCCAGCAAAAACGTATCTGGCCATGACATGTACACACGACAGCGAAAAACGGTTTCCGAAATTCAGTTTTCATGTTTCGAAAGTTGGGTCGCATGTAGAAGAAGCAAGTATTACTGTGTGTTAGGCATTGTTGTCTGCGACGTTCCTCTGTTGTTCATACCCGTTGTTCCTAATGTTTCCTTTTCTTGCCATGAGTCTACGTAATTGCTGCAGACAGGATCAACATTAAACATGTTAATGTGTGCCGGCCGCGGTGATCGATGGGACGAAGGCGCTCCAGTCACGGTCAGCACGGCAACTACGGTCGGGGGTTCGAATCCCCCCTCGGGCATGGATATTTGTGCCGTCCTTAGTCTTAGCTAGTTCATAAGTAGTTTGTAAGCTTAGGGACTGATGACCCCGTAGTTAAGTCCCATAAGTTCTACAAACGTTAGAACATTTTGTGTGTGTGTGTGTGTGTGTGTGTGTGTGTGTGTCGCGCAAAACTGTAAGCTGTAAAAGGGTGTCACCATGAGGGAACATTTGGAAAGCACTGCCCAAAACTTACAAACTACTTATGAACTGAAACTTCCTGGCAGATTAAAATTGTGTGCCGGAACCGGGACTCGAACCTGGGACCTTTGCCTTTCGCAGACGAGCGCACTACCGACTGTGCTATCCCGACACGACTCACGGTGCCGCCTCACAACTTTACTTCCGCCAGTACCTCGCCTCCTACTTCTGTGAAGTTTGGAAAGTAGGAGGCGAGGTACTGGCGGAAGTAAAGTTGTGAGGCGGCACCGTGAGTCGTGTCGGGATAGCACAGTCGGTAGTGCGCTTGCCCGCGAAAGGCAAAGGTCCCAGGTTCGAGTCCCGGTTCCGGCACACAATTTTAATCTGCCAGGACGTTTCACATCAGCGCACACTCCGCTGCAGAGTGAAAATTTCATTCTACTTATGAACTAATTTATACTGAGGACGACACAATCATCCATGCCCGAGGGGGGATTCGAAACCCCCAACGGGGAACGGCTCGCGCATCGGAGCATAGCGCCTCTATGCGCTCGGCCACTCCGCTGCGGCCGCCACGAACGTGTACGTCATTTTCAGCCAGGCGTCCGGATACTTTAGATCACATATTGTATATCGTTTACTTGTAGTGTTACTAAGTTCCGCTTTCGTCTACCCGAAGGTGACGGTAAGGGCGCTGGGGAGAATGTGTCGGCCGGATAAAAACCGGAACGGAGAGGTTGCGAACACGCGGTCCGCGATGCACCGACGGCAAGGTACCCGCCTGTGGCCGCGAGGCGAGCGCGGCCGGGTTTGCGCTAAAGATGCGTACTTTATTACCGGCTGTGTGGGATTTAATTAAGGAAGGCACGGGGCCGCGCGCGTATAAACCGGCTGAGTTACGGCTTCGAGCCGCGCCATCGAGGATTTCATTATCGCCCGGATTTATACCTGAGCCTCTTGATGCTGACCCCGGGACCGTCTTGATTTATCGTAGCGCCTTTTCCCTTTTTATTACCTTTTTTCTTCCGAATCGAGTCTTTATTATTACAAGCACAACGGTAACGGTCTGTCGGAGGCTACCCGGCCGCCGCCTGTTTCGGAGTTTCCTCATTATTTTTTTCGATGATTATGAAACGAATGCCGGGGGAAGAGGGGAGGCTTCTTTCTCCCTTCACACGACCCGACCGCGCGCGCCCCACCACACGATCTGCGCCGCCGCCGGCGCCCGAAGGATTTTATTAGTCCGCCGCTGCCTGCCTTCCCGTTTCAGATTCCGATTTCATTCGTGTTTTAATTTAATGCTGATGAGTTCTGATAATTACCTTAAGAAGTTAATTTAGAAAACAGGAAGGCGGACCTTACCGAGAAACGCCATATTCCCCCCCCCCCCCCTCTCTCTCTCTCTCTCTCTCTCTCTCTCTCTCTCTCTCTCTCACCAACACACACACACACACACACACAGGCAGAAAAAAAAGGTCCTACTGCAAGTGGATAGGTTAATTAAATTGGCATCGTAGTTATGTTTTGACTTGGGTCTCCGCTATATGTTCTGTATTCCTTTTGTTGAATCAAGGCTGTATCTTGCATCCTATCGCCGAAACACGATTATATGCACAGTGTCTTAGTCCAGGAGAAGTTCCGTCAAGGTGTTCAATCTCAACTTAGGTTCTTACTCTGTAAATCGAAGCACATGCCGTGTTAGCTAGGGCAACGATCTAGATTAGCAATCGGGCTCTGTCACCACAGCTATCCAGGTATATGTATTTCACCTTATTTTCCCGCAGGCTGCGTACGTTCAGTACATGAGGATAACATTAAACCTGCTGATTTCTGTTTCTATTCGTGTCGCAGCTAAGGATTCCAACTCTAAATGCGTTCCCCTCCACCTACTTTTTTTTTTTTTTTTTCTTTGCTTTCTTTCCTAAGAAGTCCGCAATTATGTGATATTAGCTTAAACCCGCGGCTCCGTTCGCGTGTTGGTAGATCAAATCACACGTAAAAATGCACTCGTTTCCAAGAATCCAATCGCGAAATTCAACAATAATGACAGTAATAATATCACAGATACATACATCATTTGATGTAATGTGCGAAACGTCAAATCGATTTTTTAAAGAGCTGTAATAAAAGAAATTTCTTTTTTACTGCTTTATTTATTTATTCTTAAATTTCCTTATTAGTATGCTTATCCTTACAGAGAAAGAACTGAAAACATTGTAGCATGCATAGACCAAAGATAGGGTCTGCGGCATCACGTTTCGCTGTATGTAACCTCCTTGCTATAGAATCACAAACGTCATCGCTGAATTTAATCCGAATTTGTTTATAATTTGACGACTTTCAACCACCATATCTTCCACCCCCTTATAGCTATCGGCATGGAACTGCTATGGTGTACAACGGGAGACTTCGGACAATTACACACACACCTTTCGTTTGCGTTCAGTAGTTTTCGCTGCAGAGCGCAATACTCTCTCTCTCTCTCTCCCTCTCTCTCTCTCTCTCTCTCTCTCTCTCTCTCTCTCTCTCTCTCTCTCTCTCTCACACACACACACACGTAGTATTTTATATACACCGATAACTTTCCATCCCAATATACTCCACCCTTTTATCATTATCAACCCTCAAGCAACAATGCAACCAATAAAAGTATTTTCAAAGAGTAAATATAATTTTTGGAGAGGAATTATTGTTCCGCATTGCGCGTTATATTCTTAAAATTACTGAATATCTATCAGATCGCTATAAAACCGTGCCTAAAACCTTCCTCTGGCATAAATCAGTAACTGTACAAATATTTGTCTGCGTCTTGTCGTTCGGACGTGATATTCGAACACCGAACGGACATTCACATTAATATACATAGATAAATAGCTATCGGATCGCCATTAAACCGTGCTTAAAGCCTTCCCCGGGTAAACATTAGTAACTGTACAAATTTTTAGCTCTTTATGTCTTGTGGTTCAGACGTGGTAAACGTACACCGAACAGGCATTCACATTTATAGATATAGATTAAAGCTTTCTCGAGGAACAAATAGTTTGTACTGTTGTCGGGCGTCCTCCCGGATTGAGTCGTTCTAGTAACACAACGTACCTTGCCGCAATCGTGTGGTGATACCTGCATGATGAACGACATGGCCTCATCCCGCGTCTTTAACACTGTTAGCAACCGTCCCCCACCCCTCGGTGATCCAGCTTCCTTCGGCCCCTCGACGCCACTCACCTGACGCATTGTGCGGCGGAGTAGTGGAGGAAGTTATACCGAGCGTTCATATTATAAAGAAGGCGAGATGCAGCGAAGGTATCACCTGAAAATGACAAGATCGAAACGTTGTGTTAGGCTGGGCGCACGAGAACATTAAAAACCCCGCTGTTACTCTGCAGCGCCACGTAATAATTACGGTAATTTTTAGATCTATGGAGTTCTCCGCGTATTTTCAGACCCCTGTTCCTATATTCTCAGCAGTTTTTTTAAATTTATTTATTTATTCGATGATTGAGGAGTGGAAAGAAAAAGCTATAACTATAAATAAGTATTTTCAATGAATAGTATGCTGGAAATACGAAATATACATGTTCAGATAAGAACTGTGATTATATTTTCGTTGTAATCAGCTGGACCATCAAAGAGGTCCCTTCAGCACCACCATCCCAGGAATATTTCGCCGCAAGGAACTAGAATGAAAATGAGGAGTCACGTTTCAAAACGCCGTAAGTCCATTCGCGGAAAAAAAAAAAATTAGTTCGGAGCGAATTTCTACTCTACTAAGTGTGATACATCGAGCTATGGTGTTGTTTTCATTCAAAACGATATTTTAACCTTTTAAATCAGGTGCAAAATTTGACTTTCGGGTCAAAGTGCAATAAATCCATAAGTGGAACTGATTCAAATCATGATAACTCGAATTACTGCCGATCCGATTACTAACGAAAGTTTTTCTGTGAGACAGTTAAAATCTGTGGCGCTAATACAGAATGCGTTTTAAAACTTCACTACAATGTATCTGTTGTATAACCGTAGCAATTGTTGTTGTGGCCAGTGTGTTGTCACATGAAAAGATTGGCTGATCAGTGTCTTAAACGGGAGCTTGCTGTTTGTAAAATTTGACTGACGTGAAAGGAGATGCACGTGTGGGGGACTACACCTCTGGATCCAAGAAGCGGCAGAAAGGCGTTGTGAAAAGGAAGATCAGATGGAGAGATTTTTTGTGAGTTTGTCAGCTAAACTGATTTTACTACACGTACCAACTACGTGTTTCGAATTAATTTCTGGATAGGAATCCACTTAAACTTGCACTATTTATATCTTTCAGCTACCGTGATATGGACTCTGAAATGTTGGAGTTTGACCCGCCTCGTTGACAGAAAGAGGGAAGTTTGAAATGCTATAGCATCCTTGTATACCATGTAATCACAAATAGAATGAAAGTCTACAGACACTTAAACAAACTACAGTAGGACAGGACACTTGCTCCTGCTTCATTTGTGTTGTCTTATTGATGTAAATAAAAGACAGATTGGATTCTTGTTTTTTTTATTATCTAAATTTGTTTCAAAACACATTATGTCCTTTTGGCTGCAGAAAAACATGAAAAGTCCATAGATTTCGAAAATTCAGTTGCTAACGCTGCCTTTAAGTAAAGAGTGAGATTTGTCTCACTGATTCCATTCTTTTAACTTCTTGAACCTTAGTAAATTCTCATATGCAAATCCTAATTTACTGCATAACTTTCCCTAATACTAGTTTTTTTGCTCCTCCTGTAAAATTTTTATTTGTGGACTAACGTTTTGAAAAGTTACTCCTCAAAAGTAAATAACACAAATGTATTTGGACGTATTTGATGAATCTTCAGGTTCGATACCGGTAAGGGAACTATTGAACCATGTTTTAAATGAATATCATTAGTAATAGTGGCTGGTTGCTGTTCTCTTCTTTGCAAGAGTCTACCGGTATTACTGGTTTTTCCGTTTCTTGGGCCCGTCCAGTACCATTGCCCCACCGGTACAATGCATTGGGTTGGCTGTGCAAGCGGTTTCCGCCGTTGGTACGGCAAGTGCAGAGGGCGGTCCGTACAGAGTAGCAGATTGTGGCGATGGCAGGGCAGCAGGCAGGCTATAAAGGCGCGGCTGATTTACGCCGGCTGGCCTGGCCTGCCTGCTGGCCGCTATCGGCGCCGGCCAGCCAATCAGAAGCGAGCCGCGGACGCCGCCGGCTACCGGACGCTGCCGCCGCCGCCACGTGATTTACTGGTGTGCTCTCGCCGCTGCCCGACTGTCGGCCGCTCCCTTCACTCACCGCGCGCCCATATCGATACTCGGGCGACGCGTATCGACTATCGACGGCCGGCCGCGGTGGCCGAGGGGACTGAGGCGCTCCAGTCACGGTCTGCACGGCCACTACGGTCGGGGGTTCGAATCCCCCCTCGGGCATGGATATTTGTGCCGTCCTTAGTCTTAGCTAGTTCATAAGTAGTTTGTAAGTTTAGGGACTGATGACCACGTAGTTAAGTCCCTTAAGCTTTACAAACATTTTACTATCGACGCTGCTGGTGCCACCGCTACGCCGGGGAAATTGCTCGAGGGCGTCTTCACATGTGGGCTATTCCACTTGAAATCAGGCGAACAATGACGAAATTGACCTATTTTTTTAAATAGTTAATAATTTCTAGGTATTCTAATTATTGCAAAATGGAAAAAAGTCACTAATTTATCCCTTAAATGATTACTATTTTTCGAGTTAAAATTTGCTGAAGTTAGTGTTATTTAGTGCGCCTCGGTTGCACAGTGGTAGAGTGCCAGACTACAAATCTAAAGGTCGCGGGTTCGATCTCCGCCAGGTCCTAGGATTTTTATCTGTCACTTTCCACTTCTTTCTCCTCTGGCAGTATTGCTCATGTGAAAAATACCGAGTAGCACCGTGGTTCGGAACCCACGTTAAACTGTAGGTCCCCCTATAACTGGCTGGGTAAGTCAGTTCGAAGGTCGGAGGAAGGCAACGGCACACCACCTCCAAACAGGACCATGCCTAGTAAAGCACTGTGGTGTTCAAACCAATCTTCGGATTGTTGACTGCTTTACCTTTAGTGTTATTTAATACTTCATGGAACATAATTACTATATTACATCCTCTCAAACTCTTTCTTAACGTAGCGTAATGAAGTACAGGTATGTGAAAACCCGTATTCGCCGCGGAGGAGTAGCCGAGCGGTCTAAAGCGTCTCGCTGCGGAGCGCGCGATTGCTCGCCGTGGAGGTTCGAGTCCTCGCTTGGGCATGGGTGTGTGAGTTGTCCTTAGGTTAGTTTACCTAGGTTTAAGTAGTTTGTAAGCTACGGACTGATGACGACGCAGTTTGGTCCGATAGATTTACAAACATTTGAAAGTCGTATTCTAGGTCAAATTTATAAAAACATTTCAGATGTATCGCAAATGACATTTGTGCGGTACTGCTATAATTTTTATAAACACAACCCCCCTACTGATAATTGCACAAACAGTGTTGATACATGTATGGAAAAACAGTATAAATCGAAGTGTCGCCTCCTTCATCTGCGTAACACGCTGCCTGTGGTACCGGCAGACTACGCCAAAGGGACTGCCCGGCTATTGCTTTTTAGTTGCTGAGCTAGTTTCTGCCCGCCTCTATGAGATTAGGACACTCGTCTGATTAACGGGTCGAGCCTTCGGCGGACACCCCTGCTGGCCTGTGGCAAGGAGCCCACTTGCTACCCCTGCCCAGAGATGCGGCCCAGCTGCTACTCTTCCCACCTGTTTATTCTCCTTACTCCGTGGTTGATTGAAGCTTAACGTTGTCTGCAATTTCAGTACATTTTCTCCGTTCCTTTTCTTCGAGTACTTGAATGTGAGGCGTTAACGGTAGGATTATGAGGGTGCGTCTCCGACTGCATTTGCGTACTCTACGGACCGACTCGGCCACCTTCCTCCTCCTCCTCCTCCTCCTCCTCCTCCTCCTCCTCCTCCTAACCTCTCATTGATTTTATATTCGTTTTATTGTATTCCGTCTACAATTGCACTAATTACATTTTTCCCTTCTACAAGGATGTAGGGTTCTTGATTTTTTTTAAATTTTTTATATAATATAAAGGGACAGATTACCTGGAACTTCATTCTGTTCAAATGTTTGTAAAGCTTTCGAAGCAAACTTCAGTTACCATCAGTCCCTAGACTTACAAACTACTTTAACAAACTTATGTTAAGGACAACACACACATTCATCCCCGAGGGAGTAGTAGAACCACGCACTCGTTAACACAATTCATACTTACTCCATTTCTACATCTTAATATATATATAAATTTAGGTGTTTGTGCCTATATTTACCTCTGCAGCCAAAACTACACATCGCAAACGAATATTGTTTGTATGTAATAGTAGGTATCAGTCTCCCATTGTGCACTATTGTGATAGTTTGATAACGATAAGGGGGTGGAAGATATGGCATTTAAGTTACCGACTTATATAAAGTTCTACGTGTGGTTGTCAATATTTTGCTCTTCAGCAAACACTACACAAAGGAGACGAACGATCTCTCTGCGTTGTTGTAGTACAATGTCTCCCGTTGTACACCATAGCAGTTCCGTGTCGATAGCTGTAAGCGTGTGGAAGATACAGTGGTTGAAAGTCGTCAGCTTGGATAAAATTCGCACTGAAACCAGCGATGATTTTTGACACTATAATAGCAAAGAGGTTATATACAGTGAAACGTGAGGCACATTCTTCAGTTGTTTTTCGACAACAAGCGTACGAATAAAGAAAAATAAGCTTTTAAGGTACTTAGCTCTCATTCGGGAGGAACAGGGTGGATTCCCCAGTCCATACTCGGATCTAAGCAACTAAAATGTGGAATCATTCCTTTCCAAAGAACATGGACGATTTCCTTGCACAGCTTCGAGCTTCTGCTTCGTCTCTAATGACTATGACGGAGACGCACCTTTTCCCTTTCTTTTCCTTAAGTGGAAACGACCTTGGTGACGTCTGGATATCGCGTCGTTAGTCCACGTGGAGTCCAACTATTTTTTGTCTGGGACAATTATGAGATATGATATAAGGTTGAAACTTGTTAAGAACTACCATTTATCTGTTATTCTCGTAGCTGATGGGAATTGTAAAGTCACATAATGTGAATACTGTCGCTACTCTGAGCGTGTTTACCTTTGCTTGTACCGTTTTATCTTGTCTTGCGAAAAATTCAGTGACATAAGTCGTGGCAGTCAGCATTCTAACGATTAATTGCTGTATTCGTTATCGGCTGGGACTTATTAACATATCCGTTTTGGCATTTTGACTTTCATAATTTGTTTTTTCTCTGTTATACCAACAGTACTTTCGATTTTCTGCAACACTTGGTTGAGTTTTGTTCTTCATTAAAAGATAAAGGAAGCATATACCCGAAAATAGTTTGGAAGGCACAGAGCAGAGAGTGGTGAACGGTGCAGACTGTAATAAAAGTTCCTTACTTCCTAGCCCATTCGCCAACTGTCATCCCAGACATTAAATTGTCGATTGGTCTTCGCATATGCCCGTAAGTAGGCCTACATTGTAGTTGTCATTGCGCCGGATGCAAGTATGAGCAAGTAATTTTTGATTTTTAACTCAGACTTCTTTCCTTTCATCGTTTTTGATGTTGTTAGCGAGAAAATTTTTTAAAAGTTTAGAAGTTTTATGAAAAATTAATTGGAGTTAGATAAGTGCTCTCATGCAGAAATAGTGGACGAATGAAATCTCGCTATTTACGCGACGCTTGATATCTCCTGAAATGTGTGTCTAATGTTCATGCAGGGAAACTACGACATTAGACATGTCGTAATGGAATGCAGTCTTAGAAAATCAGGCGATGCTGAAGGAATTAGATTAGGTAACGAATCAATAAAGGTGGTAAATGAGAATTATTTGGGCAGTAAAATAACATATAATGGTCGCAGTACAGAGGATATAAAATGCAGAATGGCAATGCGTAGAAAAGCGTTTTTGAAAAAGAGAAATTTGCTAACATCGAATATTAATTCAAGTGTAAGGATGTTATTTGTGTGGAGTGTTGCCTTGTATATAGGGAGTATAGGAAGAGTATAAAGGCTTTTGAAATGTGGTGTTACAGAAGAATGCTGAAGTTAGGTGGGTGGATCGCGTAACTACTAAGGAGGTGCTAAACAGAATTGCGGAGAAATGGAATTTCTGGCATATCCTAAGAGAAGGGATATGTTGGCGGGACACATTCTGAGACCTCAAGGAATCGTGAATTTAGCATTAGAAGGAAGTGTGTGGGGTAAAAATCGTAGAGGGAGACCGAGGGACGAATACAGTAAGCAAATTCAAATGGATGTAGGTTGCTGTCCTTATGAGGAGATGAAAAGGCTTGCTCAGGATAGAGTAGGATGGAGAGCTGCATCAAACCAGTCTCGGGACTGAAGACCACAACAACAACACAGACATGTCGTTGATGTTTATTACTTCTACGTTACTAATTGTATTCACGTGAAATTTTACAGACTGTATGCAATTGCAGCAAGGAATGTACCTGTGAAGTTATAGCGCAATGCGTCATAGTTCATGAGATATGAGGACATAAACAATACGTTTCATTAAAAAAACCGTCCCATCATTCTCATTTTTAGATGTATCACGTCTTGACTACTAATTCTATTCAGAATTCCTACCTATTTGGTGTGGTACTCTATAGTTGCCTCACAATATCAGATACTATAATGTCTTGTAAGCATTCCATGCCTGTTTCTTTGAATGAGAACGGCGAAGAGTTGGCGGTAGTTTCATTCCTTAGGTTTACAAATATTGAAACATTTTTGAACGAAGAGCTGAAGATGACTGTCACGCGCTATTCAGTTCACAGGCATCAGACTTCTCTGACAAAGGAATACAACAGTTGATCCCACTACATCACAAGCGTCTCAATTCTATCGATGACTACGTCGAAAAATAGCTCAAACATCGCTGTATCTGTAACTAGAACCTCTGAAAATAAAGTTCGAGCCACGTGGAATGGTTGCGTGGTCTAAGACGACCACATGGGTAACGGATTTTAGAATTATATACATGTGATATTCAGAACTGAAATAACAATCAGCCAAAGCCATTCGACTCGACTCTAAAAATTCTTCGAGAAAATCGACTTTGAAGTTTTCCAAATTACATGTAAGTACTAATAATTAAAACAGTTTCGGCATCTGTCGGGGCAGCTCACGTGGTAGCGTTCTGGCCTCACAACCGTAGCGCCGGTTGTTTGAATCCCACTGTGATAGACTTTTTTTTCGAATTCAATTATAATTTTTTTTTTTTTTTTTTTTTTTTTTTTTTTTTTTTTTTTTTTTTTTTTTTTTTGGATCTCTAATTTCAAGTGTTGTCAGTTTGTGTGTGTGTGTGTGTGTGTGTGTGTGTGTGTGTAGACCAGCTGAAAACCTTGTCGCCACGTAAAACGATGGTTGAGTAGATTACTTGCTTGAAAAGCCGTCAGTAGCTAGGGAGATGACTTTCCAAAAACAGCGTCGTAGCTTTTAACAAACTGAACAATCAAAGACTACCGTTCTCAACTAATAGTGAAGCTAATACTGTAAAAAATTTAACTTGTGTTTTTATTGACTATCATTATTAACAACCTTACATAAAATATAGAAAATTAAGAATAAATAAAAATAAGTGTACTTTTCAAAAAATTATCATTAGATAGTAAAATTGTCTAAGTATTCGAACACAATGAAAAATAATAAAATATTTGTAACAACAGGATTCGAACCACTGACCCAAGGGTTGTAAGGCCAGAACGCTACCACCTTAGTTACACCGACAGATGTTGCAATTCATTAATTATTGGTACTTAATGCTTATTCGCAATGCTTCAAAGTCTATTTTCACGACAATTTTTTAGAGTTACGTCGAATGGTTTTGTCTGATTGTTATTTGAGTTCTGAACTTCTCGTACTATAAATAAAAAATTCTAAAATCCGATATTCATGTGTTCTCCTTGTAAGATGCTTCGGAATGGGCGGTCCTTCATATCGGAGATTAGAGTCCTCCCTCAGGTTTTGTGTGTGTGTGTGTGTGTGTGTGTGTGTGTGTGTGTGTGTGTGTGTATTGTCATTAGGGTATTTTAGTTCAAGTAGTAACAGGTGCAAACATGTAACGCTTTTGTATGTATGGATTGTTTAAGGTCCAAACCTCATATAAACATAGTGACGATTTCAACCAAAAAGAAGAGACTATAAAACTCAAAGATATATGGACTGTGGCTCTGCAAAATCTATAGATAGTTTCATCTTTGACAAGGTTCGATAGTATAGCTCCATCTTAGAAAAGGATTGTTTCTGCTTATCACGTGGAGCTTAGCCACGCCCAGTTTAGACGGTATTTATGAAACTCTCAGACCTCCGACTCGTCAGTCGGCAAGACCCAACAGACGGACAACCTCCGAAGAAGTCCGGCGCAGCATCAGCTGAAACGTAAGGAACCTTCTAGTTTCTTAGAATACTGCCTTACAACCCTTTTTTAAGTCATGTGTTTCATACACAATACACAGACGTTTGTATCGAGGTATTTTATTACTTGAGTCGTTATTTTGTTCAAAAAAATGTTCAAATGTTGGTACAGCTTATGGGACTTAACTACGGGGTCATCAGTCGCTAAACTTACAAATTACTTATGAACTAGCTAACGCCGGCCTCAGTGGCCGAGGGGACTGAGGCGCTCCAGTCACGGTCTGCACGGCCACTACGGTCGGGGATTCGAATCACCCCTCGGGCATGGATATTTGTGCCGTCCTTAGGATTAGTTAGTTCATAAATAGTTTGTAAGTTCAGGGACTGATGACCCCGTAGTTAATTCCCATAAGCTATACAAATATTTAAACATATTAACTAGCTAACACTAAGAACGGCACAAATATCCATGGCCGAGGGGAGATTCGAACCCCCGACCGTAGTGGCCGTGCAGGCCGTGACTGGAGCGCCTCAGTCCTCTCTGCCACCGCGGCCGGCGTTCTTTTGTTGACAGTTAACACTGACAGATCAATAATGCTACCATAATCTTCGCCACATCACCGAAGACAATTCACTGTTGAAATAAAATAACATGAACCACGCTCACGCTCATAGCCACGTACATACGGCAACGCAACACAATCTCCTAGACGGATAGATTAATGTCTCACAAGTGACTACACGCCGTACCAAGCGACAAATTGTCGTACTAGAAGCATGTTGTTCGTCAACAAAAATGGGGCTTTGACTGATACACAGAATAATGCATTGTTGTCGAGGAACAACGCTGGGAATGAAATGGTTAACTGATCAGCATCCTGTGCCAGACAGTGATACTGTCACAGTCGTGGAGACCGAATATAAGTCTGTATCAAAATGATATTACAACACCAAACAAGCGGCGTATCTGTGACCACTGACCGGCAATGTATGCGGTGAAACTTCCTGGAAGATTAAAATTGTGTGCCGGATCCGGGACTCGAACCTGGGACCTTTGCATTTCGCGGGCAAGCGCAATACCGACTGTGCTATCCCGACACGACTCACGGTGCCGCCTCACAACTTTACTTCCGCCAGTACCTCGCCTCCTACTTTCCAAATTTCTCAGAAGCTCTCCTGCGAATCATGCAAGACTAGCACTCCTGGAAGAAAGGATATGGTGGAGACATGGCTTAGCCACAGCCTAAGGGATGTTTCCAGAACGAAACTTTCATTCTGGAGCGGAGTGTGCGCTGATATGAAACTTCCTGGCAGATTAAAATTGTGTGCCAGCATCGTGAGTCGTGTCGGGATAGCACTGCCGGTAGTGCGCTTGCCTGCGAAAGGCAAAGGTTCGAGTCCCGGTTCCGGCACACAATTGTAATCTGCCAGGAAGTTTCATATCAGGGCACACTCCGCTGCAGAGTGAAAGTTTCATTCTGAATGTATGCGCTGTTTATCTTTAGAGCGTGTATATAACGGTATTTGTTTACACTCGACGTCGTGAGTGAGCGAGTGCATTGTGTGCTCTCCGCCTGTGGCAGCGGGGAAGAGCGGGGCCGCTGCACCGTGCAGACACGTAAAAAGCGGCGAAGGCTGAGGCCTAGGCGGGAGTGGAGGGCCGTTTGGGGAGCCACCCACGCCTGGCGCTGTCGGTCACACGGCTCAAGGACGCGACGCCACGCCCGGCAGCTGACGCCGGCGTCTACAAGGGCAGCGCGCTGCTGCAGTGCCACCTTCTGGGGGCAGTCCAACTAGCTTGCAGATGCACGTCATTAGCATTCCTGTGGAACCGCTAAAAGCAGCTAGCGGTAGCGCCGTCGACACTGTACGGTGCGATGGTGCTTATCTTCTAGATAAGCTTCTACATCTACATATATACTCTGCCAGTCACATTAAAGTGCCTGGCAGAGGGTTCATTAACCACTTTCATAACTTTTCTCTACCGTTCCATTGTCTAATAGCGCGCGGGAAGAAAGAATACCTAAATCGTTCAGTTTTCGGTCTGATTTCTCTTATTTTATTGGGATCGTCATGTCTCCCTAAGTAAGTGGGTGCTAGCAAAATATTTTCACATTCAGAAGTAAAAGTCGGTTATTGAAACTTCGTAAACAGATCACGCCTCAGTGAATAACGTCTTTCTTTTAGTGATTTCTACCCCAATTCCTGTAACATTTCCATGACGACTCCCACCCCCTCCCGTAACGTGATAAAATAAAACGAGCTGCCGTTCTCTGAACCTTCTCAATATTTTCCGTCAGTCCCAACTGGTGAGGGTCCCACAAGGGGCAACAGTACTCGCGGAGAGGACGCACAAGTGTGATGTAGCCAGTCTCTCTGGTGGAGCTGGTGTATCTTCGAAGCGTTCTGCCGATGAAACGTAACGTTTGGTTCGCCTTCCCCACAATATTTTCTACGTGTTCTCTCCAGTCTAAGTAATTGGTAGAATTACTGATTTATCACGTAATTGACGTTCAGCGGATTTGTTTTAGTGGTCATGTGTATTACTTCTCACTTTTCTTTATTTAGTGTCAATTGCCAATTTTGGCACCATGTAGAAATTTTGTCTAAATCGCTTTGCAGTTACTTTTGATCCTCTGTTGACTTCACTAACCGATAAAGGATAGCATCAACCGCAAACAGTCTAAGGGAGCTATTCAGATTGTCTCCTAAATCATTTATAAACACAAGAAATAGTAGGGGACCTGTAACGCTTCCTTGTGGAACGCCAGATATCACTTCTGTTTTACTCGATGACTTACCGTCAATTACAACGAACTGTGTCCTTTCTGATAGGAAATAGTGAATCCAATCGCACAATTGACGAGATATTCCATAAGGACGCAATTTCATTAGAAGCCGATTGTGGGGTACAGTGTCAAAAGCCTTCCGGAAATCCAGAAATATGGAATCGATTTGAGATCCCTTGTCGATGGCACTTAACACTTCATGTGAATAAAGGGCAAGCTGTGTTTCGCAAGACTGATACTTTCTGATGAATTGTGGTATGAGTGGGACAGTGCACAATTGGTTTAAATCAGACTTAACTGGAAGAGTGCAGAAAGTTGAAATAAGCAGTTCACATGATATAGATGAAACAATTAATCCCTCTAACTGGGGAGTGATCAAAAATAGGCTCACACAAGGTTCGGTCTTGGGTCCTTTGCTGTTCTTAATATACCTGGTGATCAGAAAGTCAGTATAAATTTGAAAACTTAATAAATCACGGAATAATGTAGATAGAGAGGTCAAAATTGACACACACATGCTTAGAATGACATGGGGTTTTATTAGAACAAAAAAAAGTTCAAAAAATGTCTGACAGATGGCGCTTCATCTGATCAGAAAAGCAATAATTAGCATAAAAAATTAAGACAAATCAAAGATGATTTTCTTTACAAGAAATGCTCACCTTGTTTACCATCATTCCTCAATAGCAACTGTAGTCGAGGAATAATGTTGTGGACAGCACTGTAAAGCATGTACGGAGTTATGGTGAGGGTTTGGCGTAGGATGTTGTCTTTCAGCATCCCAAGAGATGTCGGTCGATCACGATACACTTGAGATTTCAGGTAACCCCAAAGCCAATAATCGCACGGAACGAGGTCAGGGGACCTGGGAGGCCAAGCATGACGAAAGTGGCGGCTAAGCACACGATCATCACTAAACGACGCGCGCAAGAGATCTTTCACGCATCTAGCAATACTCTTCTTTTTCTATTAAAATCCCATGTTATTCCAAGCATGTGTGTCAATTTTTACCTCTCTTTCTACATTATTCCGTGATTTATTAAGTTTTAAAATTTATACTGAGTTTTTGATCACCCGGTATATTAATGACTTGCTATTCTACATTCACGAAGATGCTAAGCTAGGTTTTTTTTCTGATGATACAAGTGTAGCTATTACACCTGACAAACAGGAATTAACTGATGAAATTATAAATAATATCTTTCAGAAAGTTAAGAGGTTCTCTACAAATGGACTCTCATTAAACTGATAAAACCCGATTTATACAGTTTCATACAGTAAATGGCATGACACCATTAATAAATTTAGACTTTGAGCATAAATCTGTAGCTAAGGTAGAATATTCAAAATTTTTGGTGTTTGCATTGACGAGGGATTGAATTGGAAGAAACATTTTCAAGATCTGAAACGTTTGAGGTTAGCCACTTAAGCTATCAAGGTCATTGCAAAATTTGGTGATATACATCTCAGTAAATTAGCTTAATATGCCTCTTTTCATTCACTGCTTTCGTATGGGATCATATCCTGGGGCAATTCAACATTGAGTAAAAAAGTGTTCCTTGTAGAAAAGCGTGTAATCAGAATAATTGCCGGAGCCCACCCAAGAGCATCCTGCAGACATTTATTTGGGGATCTAGGGATCTTCACTGTAACTTCACAATATATATTCACTCTTGAAATTAGTTATTAACAATCCGGCCGAATTCAAAAGTAATAGCAGTGTGCATAGCTACAACACTAGGTGAACGGGTGATATTTACTATTCAAAGGTTAAATTTGACTTTGGCACAGAAAGAAGTGAATTATGCTGCCACAAAAGTCTTCGGTCACTTACCAAGTAGCATCAAAAGTGTGACAGATAGCCAACTAGTATTTAAAAGAAATTGAAGGAATTTCTGATTGGCAACTCCTTGTACGATGTAGATGGAATTTTTAGATAAAAATAAAAAAATGTACATAAAAAATCCTTCTAGTGATTCTCATGTATAGACAACATTTACTAAACTGACACGTTCCACATCATTACGAAATTTCGTATATATGATCTATGAAATACGTATTAATCTAATCGTCATCATCATAAACCAGACACGTCAAGTATTAAGATTTGTCCATAATTATCACGATTTAAAGGCAAAATTGCGGTATTACGGGAGTCTGTTAAAATTACGAAATTCGATATTTTAGTTTGGCAATACTGTTTATCGTTGGGACATTTTATGAACCAGTACACTTTCTTCAGAACGCAATTCCGTACCCTATTCCTATTTGGCGTACTGAAGTTCCTGGTGCTCGCGGTAGCGAGTGAAAATAAGTTATCGAGTAGCACTTAAGTCTCGATCTTTTTTTAGTCTGTTTCGGACATACGGAAACGAATATAAAGGTCACATGACATTTCTTCTAAAGTTACGTGTAATCTGCCAGAGTTGTATTTAATTTTAGTAGGTGCCTTCTCGTGGTTTGACAATTGATTTTCAAACGCTGCAGTTTAGCAGCAAATGGAGATTTTTACTCTCAATTTTTGAAATAAATTGAGAGAGCTCTAGTTCACCCCTCCGTCCATTTCCCAATTCGTGCCCAATTACGGATAATTTATCTTCAAACTTGGCATCTGTGTCATGCTGAAGCAGTAACCATTGTATGGTATGGACTGCCATGTGGATTAAAGCATGATCATCTCAGTTTGCCATAGTTGGTAATTTGACAGCAGGGGTTACATCTATGAAGTATTAAGGCCACGTTTCCAAGACCTCCAATGATACCTTTCAACAAGATACCTCAAGACCAAAGACTACCGTGCTATCCGACCAACCTAGTTATAGAGGTTCTTTAATGTTGTCCTGCCAGCGAGTTCCTCAGATATCTGTTTGCATGTCTTGCTAGAAAACCAGTACTGTTGAGTTGAAAGTGGAATAACATCCCTCGTGTATGTTATTCGAACTCAACTGCTGTATTTGTGTGCTGAACTTTTAACCTTATCTACCCTTAAATTACATGCAAAGATAACGATAAGTTCATCCTATATCTGCATCAACATCCGTATTTCCAAGCCATCTTACGGTGTTTGGCGGTGGGTTCCACTGTCACTTTCTCTTTTCACTGTTACAGTCATAACGCTCGTGGGAAAGGTGGAGTGCACTTTTTTTTAAGTCCCACAGATCTAATTTTTGTCCTCGTAGTCTGTTCGCGATATACACATTGGAGGGAGCAACATATTGGGCTTTTCAAGAAACATGCGCTCTCCAAAATTTGACAGAAGCCAGTAACCTTACGCAGAACGTCTCTCCTGCAGCATCTGCCTATGGATTTTAGCGATCGTTACCGGGACAAGGTCAGGCTTACCAAGTGAACTTGTATGCCGCTGCACTCCTTTATATCTCATATCTTGTACGTTTACCACACTGACGCAACAACAGACGGACCTGCAACTGTATTATTCATAAAAGAAGTATTTAGCGGTTTTCAAGTGCATGGCTACTGATACTACTTCATTCAATTCTGTACAAATCTGTATTTAAGTTATATATAACCCTGTATCATCGGGGAAAGATGCAAAGCTTACTGTACAGAACCGAGGAATAAACATACTGACAACGGCTTTAATCAGAAATCACATGTTACAGAACTTCAGCTGTAGATTTGAACATCTGTTCTACGTATGATTGCTCAGCATGTTTGTGAAAGAGTATGAATGGTGGCATACTTTACGTATTTAGATTCATTGTTGTGTACCATAATTTTCTGGAACAATTCTAAACACATAAAGAAGTATTGTACATAAAAACAACTACACGTACCAGAAACTGTTGTACTACATTTGTTGTGAAGTTCAACTATCATGCGTATACAACGAACTTTATGCAACAACTATTCCTAACACCCAAGTTAATATATTGAGTAGAAATCTGTATTGTTGGCGTATAGTTGTTAAAATTTGTTGTAGAATACCGCTTTAGTAAAAAAACTAATTATTTAATTTTATTTCTAAGAGAGTAAACTATTTTTCGCCTATTATTAGTTTCCACGACATAGTAAGTAGGTCGTCGTGAATATAAGCTCGGAAAATGCAGTTTGCTAAATGCATCAATGTGGACAAATAGTTTTGACTCGAGACGGTTACTATTGACCGTACTTAATTGTCGACTGTGGGAATAAACGATATCGTTCAATTTTTGTAGTGTACGATCATTATGTCACTCCATTTTACGACGAGATTCAGCTGCCAACCTAGCAACCAACGCTGATCATCATCTGCCAGTTTATTGGGGCGGTAAACGGTCGTTGCTCCATCCCCAAGGTAGGAAGCTACAACGCTTTATGCGGATTGTAATGCAAGGGAAAACGACCGACCAAATTCCTTGGCCCGGAAAACAACCAAGCTAGCGGCCGCACGCTCCGGCGCGTCATCTGAACACATGTTTTGATCGCGCGTAATCCCGCTATAGAAAACACGGCCAACATCTGCGGCCGGGCATTTTATGAAGTGGCGGAGGGTCGATATTATGTGTGAAATGTTCCCACAATTAAGTGGCGTGTCAGGGGCGGGGCAATTACGTGTCCCTGTGCCGATTGACCCTACGCTCGGGGGTTCGTGGCTCCCCCTGCTATTGGGGGCTGCGAGGGGACCTTCCCGGGTCATCGCTCAGCGGGGAACAGGTCCGGCAGACCCCGAGTGTATCGCACGCGGCGCATGAAAGGGAGGCAACCACTCTGATCTACTTTTTATAGTCGCTAGCCTTACAAGGAGACCATCTGACCTGTTGATGTCGTTAGTTTGTAGAGGAACCTGTCCTGACTATAGCTACCTTTTATGCAACGGCCTCTAGTTATTGAGAAAATCGACACTGAAAATTTATGCTTACTGGCTAGAAGGCGCACCAAAAAAAGTGTTTAGCTACGGTGAATAGTCCTGTAATATTAACATAGATAAACTATGAAATACAGTCACCTTGCTGTACCTCGAAGTAGCTACTTCCCATGACTGTCCACCGCTAACCTCTGTGCAAGAAGTCTTCCTTTGGGATGGTGTTCAAAATTCTCGTCATGTTTAGTTTGATGGCAGGAATATTCTCGATTCTCTTTCCTTTCAAAGCAAGTTTGAGTCGAGTAAAGTCTGGAAAACTGAGATCGGGCGAGTATGGTTCATGTTCAAGTTGCATAGCCCCCTTTTTTAGCCAGGAAATGTTTTACGATATTGGCTATGTGTAGGCGAGTGATGCCGCAAACAAAATTTCAACGTACCATACAGCGTTAAAAGTCGTCCCCTCAGGCAGAAATTCCTTGTGGATAATGCCTCGACTATCGAAAAAAAAAGTGATTAGCATCCATTTGAAGCGTGATTTTCTGGCTCTGACATTTTTCTGACAAGGTGATGTCTGCGAATGCCATTGCACACGTTGCTGTTTCGTTTCAGGGTCGTACCGCATACACCAGATCATCCTCGGTGACAATACTGTTCAAGAAATTGGGTGTCGCATTCGCCGTTTGATTAGCAGACTTGCCAAGCTTAAAACAAAACTTCATTCTTTGCTCGTTTACTGTGCTGTTCTCATTTCAGAACCAAAGCACCAAATAAGCACTAGGTCTAATTCGCCTGTGTTGCCCGATCGACTGTTCTCGCTTCATTCACAGAACTTTATTCAATATAGATTGCTATGGTCTTTACGCCTGTTACTTTCCTTCAAAGCTGCGGCCGTCAGCAATTTCCACTGGAATTG
The DNA here is from genome assembly GCA_026315105.1 of Locusta migratoria. NCBI lineage: Eukaryota > Metazoa > Arthropoda > Insecta > Orthoptera > Acrididae > Locusta > Locusta migratoria. The sequence continues at coordinate 221,505,867 of CM048748.1, forward strand.
TTCGATCATTTTCGTGATGCCAAATGAACCTGTAACGATGCGTGCTGCTCTCCGCTGGATCTTCTCTATCTGTCCTATCAAACTGTCAGTTACGAATCTCACTAAAAATAGTAATTTTATTAGCAATTTAAAGTTGCCTTCTGTTGTGAAGAAGACGAGGAAATGCACTTTGCTACCTAGTGTGTATATATACAGTACATGCAGTAAGCCACGACATTTTGCAGGCATTAGTTTGAGTTGGAGGTGCACAGCTGAAGATAACGTTTTCTCGAAATCTAAAAATTTGTTCCTCATAGCTTAGCTTGTAATTCCTGCTGATGCGTCTACAGACGATGACATGCGCCGTTTGTAACGTCCTCGCCTTAAGGATGCCTAATTGTTATGTTATAGTGAAATATTTACAGCCATAACCGCCAGAAATCGTGTGCTAGTTGGAATTGTTTTTCCTCCGTTAAAAGTAATGAATGTGTTTTTTGTGACAGCGAGGTTTCTAAATAAATCGCTGAGCGTTTCCGTCTGGTAAAGCTGTACAACTATAACCAGCTGCTCCTAGGATTTACGCAGTGCGAATAGTGAGCGATTTAGGCGGGTAGTGATGAGACTGCAATGCCCGTCGATAGACTTGGGCGCGGGCTGCGCCCCTCTCGGAGACGTCGGTTTTGTCATCTGCGGCAGCGATTCCGGGCTGTCCAGAGATAAAAGCGGGCCGCAGCCCGGCGCCTGTAATCCCGGTCGCCAATCTGCGCAGGCCGTAAGCCGGCGCTTCGATTAATGGGGGAATTCGCTCGCCCCTCTACACGCGCCTCTGGCCCGGCCTCTCTTCCCAGATCCCTTTGACGAGATCGCCGTCGCAGACGCGATTCGAGTTTCGCGGACTGGACCGGCGCCCAGCGCCACTGCCGCTATCCTTGCTACGTCTTTTCAGCTCACGATCCTGCAAATGCTTTTTTTTTTTTTTTTTCGGAAGATGCCTTTTAAAGGCTCTTACATGCGTCCCGATCTATCTTTCGACCAACCAACTGAACACCCAACCAACCAAATTCGTAGCAGTCTATACATGTTCCGACCCATTGCCTGGTGTCTGGTTGTCGAACTGTCGTTGTTTTCGCGTGTTCGCTGTGCAGACAGTAGACGATCGCAGGCAGGGAGTTGGTCGGGTAGCGCTTCACATGGTACAATTTGTCGGGTGGAGTGTAAGGGGCAGGGCGGGAGGGGGCGTATGTCGGACGATCAGCCTGACCAACCAAAATGTTCAAATGTTTGTAAATCTACCGGACCAAACTGCGTGGTCATCAGTCCGTAGCTTACAAACTACTTAAACCTAGGTAAACTAACCTAAGGACAAACACGCACACCCATGCCCCAGGGAGGACTCGAACCTCCACGGCGAGCAACCGCGCGCTCCGCAGCGAGACGCTTTAGACAGCTCGGCTACTCCACTGCGGCCCCGACCAACCATCCAACAAGAAACGTAGTTCGGGAAGCGAATCCACACGTACAATTTATCGGACCACCCATAAATTAGCGCAGACAAATCTAAACGCTTGTATGAGCCTTAAATCTCCCCGGACTTCGCGCGTACGATGTTGCCATGGTTTGGTTTTCAGCGTTTCATTTTTTCCAACTAATAATTTCACTTCTTTTTTGCTTTACTCGAGCAGTATTTGACGACAGTAATACGTTATCAGTTTACCTTCCTACTGGTTTTCGCAGTTGTCAGACTTTCGATGAATACTACGGTACGTTTCTGTTGTTGTTGTTGTGGTCTTCAGTCTTGAGACTTGTTTGCTGCAGCTCTCCACTATACCCTATCCTGAGCAAGCCTCTTAAACTCTCCATAAGAACGGCAACCTACATCTGTCTGAATCTGCTTACTGTATCCATCTCTTGGTCTTCCTCTGCAGTTTTTATCCCAAATGTCTCCTTCCAATGCTAAATTCACGATTCCTTGGTGTCTAAGAATGTATCCTACCAATCGATACCTTCTTTAGTCAAGGCCAGAAATTCCTTTTCTCCCCAATTCTGTTCAGTACCTCCTCATTAGATACGCGACCCAACCACCTAAAATCTTCAACATTTTTCTGTAGCACCACATTTCAAAAGCCTCTATTCTCTTCCTGTCCACACTGTTTTTCGTCCATGTTTCACTCCCATACAAGGCAACGCTCCACACAAATACCTTCAGAAAGGACTTCCTTAGGCTTAAATCAATATTCGATGTTAGCAAATTTCTCTTTTCAATAACGCTTTTATACCCATTGCCATTGTTCATTTCATATAATCTGTACTGCGACCAGTATGTATCACTCATCAATCTTACAGCTTTCGAAGCACAACTTACTGTTTAATAAATGCAGACAGCATCACGTAAATGTTATGATGCAGTGCATGCCACCTGGGAAAAAAATGGCGCGCGGAATGGCCGCTGGGTCTAAGGCATCATGCCACTGACGGGGATGCCGTCTATCCGTAAAACCGCACAATAGTGTTATTTCCGTTAATTGTATTTCTGTTTTTGACAAATCTTTAATGCGCTAAAAACAAATATGAAGGGCGCATGTGTCCTTGACGGATGATTTACCCATGCGCAAGGCGAGGTGCGCAGTAGCTCCATTCTCTTTGCTTCGGGACCATTCGTGCGTAACCGCCAGAGCTCGAGTAGCCAGGAGCTGGCGTCTCTGTCAGCTCCAACGCCATTGTTAAAAGCGACGTTTCCTCCTGCCGCTTCCTGCCGCTGAAGCGTTCATATGCAACCTCTAGGGCACAGGTCAGCAAGTAATCTTAGTTGGGGACCGGGTACTTTTGAAAAATTTTATTAAGGTCCGCAAGTAAAATCTCATATTCCTTATTCATTTCTTATTTTCCTTTTTATTCACACAATAATATTAAATACAACAAACAGGCATTTTTGTATTAAACATCCAGAAAAAGTAATATACAGGGTATTTCACTAAGTGTGTTTGCCTCTGTAACTTATAAAATAATAGACGACGGGAAATTTTAATGCGGTAAGTCATCACAAGAAATGTACCACTTTCTGCGGAGCTATGAACATTATTGTACCATTTTCCAAAGAGTTACAGCACAAAGATATAATTTTTTAATTGGAACAATAGTTTTTCTATCGTGCATTGTATTCCTTTTAACGAGCTGCGTCCAAATCAATTTAAACTACATTCCTATCAACTGTTAGTTTGGGAGCTACAACCCTTCAAAGTTTCAGGGGCAGATACCACACGATGTACATAATACATGGCTGTGTGGTGGGTGATGGATGTTATGGCGGTTGGAAGTTGATTTACATGAGATATTCAAATGTGTGTTCATGTTCCTCAATGCATAATGCAATGCGCCGTCGAAAGGTACAACTTACTAAGTTTCAGTCTCAAACTAATATGAAATACAATACATATAAAATAGAAATGTATTAAAAATAGAAAAAAAACTTATATTATTTTGCTAAGGATCTCCAGGCTTTCGTTCGTTAGGAGCACAAAAATGGTGTTTACATGGAGATGCCCTGACCGCTGTGGTAGAGGTTTTGGAGATTGTCAGAGTATGAAGTCTATTTACCGAATTTCACATAGTTTTTATAGAATATCTTCTTAATTTGAGTATGTAACTTATACTTTCAAAATATTTGTGGCGGTCCAGTTTTTGGTCAGGACCGCGGTCCGCCAGTTGCCGACTGCTGCTCTAGGGGGTTCAGAAGAGAATTGGAACCTCAGCCGCGCATGTGCATTGCAACGCTGAGGCCACTGCCGCGTATATTAAGCGGCTGCGTCACGACTCGTATACGTGCTGTCTCCGCGATGTAAAACGTTTCTCATGCGATAAAAATACTTTGTATGTACATAGAAAATGATCTGATAGAAGAACGAAACGAAGAATGATGGTTTGAAATCACTTAATTTATTCACTTTTTTCACGACGATCCTTTTTCCGTGGGTTCACTGAACCAGTGGACACATAGGACGCGCCGCCACTGACGGACGCTAAGAACACGCCCAATTTCCTTAAACAGATAGATCTTGCAGCTCAGTTTCTTATGGTGGTAGGAATGCGAATCCCTGCGTTGCCTGCAGTTACTACCCGACACGGTGGCTGTAATCGACCGGCGCTAAGCACGATTACGGCGGCGTGCGGCGAATACCATTTTGTAGCGCGTGTCGGCAGGCAGGACGTAAACGGCAGGCGGGTAATTGTTCCCGTGTATTTCACGATAGAATTGCGTGCCGGGGTAGAGAAAATAGCGGCGACTTTTACGCGCCGCCATTCGGCGCGCTCGGGAATTCCCCGGCCGCTGAAACTGGAGCGTGCCCGGGCGTGCGCGCGCGCGTTAGACGGCGTCACGGCGGCGGCGGCGCTTTGTCCCCGCACATAATGCGCGGGATCTGTTCTGCCCAGCTGCCGGCGCGCTTTCAAGCGCCGCGCCGGCGTCACGGCCGCATTGTCTCGCGATGTGCGCGGGAGACCAGAACAAAACTGCCCGCCCGAGCCGCGCAGAGTGGCCAGTTTTGCGCCTGTCTGCCGCGCCGAGGGCCGACGGTGCTGGTAGCGCGGCCTCTTGTCTTGACAGCCTTAGGGCACTTGCGCTAGCAGCGTCTCGTCCAGCCTCAAGGTACCGTGCTCATCAAAACTAAAGCCCGTTGCCATAGGAATTTCATCTCTCTCTCTCTCTCTCTCTCTCTCTCTCTCTCTCTCTCTCTCTCTCTCTCTCTCGTAGCCGTATTAACATTACCTGTGTCTGTGTGTGTCCTATGTTTCAGTGTTAAACATTGCACGAGAAGAACAATTTTTATTATTTATTTTCATTAGTTATTTAATTTTAGTACCTGAGGACCAAACTATACGGTCATCGACTCCTAGCCGCTCGGGAATGGACACGTGTTCTTTTGACTTCATTTTCAGGCCAATATATGACAATCCAAACTGTAAAAACATCTGCATTCGCCTTTAAATTCGTATGTTATGAAAATTTCGACAACTTTCATTTAGGCCTATAATCTGTATGGATGTAATAGAAAAGGGAATATAGTGTATTAGAAGGCCACATAAGTTGAAACAATGCCTTGTCTAATATACAGGGTGAGTCACCTAACATTACCGCTGGATATATTTCGTAAATCACATCAAATACTGAAGAAACGATTCCACAGACCGAACGTGAGGAAAGGGGCTAGTGTAATTGGTTAATACAAACCATAAAAAAATGCACGCAAGTATGTTTTTTAACACAAACCTACGTTTTTTTTAAATGGAACCCCGTTAGTTTTGTTAGCACATCTGAACATATAAACAAATACGTAATCAGTGCCGTTTGTTGCATTGTAAAATGTTAATTACATCCGGAGATATTTCAAATTAGGATTTTTTTATACGATTTCATTAAAATCCACCAACTTTCCCACCTCACACTGACTCAGATTTTTTCCCACCATCAGATTCGGTGGGAAACCACTGACGTTGGCAACCCTGCGGGAGACTGCCGCACACCGGCCAACAAACAAACATTACAACCTAAGCATTGTCGCCCAGCAGCTATAACTACTGTTCGACCAAAATGTACGAAAGAGGTTACTAAACTAAAATCCTGTATCCTCACAAAGCCGACGCTGCAATATGTGGGAAAACGGCTCAAGAGAAAGAAAGAAAGAAAGTTCGTGTGTTTCTGATGTATTACGTATTGCGTCACTACGCGAAGGGTAGCAGGTAGAGGCAACGGCCGCGTCGTGTGTGTTGCGGCGGCCGCCTTCCCATGGCAGTCGGCGGGCGCGAAACGGACAGGCGCGCGCTATCGCGGCTCACTTCCGGCGATAGCCGCGCGCACTCGCGCCGCCGCTGCTCTGTGCCGCGGGCAATTAGCCGCGCGGTGACGTCTCACTTAATGGCCGCCGGCGGCGCTGGCATCGCGCCTCCATTAATCACGATCGCGGCGCGGCGTCAATGGGCAGCCGGCCGGCCTCACAAATACCGCGCCGCAGAGGGGATGCCGATGGAAACCTGAATCAACACGCCCTCGCTCGCCACCGGGTTAAATGACACCATTAATAACGCGCGCCGCATCATCAGCGCTCCAAACGCGCGCTCCTGTCCCTTCCTCCCGCCTCTTCTTCCTTCAACTCCATTCCTGTGTGTTTCCTCTCGGGCGTCTACTCATTCATGCGCAAGCTATCCTGTAATGGTGCTCTTTTTGTTTAGTATTGTCAATGTCGTTGTTATTGTGGTCTTCAGTCCGCAGACTGGATTGATGCAGCTCTCCACGCCATACAGTAGAGCTGCATGTCATCAGGAAAAGTAACTGCTTTAGTTTCCTCTTGCTTTCAGCCGTTCGCAGTAACTGCATGGCAAAGCCACGTTAGCTGATGTTACAAGGCCAACTGAGTCAACCGTCCAGACTGTTGCCCCTGTAACTACTGAAAAGGCTACTGCCCCTCCTCAGGAACCACAAGTTTCTCTGGCTTCTCACACATCGCATGAGAGTACGTGCAATTCAAAATAACACAAACGAGTCAACGGCAACGTCACGTCAGCTCACATCGCGCAACGTTTTGAGAATGTAAGACAAGGAGCTGCGAATTGAATTTAAAGCGGCAAATTTGAAAGAATTTGTGCCATTTTATGCTTGTGGATCCGCTTGCGAATCTGCAGCCTGTTGCGGGATCCCGCAGTTCCTAAAATATGCTGGATTGTGGGATCCTACTTTGCTGGATTGCAATCCCTAATTGTCAACATGTGCTGTTTCTTGACCTTGTTTGTTTGTTTGTTTGTTTGTTTGTTTGTGTGTGTGTGTGTGTGTGTGTGTGTGTGTGTGTGTGTGACGTTGCTGGATTGCAGTCCCTAATTGTCAACACGTGATGTTACTTGACCTTGTTTGTGTGTGTGTGTGTGTGTGTGTGTGTGTGTGTGTGTACGTATCTGTATGCAATCGGACAAGTTAATGGCTCAAATTCAAGTCAAAAACGCAGTAAATCTGTTTCAGTATTGCGTAGTGATTATCGTCTGTTACAGCAAGTGGCGTATTTAAAGTTTGAGACGTGTTACACATTTGCTATTCAAAATACCATTCTAGTCTATTTAACATATTTTATTTTAATCCATGTTCACTTTGTCAAAGTATGTAAGTTCATGTGGCTACACCTATAAGCTGTACTTTTCCGATTGTAGTCAGTGATTCAGTACTCTGTTAATTGCTTTTTAGTAAAATTAAGATCTCTTGAACTGAAAACAACATAAAACGTAATATTCACTGATCTCTGCCCTTCTTTACAGAAACTTTCCAGCACTCCTCTTTAAGTACATGAAACTCTTTCTTACAGACAAACATGTTTCACACTCCACTCAAAAAATATTACAAATGTTGCACACAAAAGATTCCTATTATTCTTATTACACACGTACTGATCCGTGCATGTATCCTCACAGTCTCCAGTCTATACTTACTCATTTAGTCCGTTAAATATCATTATTTATTAAGTGCCCTGAATTAAGATTTATTACTGCACTTCAAAAGTTATTTCACTCCAGATAACTTCGAGAATGCCACATAGATTGTCCTTTCATTGTTGGCTAAGACATATTCGGAAAAATACTCATATAGGTGATGAGTCTAAATACGTAATAAAACGCGTTACAGTTTAAATATCCTTATTTTGACCAGTAAGCAATGTCATTACACTTTTACACATGATACAGACCTCTGTCATTCTTCTTCAATGATGTTTCATCCATCGATTATATAGATCGCTTATTTTTCAAAAATAGCCATGTCACTCCAACAACAAATCTATAATAATAGTAATTACATTCATTACCATTAGTTTTCTATGTAAGATAAATACATACAGTTATCACTGCTTCAAGGAGTTTTTATATTAACACCCACCTCCTTTCTTCAGGCAAAGCTATATCTTTGTGCAAAAAACCAGCAAATTGCCAACCCAATGGCGTTTCTAATAAAAATATGAAGCCTTCAGGTGGGACGTTACGAACGGCCTTACAGAGGTGGATACACCTGTTCGCGACAGATCACGGAAGTTTCGCACCGATGGCCGTGACCAGTGTTTTGATGGGTCACCGAACGAGTAGCCAACACCGCGTGCTGTTGACAATTTCACCTTTGCCTCACGGCAGAGAGGGCGAGGTGTGATAATGCATAGTACCTGCTCAAGGTGCGTTTCCATCACTGAAAATCTGACCGTCAACATATTGCGCATAATTTATTCAAATGGAAAACAGTATGCAACATGATTTGGGACAGGTGCCGGGGATAGAAATGTCCCAAATTACTACGACACACAACACGTGCTGCAACGAGCAATGGAAACAGAAGATATTTCCTCGGGACTAAGTCAACTCCAATTCTCCTCTACAACAGTTCATAATGTTGTCTGACTATAATGTAGTAAAGTGTAGTAAATATGGACAGGGTCTGTAGATGAGTGCTGCAATTATGCAGTGCTCAAATTGTATTGCATTTTCCGATATTACTATTTTATTGTAATGTTCTAATGCAGTAATCCAAAAACCAATAGTCACTTGATAAAGATGTTCAGCAATCATCTTCATATCAAACAAGCTATATCCCGTTTTGTTACCTTTTCTATGTTGTAAGCCTTATTAAGATAGAAGAGTTATATCTTCTTGTAAACTCTTTTTTGATGTAGCCCTTTCTGTAGTGTTGCTCTATCTCTAGTGTAGTCCTTTCCGTATTCTGTATAAAATGACCACACTGTTAACAGAATCCCTTTCTTCTTTCCGTGTTGTAACTCCTTCGGTCTTGTAACTCCTTCGGTCTTGTAACTCCTTCGGTCTTGTAACTCCTTCGGTCTTGTAACTCCTTCGGTCTTGTAACTCTTTCCGTGTTGTAACTCTTTCCGTGTTGTAACTCTTTCCGTGTTGTAACTCTTTCCGTGTTGTAACTCTTTCCGTGTTGTAACTCTTTCCGTGTTGTAACTCTTTCCGTGTTGTAACTCTTTCCGTGTTGTAACTCTTTCCGTGTTGTAACTCTTTCCGTGTTGTAACTCTTTCCGTGTTGTAACTCTTTCCGTGTTGTAACTCTTTCCGTGTTGTAACTCTTTCCGTGTTGTAACTCTTTCCGTGTTGTAACTCTTTCCGTGTTGTGTTTTTGAGGTGGAGACTGGTAACCAGACGGGCATTTGTGGGAAAGCGCCTAAAAACTACACTAAGGCCGACCAGTTTGCCCGACAAATGGTCGTTAATCCGAGTCGAGGACTCAACCCGGGTCTGCCACACCTTCCTGTTTCACAAGTTAGTGCGCTATATGAGCAGGTCAGTTTTTATTTTGGTATAGTGTTCATAATTTAATGAGGATTAGTTTAAATGTAGTACAGAATGAGAAAGTAGAGAATTGGGCAGAAAGGAATGGAACATCGTTGCATTTTGATACAACAGTGAACAAGTGGTTGTAAACATGCCACCCTTCTGAGTAAAATGCGATGTTCCTTCAAAACAGTGTTTCAAAGGGTGCATGTCACTTCGTAACACTAAATTTTCTGTACCAGTGATGCATAAAGCGCAGCCTGCTACTCACCATTCGTTCTTATATTTTTAAAGTATTTTTTACTCATCTTTCATTCCGTTTCAAATAGAACAGACCCTAGTAGAATTTGATCTTTTCAGTCCAGTCTTCTGGCATTGAGGTAGGCGGAATCGCAGTAATAAATTTTGAACTTTCACTCGTAGATAGTCACTATGAGACCGTTTTCTGCCCCAGTACACCTCTGTCTTACATAAATGAAGACGGATGTATGGGGGTGGATTTTGGCTCGTATGTGGAACTAAAAATAGACCTTGGAGCTAATTGGTAGCTTGTAGCAGTCTTCCTACTGTAATATGCTGCCCCTATCTCATCTGCAGCGTTACAGAAACAGTTTTCACAATTTCGATGATCCCTTATTCACTTATTACTTAGAATTCGTTTTACTCTCCCTCTCATCTCAAATGTTCAAATGTTAGTAAATCTATCGGACCAAATTGCGTGGTCATCAGTCCGTCGCTTACAAACTACTGAAACTAATGTAAACTAACCTAATGACAAACACACACACACACACACACACACACACACACACACACACACACACACCAGGGAGGTCTTGAACCTCCGAAGGCGAGCAACCGCGCGCTCCGCAGGGAGGCGCCTTACACCGCTCGGCTACTCCACCGCGGCCGCATTACTATTTGCTATATTCAAAACTTGGAACCTCCAGTAGTAATGCAGCCCATCTGGTTTAATAAACGCTGCTAGTCGTTCCTGGACATGTGAAAAGTAGAGTACGTTGGTAATAACGAACGTTTTGTCCCTAAGGTGTTCATCATGACAAAATCCACTACAACATCTCAACGCATTGGGTACAAAGACTTCCAAAGACGTACATACTGGGTTATTCAGGAAACGTTTACCGTATGTGACACGATTCTATATCTGAAAATAAACCGACGAAGTACGATGAACAGGTGTTAAATAAGAGAATTGGAACAAGTCGAAACTTGCAAACATCTGTCAGTGAATATGAAGAGAATTGTGAATATTAATTATAGAAAATCTGTGTGGACAGAATAATGGTGGGTCAGATGCAGATGCAGAGGCGACGGCTGGCGCCTCAGATGGCTGGGGGTTCACTTCTGCCAGTGCAAGAACATATGAATGTGCACATGAACTCTAAAAGACAGTAACAGATTACACCGTTAAGTAATTGTAACAAAACTAATCTGTTGCGATGAAGAGACAAGATATCTTCAGGTCACGTGACACTGTAAGCTGTAGTCACTCCTATCTTACGCATGCGCAATTGCTGCTCTCCCCTACGTCTTTTCAAACAGTTAAATATTTGAAAAATTGAAAAGTCTGTAAATCTATCAGACCAAACTGCGTGGTCATCAGTCCGTAGCTTACAAACTACCTAAACCTAGGTAAACTAACCTAAGGGCAAAAAATACACACACACACACACACACACACACACACACACACACACACACACACACACACCCATGCTCCAGGGAGGACTCGAACCTCCACGGCGAGCAACCGCGCGCTCCGCAGCGAGACGCTTTAGACCGCTCGGCTACTACACCGCGGCATTAAATATTTGTTACAACGAAGAATGTCATTTACCCTCAGAATCGCGACACATTTGCTAAAACTTCCTAAGATACGCGGCAAGTAACGATTAAAAAGTCACTGTTGTTCCTGTATCTGTTTTAAAAAATTGCTTGCAGTCAGTCTCGAACGGACTACGTTCGACACCGCACAGCCGCTAAACACACGGCTGTTCTTGCTAGTTGGAAAGCAGTGACTTCATTATTATTTATGATTGGATCTTCTGGAGGCTTTTACTGTTGATGAGTCTTTATAGTTATAAGGTATTTTACCAAAATAGCGTGCTTTGATGAATCTTCAATGCGCCGAAAACAAATATGAAGGGCGGATGTTGCCTTCATGGAGAATTTGCAGATGCGCAAGGCGAGGTGCGTAGTAGCTCCATTGTCTTGCTTCGGCACCATTGGTGCGTAACCGCCAGAGCTCGAGTAGGCAGGAGCTCCCGTCTCTACCAGCTCCAACGACAATGTTAAAATATTCGCTGCGGCTGACGCTTATAAGCGTTTCCGCGATCAAAAAGCCAGTGCCGGTAACGCTTATAAGCGGCGCGGTCGCTAGCTGAGTACTCAGGTTAGTTTGTTTGGCTGTGCACTCATGTTCGTACAAGCCACCAAAAACATCATGTAACGTTTCCTGTGTGCAGTTGTGTGTTTTCGTCTTTAGTGGTTTATTATAAAAATATCGCCTAAAAGCATTGCAAATTTGTTATATGGGACTGGGGTTTCCATAGCAGCACATTTCAGATGAGACCTGTTTCTTTTTCTCCGTTTGATAAGCCTTTTGGTGTTTTCAGACTAATTCTTTCTCAATGAAGCTGATTTATCGCTTGTTCGAATTTAATTTTCTTTCCATTTAGCAGTAAAATCAATAAATCAGAGGCGTAGTTAGAATTGTTTGCAATAAATTCATCTGACGCTTATATGCGTCTGACAGCTTGCAGCATTTATCACATAATCGGCATGCAGCTAAAGTGTACTTGTATTTCTATATCTAGCACCACCTCTTGTACAGTCGTTATATTCGCTTTCAATATTACACGTTTGGGGGGGGGGGGGTTTGATTTCAGCTCTCGGCGGGCGCGGTGGCCGAGGAGACTGAGGCGCTTCAGTCACGGTCTGCACGGCCACTACGGTCGGGGGTTCGAATCCCCCCTCGGGCATGGATATTTGTGCTGTCCTAGTTCGTAAGTAGTTGATAAGTAGTTTGTAAGTTTAGGGACTGATGACCCCGTAGTTAAGTCCCATAAGCTTTACAAACATTTGAATTTCAGCTCTCGGCGCACATGCGCTTACAGGCGTCCCCCGTATAGCGTTAGCGGCCCGCACTGGTGACGTCAGCGAACGTATTAAAAGCGGCGTTTACCCTCGCCCCTCCCTGCCGCGGAGCACCCAAATGCTGCCTCCAGGGGGTTCAGAAGAGAATTTGAACCTCAGCCGCGCATGCGCATTGCAACGCAGCGATCACCGCCGCTTCTATTAAGCGGCAGCGCCAAGACTCGTATACCTGTTGTCTTCGCGTCGTGATACTTTTCTCATGCGATAACAATACTTAGACTCTGCAGATAAAATAATTCCATGTTTGTTGTTGTGGTCTTCAGTCCGGAGACTGGTTTGATGCAGCTCTCCACAATACCGTATCCTGAGCAAGCCTCTTCATCTCCACATAAGAACGGCAACCTATATCTGTCTGAATCTGCTTACTGTATCCATCTCTTGGTCTTCCTCTGCGATTTTTACCCCACACACTTCCCTCCAAAGCTAAATTCACAATTCCTTGATGTCTAAGAATGTGTCCTACCAATCTATCCCTTCTTTTAGTCAAGGTATGCCAGAAATTTCTTTTCTCCCCAATTCTGTTCAGTACCTCGTCATTAGTTACGCGATCCACCCACCTAATTTTCAGCATTCTTCTGTAGCACCATATTTCAAAAGCCTCAATCCTCTTCCATAGAAGAACGAAACGACGAGCTCTTTTCCGGGGGTTCAATGAACCAGTGAACCCATAGGACGCGCCGCCGCTGGTCAGATGACTAATCCACCGTACAAGAAATATGGGGGGTTACACAAATAGCAGAATTGTGTAGAATCACTTCACACATAATGGGCCATTGCTCCTGGATCGTGGAACTGAGTAGGAAGTACAGAGTCTAAATGTTGATAACGCCTCTTGTTAATTGCCACCGGCTGAATTAGCGGCTCGTAAAGAGCGCGCTGCTCGATAAAGCGCTGACGTGCGGTGGCGCCACCTGCGGATAGCGGCGCCTGATTGCCGGGTTCACCGCCGGCGGTCATTAGGCGGGCCGCCGCCTTATCTGCTGGCAAGCAGGCCGGCTACGTCTGGGTGGGCGTTCGCCGGCGCGCATTAGAACGTAATGTCAAGTGGCCGTGTTCTCGCCGTCTAACCGATGCCGTGTCCATGGACTGGATCTACATAAGTACCAGGTGATCAAAAAGTCAGTATAAATTTAAAAACTTAATAAATCACGGAATAATGTAGATAGAGAGGTAAAAATTGATACACATGCTTGGAATGACACGGGGTATTATTAAGGGGGGGGGGGGGACTTTTAACGATGTTCACTACAGGAAGGTTCTGCTTCCTAGCTTGTTACTACTGATACTTGATGGTATCGAAACCTATGGCAGAAATAACGAGTGATCAAAAAGTCAGTATAAATTTGAAAAAATAATAAATCACGGAATAATGTACATAGACAGGTAAAAATTGACACACTTGCTTGGAATGACATGGGGTTTTATTAGAACAAAAAAAAAAAAAAAAAGAAGGGCCCAAAAATGTCCGACAGATGGCGTTTCATCTGATCAGAAAAGCAATAATTAGCATAACAAGTTAAGACAAAGCAAAGATGATGATCTTTACAGGAAATGATCAATATGTTCATCATTCAACAATAGCTGTAGTCGAGGAATAATGTTCTGAACAGTACTGTAAAGCATGTCCGGAGTTACAGTGAGGCATTGGCGTCGGATGTTGTCTTTCAGCATCCCTAGAGATGTCGGTCGATCACGATACACTTGCGACTTCAGGTAACCCCAAAGGAAATAATCGCACGGACTGAGGTCTGGGGACCTGGGAGGCCGAGCATGACGAAAGTGCCGGCTGAGCACACGACCGTCACCAAACGACGCGCGCAAGATATCTTTCACGCGCCTATCAATACTTTCTTTTTTTTATCTAATAAAACTCCATGTCGTTTCAAGCATTTTTGTCAATGTTTACCTTTCTATCTAAATTATTCCGTGATTTATTAAGTTTTCAAATTTATACTGCCTTTTTGATCACCCGGTACTATGGAACTTACAATGAGGTGGATGCAGAGGATTCGTAACCGCTTTTTTGACATCTCTCTGCCGTTACATTCTGTAATAGGCCGCGGGAAAAAGGAAAATCCAAATCTTTCCTTTTTCAACCAGATATCTCTTAATTTATTGCGATGATCATATTCCCTGTTTAGGTGGGTAATAACAAAAATAAAAATGTTCGCATTCAGAAGAGAAAATTGGGGAAAGAAATTTCACAAATAGACCTCGCCGCAAAGAATAACGCCTTTCTTTTCATGATTTCCATCCCAACCCGTGCATCATACACTTGACACTCTCCCCTATCATGCTTGACTCCGTTGTGGCACTTGTGCTCAACAATTGTTTTGATCTTTAGAAAATTGATTGTCAGCAATCAGTCATAAAAATTTTGTGTATTCAGATCTAGATTTCGATCACTGTGCTACTATCAATGCTTTAAACAAACAGTTAAAACTATAAAACTTTTAGACCTCCACGTGCATCAGTATGAACGTAACTTCCAAGATGTAGGTCGAAAACTTTTATATGTTTTAACTGTTTGTTTTAAGCATTGATAATAGTTCTGTGATCGAAATTTAGACCCGAATAAACAAAATTTTAAGACTGATTGTTGACAATTTTCTACTCTTCTCTATATCGCGATACTAAGAAATGAGCTGCCCTTCTCTGAGCATTCTCTAAATCCTCCAGCAGTCTTACTCGGTGGGGATACCTCTAGGCTCACCAATACTCCAAAATAAGACGAACAATTCTAGTGTTGGTATGTTGTTTAGTAGATCTGTTGTATTTCCTAAGGGTTCTGCCAATGAAACGTAGCTTTTGCTTCGCCTTCGCTGCAATATTTTCTCTGTGTTACTTCCAATTTAACAGTCCGAAGATCGGTTTCAACACCACAGTGCTTTACTAGGCATGGTCCTATTTGCCTACCTCCGACCCTAAACTGACTTAACCAGCCAGTTATACAGTTTAACGTGGATGCCGAACCATGGCGCTACTGGACATTTTTGACATAAGCAACATTGCCAAGAGAGAAAGAAGTGGAAAGTGACAGATAAAATCCTAGCACCTGATGGGGATCGAACCCACGACCCGAGCAAACACCAATTTAATTTGTCCGTAATCGTAAGTCCTAGGTATTTAATTGAATTTACGGGCTGTAGATTTGACTGATTTATCGTGTAAAAGAAGTTTAACGGATTTCTTTTAGTGTTCATATCGATGACTTCAAACCTTTCGTTATTAAGGGTCAATTGTCGATTTTTGCACCATGCAAATGCCTAAATTTTTTTGTAGTTGCTTATGATCTTCTGGTGACTTTATCGGCCGAAAATGGATAGCATCAACCGCGAACAACCTAAGAGAACTACTAAGACTGTCTCCTACATCGTTTATTAAAAATAAGGAACAGTAGGGGCCCTAAAATACATCCGTGGGGAACGCCAGATATCACTTCAGTTCTTTTCGATGACTTTCCGTCAGTTATTGTGTCTTTTCTGTAAGGAAATCACGAATCCAATCGTACAGATGTGGCGATATTCCATAAGAACGCTATTTGATTAGAAGACGCAGATGAGGTAGTGTCGGCAGCCTTCCAGAAATCTAGATATACGAAATTATTTGACATCCCTTGTCCAAAGTACTCATCACACTACATGAGTTTCATTACACATAATTATGTGTTTACAAGAACGATACTTTCTGAATCCGCGTTGACTATTGGACGAGAGGTCGTTCTCTTTGAGATAGTTCATAATATTTAAGTAAAGTATGTATTCTAAAATCCTGCTGCAAACTGACGTCACTGCTATAGGCCTGTAATTTTGCGGATCACTTCTATTGCCTTTGTTGAATATTGGAGTGACCTGTGCAACTTTCCAGTCTTAGGTGCGGAACGTTCGCTGATCGAGCGATTGTATGTAATAGGAATGGGATTATTTCAAAATAAGTGATTTTACGTTCTGTTGGAATACAAAAGAAGTGCTTTGATTGGTTTTGATTAGTAACAAACAGGAAGGTGTATTACTTATAAACACCAGTTCACCATAATATAGAATACCGTAGGTTTGTTGGATTATGCAAATCTTTTCGGATGCGTGCTTTACTTGCGTGACAGTTGCTTACAGAGATACCAATCGATGTTCATAATACTTCACTTCATGATTGTAGAAGTGGAAAGTGGACAATCGGTTAAATTCAGAGATAACTACAGCAAAGGCGAACTACAACTAGTTGGTAGATTGCACCGAAAAATAGCGTTGCTAGCAAATGCTCAGCTAAGACACTTTATTATCGCTGCGTGTGCCCTGTAACAGCCCAGAATCGCAAACGTTATTGAGTCTATAACTTATTTACTTTAAATGAGGAGGTGAATGACGGCGACGGCGGCGAGTAGAAAAAATATTTTCATAGAAATTTGGCAATTGAAAGCAAAATATTTGTTCCCTGTTGAGTGTAATGTGTTTGTGTGCTGTGTTTTATTTTCCGGCGTGTGCCTGCGGGTTACAGACAGTGTTATTTCCTTGAAAACACGCCTCGTCCTTATAATCACCGCCTGCTCAGGATGCCATTTACATTCAGGTTAATCGTCTGATATACATGCCGAGCATTTGCATCGGGCACAGCTCGGAACTCATCTCGTACCTCCGATGCACGTGTCTGGTTCATGTAGGACACGAAATTAGTTCCGTGCTGTTAATTACGCTGCTAATGGCTGCGTCATTTATACACATCCCCGCTGGCGTAATTTCTAGATGCTCTCGGCAGTTGTAGTGATATGTTGAACTGCCGGACTTGTCGATACCTTCATAAAGCTACGCCGTAACGATTGCGGCGATGAGTTTTAAACGCTGTTTGATTATTACGACGGAGTATGACAAGGTCTCGTCATGGGAAAACAGAGTAATTAAGCATCCAGTATTATTTCAGGCGCCATCCATCTTTGTGCGGCTTCGCAGCCCCTGTACGCCAGACAGAACCTCTTAGTCTCTGCCGAGGAGTGGTCACCTTCCTCACATAAGCTGCCTCCAGCGTCATTCACTTCGATGCTTCACCATGCTGCCTCCTCCTGCCGTGAAACTCCCATGGACTCCGGCGTGGTTTTCCATGCGGCGCTATTAATATCTGACGCAAATGAAATCGCTATAGGTCTTAATTACCTCGCAGTCGGTAAACTAAATTTTTCATTAGGGAAGCGCTTGCTGTAGTTTTATTCTTCATTAAACAGAATTATGCGTTTAGTAAAGAACAACTGCGCAGGAACAGTTAATTTAATTGATTTTTCATAGCTTTGTTTCAGGATAGCTAATTGCTACAGAATTGAGCCCAGCTGATTTCTGCCTCCACTCCAAACTGCAGATTCCAACACGTTAACCAAAAACTACGTGCTACTTTCCCCGACCAGGATCTTGCAAACTACTCGGACAAAATATCAACAAAATAATACAGTATTGGAGTCAAATAAACTACAAAGAAATCCTTCAAGTTTCACATTAAGATATTTAGCAGGTCTGCCTAAAATTAACCTTTCATCTCCCAAGGTGATGTGACATTAATATACAGAGGGACGTTTAAGACACAAAATACATACAGTAATTCATTACAAAAAAGAAAAATTTATTCTCAAAAATTTTGTACCCCCACAATTCTCTGGTTTGAGCCTTCACTACAAATTTTTATGATCGGCACCATTTTACAATAACAAGCCCTTGAAAGAAATGGCATGAAACATCATAGGATCATATAAAATCAACTGGATTTCAGATATAATAGCTTCACACGTCAAAACACCGCCTTGTAGCAAGTCTTTCTTGCCGCGATTGTTAAGTGTACTGCAAGTTTGGTGACTTTGCCAAATGCTGGTGTCACCCGGTGTAGAATCATGAAACTAGAACACGTTGTGCACGTTACCGTAATCCATCGACAATTGTGTGATGCAAGCCCGAATTTCCTAGCCTATCCGCTGGGCTTCAGCTATCTGCTGCCTGATAGCTGGTTGTGGAAGGATTTGCCCTTGGGCATTGCCTTCCTCGTCTTAGGATAGGAAAGAAAAATAAATTTATTTATTTATTGTGGCTTCTGGGTAGCGGACTTTCAACTTCCTAGCGTGAATCACAAAGAAATAAAGCGAGCAAAATCAGAACCGCATAATTGTGAGTGCAAACCCTGAAAGGGATATAGTACACAACACACACAGAAATTTCACATGTAGGATGTCACTCATTATTATGGTTTTTTATGTTGCTTAGAGATTTTGTCCCTGTCCCACTTATTGCATCCCTCTCACACCCCTCTCCCACTTTTTGCACCCCTCTCCATCTTTCTGAGGAGCAATTTTGCTGACAATTTCTGGGAGACTGGTCTCCTGACCACATGTCCCTCCATATTGCGTTTTGTTGACAGTGACAGTCTAATGGTGGGATGGCGATCAGTCGAGTTCAGTAGCCCTTCTGTGACTGTTCTGGCGGATGTTCTTTTCGAGTTGAGCTACTACTTTTTGCACGTATCTCTTAACATCCTCTCTTATTTCTTGCCTCCATCTCCTACTTTTTGCACTTCTCTGCTACTTGTGGACTGCTATGCTGATTCTTGCATTCTGCTTTACTCCATCGGCCCCTCTGATTCTTACCTATTACATCTTATTGCATCTTTCACTTGCACTTTTCACATCCTCTCTTATTTACTATACTGGATACTACCTCTTAGTCTTCTCCCAAAAAATTAAATAAATAAATAAATTGTAACTCTATCGGGCCAAACTGCGTGGTCATCAGTCCGCTTACAAACTACTTAAACTAATGTAAACTAACCTAAGGACAACACAAAAACCAATACCCCAGGGACGACTCGAACCTCCGACGGGAAGCAACCGCGCGCTCTGCAGCGAGACGCCTTAGATCGCTCGGTTACTCGTATACTTGGTTCTGTCCCCTGGTTGAGCATCTGACAACTAATTTTTTTCTCTGCTGTGGTGTCGTTGACAGACCCCTAAAGTTTGGGACAGCCCAGAATAATCCTAAGAAGAACTAAGTGTTCCAGTTCGATTGGATAGTGATGCTAAAACCTTCAAACAAATTTACAAACAACGTATTGGGTCTGTCTTTAGAATATTAGCCGACCTGGAGTAATTAAAGCAGAAAATCCACCCTCAACAGGGAGGGAGGAAGATTAAAAAGACGTGCGCGAGGTCCGGATGGATGAAGGTGCTCGCGGGTCGGGAGGGGAGTGTCGGGGGGCGGCATGATTTGGCTGAGAGAAATGAGGGTTATCCGTTTCCGTCCGGCTGTGGGGGAGAGGCGAGGTCGCGCAGTCGCTTAACCCTGCGGCCACCGCCCTGATATAAAACCGCAACACCTCCGCGCGCCTAATCTATCATCCCTTTATCGTGTAATACTGACGGCCGGGGAATTAAAGAAGGGCCGCGGGAGGCGGTGAGTAATGAGGCAGTCCTGAGGAGGCCACCGCCACAGCCCAAGCCACCTCACCGCGCCGGCCGCTCTGCCTATGCCGCACCAACTGTTGCTGCGGGTTTCACCAGTGATAGCGAGATTACAACATCGCTGACAACCATCGGACTACCTTTCATTTGCCGGTGAAGATACCATCTAAAGGAACTGCGCTCACACACACACACACACACACACACACACACACACAGAGAGAGAGAGAGAGAGAGAGAGAGAGAGAGAGAGAGAGAGAGAGAGAGAGAGAGAGAAGGGGATTAGCTGCCAACATTTATAAAGCACGTATTTTGATGTGTTAATATGAAGTCGTGTAACACTGAACTCTCATTCGGTAAGATGGTCCTTCGAATCCACCTCCGGCCATCCAGATTCAGGTTTTCGTGATTTCCCCAAACCATCCAGGCAAATCCCGGGATGGTTTCTTTCGAAGGGCACAGCCGATTTCTTCTCACATCCATCAACAAAAATCCGAGCTTAAGGTCCGTTCTAATGACCACGCTGTTGACGAGACGTCAAACCCTAAGCTTCGTTCGTTCCTTCCTTCCTTCCTGAAGTCAATGGAGGGTCCCATCGTCTCGGCTCAAGCTGTGAGAAAAAGCAGGTACACGATTCATTCAAAACTGCTAATTTCGCCTAATAGCGCGGTATGGAAAGAGAAAACGCTCGTGATACATTTTCCATAACAATATAAGCGTGTTAGTGTGTTCGCGTGGCGTACTAGGTAAGCCTGCAGAGCTCGATTTTCGTGTTCTACTCAGGGTACTTCGTTCTTATTTTACTCCTTGAAAATGTTAAAACTTGTAATTACGAAATTTAAATACTTGCCCAGGTACACATTTCAGTTTCTTCTTCTTTCTTTTCGGCCATCTTTTAGACTTGCGCATAATAATTCGCGATCGGGAGCGCTCACTTTAGTTCGCGGCTCTGCCGCGAACTAGTTCTTTTACTTCGTCCGCTCCTAGTGACGGCTGAGCGGCGTGGTCTGCGCATGCAGGTGGAGGGAGAAGTTCCCCCACGTAGCTGCTTGATGCGCTTGCTGCTTGAGCCGCTAACGATATCACGCAAACAAAAAGAAACAGTTTGTGGATAATTTCTCGCGTTCAAGTTTAGAGTTATCTCTCTATCTTGGCATTATGGAATTTATTAGTCAGATATTGCAGAGTGCAGAAATGGTTCTCATCAGCAGAAGGCAAACACGTGATTTTTAATTCTGCTACGCGCTCTCTCACTATTACCCGTCGGTCTTCAGAAAAGAATCCAACGAACTAAGAAGCGAGATACGTTTGACATAATAGTAAGCAACCGATCGCGCATATTTTCGTTCGCGACCTATCGCGCATATTTAGTTCGCATCTCGGCCGCGAAGTACCATTAAATACTAAAATTGTGTACGTATTCGAACGCAATGGGAAGAAATACAAAATATACGCGTTTGTAGATTTGGAGAAAGCTTTTGACAATGTCGACTGGAATACACTGTTCCAAATTATGAAGATAGCAGGGGTAAAATATAGGAAGCGAAGAGGTATACTTAATTTATACAAAAACCAAACGGCGGTTGTTAGAGTCGAAGGGCATGGAAGGGACAGAGGTTGGGAAGGGAGTAAGACGGGGTTGTAGCGTTTCCCCAATGTTGTTCAACCTATAACATTGAGCAAGCAGTGAAGGAATGAAAGGAAAAATTTGGAGAGGGAATTAAAGTTCAGGGAGAAGAAATAAAAAGTTTGCGGTTTGCCGATGACATAGTAATCCTGTCAGAGACCGCAAAGGTTCTGGAAGAGCAATTGAGTGGAGTGGACAATGTCTTGAAAAGAGGTTATAAGATGAACATCAACAAGAGTAAAATAAGGATAATGGAATGTAGCGTCAGAAAATCAGGCTATGCTGGAGGAATTAAATTAGGTAATGAGGCAATAAAAGTAGTAGACGAGTTTTGTTACTTGGGTAGCAAGATAACTTCTGATGGCCGAAGTAAAGAAGATATAAAATGCAGAATGGCTATCGGAAGAAAAGCGTTTCTGAAGAAGCGAAACTTGATGATATCCAATATTAGTTTAAATTTTAGGAAGTCCTTTCTGAAGGCATTTGTTTGGAGTGTAGCATTGTATGGAAGTGAAGCGTGGACAAAGATAATAGAAGCTTTTGAAATGTGGTGCTACAGACGAATGATGAAAATTAGATGGGTAGATCACGTACCTAATGAGGTGCTCATCAGAATTGGGGAGAAAAAGAATTTCTGGCGTATTCTAAGAGAAGGGATAAGTTGGTGGGACACATCCTGAGACATCAAGGAATCGTCAAGTTAACATTGGAAGAAAGTGTGTGGAGCAAAATAGTAGAGGGGGCCGAGGGACGAATATAGTAATCATATTCAAAGGAATGTAGGCTGCCGAAAGTATTCTCAGATGAAGAGACTTGCACAGGACAGGTTAGCGTGGAGGCTGTATCAAAGCAGTCTGCGGACTGAAGACCACAACAACAACAACTTAATATGTCACGACAGGATTCGAACCACCGTCTCTACGATTGGAAGGCCAGGACGCTATCACGTGAGCTACACTGATAGATACTGCAACCGCTTCGATCATTAGTACTTATGTGTAGTGCAGAAACTTCTAAGTCGATTTTGTCGAGAATTTTTGAGAGTTGCGTCGAATGGCTTCGGCTGGATGCTATAAAAATCTGATCTTCAAGTACCATATACAGGGTGTTTCACTAAGTGTGTTTGCCTCTGTAACTTATAAAATAATAGGTGACGGGAAATTTTAATGCGGTGGGTCAACACAAGAAATGTTACACTTTCTGCGGTGCTATGAACATAGTTTATTGTATCATTTCCAAAGATTTACAGCACAAAGATATAATATTTTAAATGGAACAATACTTTTTTTACATCGTGCATTGGATTCGTTGAAACCAGTTGCATCCAAATCAATTTAAACTACATTCCTATCACTGTTAGTTTGGGAGCTACGACCATTCAAAGATTTGGGGGCGGAGGCTACGACAGCGTAGCTGAATGGCTGGTGGTCATGAGACACTGGGCAGTGCCCCAGGGGATAGCCACTCGGCCAGTCAGCTACGCTATCGCAGCCTCCGCCCCTGAAAGTTTGAAGGGTTGTAGCTCCCGAACTAACAGTGATAGGAATGTAGTTTAAATTGATTTGGACGCAGCTGGTTTAAACGAATCCAATGCACGATAGAAAAAAACTATTGTTCCATTTCAAAAATTATATCTTTGGGGTGTAACTCTTTGGAAAATGATACAATAAACTATGTTCATAGCTCCGCAGAAAGTGTAACATTTCTTGTGTTGACCCACCGCATTAAAATTTCCCGTCACCTATTATTTTATAAGTTACAGAGGTAAACACACTTAGTGAAACACCCTGTATATAGAAAAATTCTAAAATCGATGCCCGTTTCGCCTGCTTGTCGTGCAGCATTGTAAGTTGTTAAGTTTTAGTTGGCGTATTGAGCAGTAACTCGTCACGTGAGTGGTTGGAGGCGCGGCGCCTTACCGCCGTGCCCCGGTAGCGGAGCGGGCAGGCGCGCGTGCGGCCCGGCCTCGGCCACGCCCCCCTTCAAGTGGTAGCCGCGCACCTTTACTCACCTCCTCGATTTATAAGAGCCGCTTTAATTGCCCGCGATACCATCTGTACAATTTTCCCGGCTTATGCGCCCAAATTGACTGTCACCAATTACATTATAGGGCGCGCTATCTCGCGGCGGCTATTAATTGAACACGGTTTTATCGCGGAGGGCGGGGCGAATCGCGGCGGTGGCGTCCTCGTTAATTCCCGGTCGCGCGCCAGTGTGTGTGTGTGTGTGTGTGTGTGTGTGTGTGTGTGTGTGAGGAGGCGCTGGCGCCCATTATTAAACAGCGGCAGAGAGGGCGTGGCAGCGGCGACCGGCCGAGCGCGCGGGCGTAATGAGCGATAAGCATCTGAGAGCAGCCAGCAGTAGCAGCAGCGCGGTGGCGTTTAGGTGTGGGGACCGCGGACAGCACGGTAGCAGCGGCGCCAGCGCCGGCACCGCGGCCTTTGTCATTCTAATGGCCGATTGTCTGCCGCCGGCTATTGACACCGCAGGTGCACTCCCACACAGCGCGCGGCTGCCGGCGGGACCGGTACACGACACCTGCAGCTGCCGCAGCCGCCACCGGCGCTGTGATTACACTCGCACTACTCCCTCTGCTTTGCCCTTTATTCGCACGATTTCAGAGTCCCCTTCTGTTTATTCCTAGTTCATTGCAAATCGCACTTCAAGTCCTGGTAGAGGTAGGCAGCCATTATTAATATGACAACACAAAGGATTTGTAGATGTTGTAAAATCCTTTATTTTTACTCTTTACGCTGACGCGTTTCGGGCCCAGGCCATCATCGGAGCGCCTGGTGACAAAGTACAGGATACAGTGTATATATATATAGGTAAAAATACTTACAAAGACCAAATTCTATATCTATAAATGAGAATGTCTGTCCGTTGTACGTTTATCACGTCTGAACCAGAAGACATAAAGAGCTAAAAATTTCTACAGTTACTAATGTCCACCCGGGGAAGGCTTTAGGCACGGTTTTATGGTGATCGGACAGCTATTTATGTATATATATCAATGTGAATGTCTGTTCCGTGTACGCTTATCACGTCCGAACGAAAAGACGCAGAAACTTAAATATTTGTACAGTTACTAACTCATAGCGCCAAATGCGGAACAACAGTTACTCTTTGAAAATTAAATTTACTCTTTGAAAATGGTTTTATTGGTTGCATTGTAGTTTGAGGGTTGATAATGATAAAACGGTGGAGTATATAGGGATGGAAAGTTATCGGTGTATATAAAATTCTACCCGCGCGCGCGCGCGCGCGCGCGCGCGCGCGCGCGAGTGTGTGTGTGTGTGTGTGTGTGTGTGTGTGTGTGTGTGTGTGTAAACGCAAACGAATGGTCTGTGTGTAATTGTTGTCCGAAGTCTCCCGTTGTACAGCACAGCAGTTCCATACCGATAGCTATGAGGGGGTTGAAGATATGGTGGTTGAAAGTCGTCAAATTATTAAAAAAATTCGAACTGAAGGCCAGCGATGACGTTTGCGACTCTATAGCAAGGAGGTTACATACAGCGAAACGTGATGCCACAGACCATATCGTTGGTCTATGCGTGCTACAATGTCTTCAGCTCTTTCTCTGTAAGGATAAGCATACGAATAAGGAAATATAAGAATAAATAAGTAGCACACTACTGAAAGATAGCTTATCTATCACAATCAACCAACACGTGAGCGGAGCCGCGGGTTTATGCTAAACCAATATCTGGCATTTACAGTTATAAAGTACATAACTCTCCTGAGTGGAGAACGGAAAAGGAAGCATGTAAATACTCATAATACATTAACAGTCAAGTACAGCTGATGACTGTTAATGTATTATAAGTATTTACATACTTCCTGCAGTGTCACAAGTGTGCAAGTGGAAAAATAGAAACCTACTCTGTGTGTCCTGATCACTAAACCAAACGCATATGAGTGTCCCACTGTTCTTGCTGGCTTTGTGTTCCATCCAAGTTGCCATGCCCGCCACCAAAACCAGTGAGTGGCGGATAAAAGAACACTCCACAATCTGCACGTACAGAGAGAAATGAGCAGCAAAGTGTGCGATACGCCCGTTGTGTGGTCTCACCCGCCGTGTCGCGCCCCCTTGTTTACAGCGTGTAGGTGCGCGCGCGCTTCTCCAGGAGAACAGCGCCGCTCCCCGCCCGCCATACTTCGTTCCAATTTTTTGTCGCTCCTTCCCTCTGCTGCTCCGCTGCTCGCCTCTCCGCCATATGGAGCCGGCGCGGTGATCCATCACGGCGGGCGCGCCCCGCCCCCGCGGCCAAATAAAGTTTTCTCGGATTTTTGGTTAATGGCTCGCGATTAATTCTGGCCGGCGATCGCCGTTAGCGGTCGGTCGTCGGCAGCTGGCCGCGTTCCCTCCGCCTTGCTCTAGCCTGGTCCGCTCTGCGCATGTGCGAAGAAGTGCGGCGCTGCGCGGTGCTGTGTGTGGTGCGCGCGCCTCCCCCGCCTCCGCCGCCGCCGCCCCCGGCTGAGCGATTGCTCTCCTCGGGTTTTACAGCTCCATCGGCCGCCTTAATAACGCCCACAACTTCCGCGCGAGACACAGGCGGGCCCCACCTGACACACTTGCGCGCAGCTGCTCATTTCGCCTCTGAGCGCCGCGCCGCTCCGCGCCGTGGATCCAGACGCCCGACGAGGATTTCCTGTCCGACGCATGGGCGTTGTTCGCTGTCACGAGTTTCTCGAATCGGAATACAAGGGATTCTGAATACCGCTTGAATCAAATTAGCATTCAGTACCTCCAACAACCTTTACTTGAAACTCCGATCGAATAATAAAAATTCATCAATTTACGCTAACCCAGAAACACGAGGCATGTCCATAAAGTAAGTTCCGTTTGGTAATAAAATGAAATTGTACACAGATACAGAAGAAATTTTTATTACACAAAAGTCTAAGACTCTTAAACTATTTGCCGGCCGCGATGGCCGAGGGGACTGAGGCACTTCAGTCACGGCCTGCACGGCCACTACGGTCGGGGGTTCGAATCCCCCGTCGGGCATGGATATTTGTGCCGTCCTTAGTTGTAGGTAGTTCATAAGTAGTTTGTATGTTTAGGGACTGATGACCCGGTAGTTAAGTCCCATAAGCTTAACAAACATTTGAACATTAAACTACTTTTCCACACAACTGCCGAAATTTTGGAGGCATTTGTCAGAGCGTGGCACCAGGTTTTGTATACCTTCTCCGCCGGCCGCGGTGGCCGTGGGGACTGAGGCGCTCCAGTCACGGTCTGCACGGCCACTACGGTCGGCGGTTCGAATCCCCCCTCGGGCATAGATGTTTGTGCCGCCCTTAGTGTTAGCTAGTTCTTAAGCAGTTTGTAAGTATAGGGACTGATGACCCCGTAGTTAAGTCCCATAAGCTATACAAGTAAGCATGTATACCTTCTCCATAGAAAACTGCCGCCTGTGTCTTCAACCAGTTGGGAACAGTTTCTTTCAGCGCGTCGTCATTGGTGAAATAATGACCGCCAAGGAAAGACTTGAGATGTAAGAACAGATGAAAGTGAACCAGTTCTTCTGTAACCAAAGGTGGACGCCCACTTCCTTCTTCATCGTGCACATCACTACCACCGCCATTGAACTCTCGGACCCATCTTCTCACCACCGAATCACTCATCGCATTTGGTCCTTAAACATCGCAAATTTGCCGAGAAATTTCATCATGGTTTCACTTTCCTCGCATTCAGACCTGATTTCACAGGCGGCGGGATTTTCAATCAACGCCGACATTTCACACAAGCACAACAAAGCGTATGTAACTGACAGCGATCTCCAAATGGCGCACGTTCGTCTCCTTGATACACATCGTCTACAGCGCATGTGCGGAACTGCAGTCGCAGCGCTGCAGCGGAGATAAATTGAAACGGAACTTACTTTCTGGACGCGCCTCGTATATAAGATCACATGCCATGATCGTTTTTACATAGGCCAGACTGGAAGAGATTTATAGAACACGGAAGAAATGGTAAAAACAACCGGTCAAGTTTCTTCCTACACCTAATAAAATCACCATCACACTGTAAGCGAAATTGAGAATGCATTACAAGTACTCGAAAAATGTTCAAAGGTTTGTAAATCTATCGGACCAAACTAAGTGGTCATCAGTCCGTAGCTTACAAACTACTTAAACTAAGGTAAACTAACCTAAAGACAACACACACCCATGCCCAGGGAGGACTCGAACCTCCGACGGCGAGCAACTGCGCGCTCCGCAGCCAGATGCCTTAGACCACTCGGCTACTCCACCGCGGCACAAGTACTCCATAAAATCCCAAAAGTTCCTTTTATGACTATTCTTGAGGAGCTTAAGTTTATATACTTATGAAAAACCAAACACAAGACATTCTGAATGAGCAACAGAGCTTAAACACCATTACTAAATTAAAAACTTTATTTAAATTCTCATTAAAGAAAAGGCTAAAATTACGAAACCAATGCTCCATTGCTCAATGAAAGATCTCCAAGTCATTAAATAAAACAGCAACTTAAACTATTAAAGCTGCTTAATGGTGAAACTGGTGTCTGGAGTTATTAACAATTTGACATAATTTCATTCAGTATAATTGGTTATTTATGATTTCCATTACTTGACTAATTAACCACAGAAAGAGTTGTGCATGTTGTTATGTTTTACATGACACGTATTGAGTAATTCTTGAGCTGAAGATCAAACATTTACGCAGATAACGTACGCTATTTCTGTGATTTAACTGCCTCTCTCGCACTGTAATCGGCTTTACGTTATAAAGTACTGCCTCCTCCATCAGACACAAATACCACCACTGTTTTCCATATGAAATTTTCAGTGTTGTGGTGCCTTATAACCTCTGAAACACGACACAGCACGGATCAAAATCAGCAAAATGCCACATGTAAACGTCACATAAATAATTGTATTTAACGATCCAGTAAAGTCTGAAAAGGTATAGTGGTCAGTATAATAAACTGTTGCTGTTGTTGTGATACACCTAATGAAAGCTGGGAGGGACGCACTTTTTCATTGGTAGTGGGAAGATAACGTGAGAAAGGTGGGGACGGGAGCAACAGATGAACTGAGGGAGGAGGAGGAGGTTGAGATAGAGAGACAGGACGAGAAAGAGGAGAAGACGGAGACAGAAGAGGCGAAGAGATGGATGTGTAGGGTGGAAGTAAGAGGAAGTCACAGAAACAGGAGATTGACGGGGGGGGGGGGGCGGACGATGAGGCGCTGAACAGGTGCAGGGAGAAAGTGAAAGGGCAACGTGGGTGGAACAGGTAGAGGCGAAGGACCAGATCAACTAATAAAATACTTGAAGAATATTTAATGTAGGGAATTGTATTCACATGTTTATCTCAGTAGGAGGAGCACGAGGAGGAGAGACGGGGTGACAGACTAGAGGATGAGACTCTGGACGAAAGAACATGTAGATGAGAAAGGAGAGGGATAACCTGATCAGAGGGGTGGAGTCGATGGACAGAACGTGGATGAAGATAGTGATACAAATGGAAGGAAGAGGTCATAGACTAATAGAAAATTGTAACAACGTAATATCCGGGCAACACTGATAAAGAGCAGTAGTGCCTAATTCGAAGATGAAATCCTTTAGAGGAATGTTGGAATGTTTGTAAACCTAAAGAACCGAACTAACGAATTCATCGGAAATATCTCACTCTCACTCTCCCCCCCTCTCTCTATCTCCCCCTCTCCCACTCTCTCCCACTCCCTCCTCCTCCCTCTCCCTCTCCCCCCCTCTCTCTCTCGTCTCTCTTTCTCCCCCCTCTCTGTCTCTCTTTCTCCCCCCCCTCTCTCTCTTCTCTCCCCCCTCCTCTGTCAGTGTTTTTCTCTCCCCCCCTCCTCTGTCAGTGTTTTTTCTCTCCCCCCTCCTCTGTCAGTGTTTTTTCTCTCCCCCCTCCTCTGTCAGTGTTTTTTCTCTCCCCCCTCCTCTGTCAGTGTTTTTTCTCTCCCCCTCCTCTGTCAGTGTTTTTTCTCTCCCCCTCCTTTGTCAGTGTTTTTCTCTCCCCCCTCCTTTGTCAGTGTTTTTCTCTCCCCCCTCCTCTGTCAGTGTTTTTCTCTCCCCCCTCCTCTGTCAGTGTTTTTCTCTCCCCCCTCCTCTGTCAGTGTTTTTCTCTCCCCCCTCCTCTCTCACTGTCGCACGCACACACACACACACACACACACACACACAGACACACACACACACAGCAGAAGTCGAACCTCCGATTAGACAATGCTTTTGAGGCAGCGGGGGTGTCGGTACGCCGGCCTAGGTCTGGCTGGTGTGGGTCAGCCTGCGTATGGTACCGGAGCGGCTGCGGCGGCTTCACGCCCCGGCGCGGCGCCTGGGCGGTGTCGCTAATCGCGTGTGGCTGCGGCCGCGCCGTATCGCGGCCTGCACATCAGACCGTGAAGTGGCCTGCCTGCCTGCCGTGGAATTGCGCACTCGGCGCTGCAGAGGGCCGCGCTCTCTGATGTGCTCACAGGTGATACGGGCCGACCCGCGACACGCCTTTCTGTCCGCTGCACTGCCTCCGCCGCCGCAAAAATCGGATCAGCTTTCATGTCCGTGGCGGGAGGCGGAGGGCGGCCGCTCACTGTGCGCGCGTGTGCGTGTGTGACCGGGGGGAGGGGAGGGGAAGCCGACGGCTGGAGAGCTGTGCCGAGGCACGACGCGACACAACATATCGCCGGGCAAAACTAACAAAGCTTTTTGTTTACGCGATTTCTACAGTTTTCGATTTTGTAGCACACGGCTTCCCTTTTATTTTCATATTCACGGAATGTATTACATTAACGGCGAATGGGTCAAGTTGAAAATGTGTACCCAGCTGGGATTGAAACCCAGGTCTCCCGGTTTCCAGGCAGTTGTGCTTACCCCTACACCACTTGGGGACACAGCAATCATCACACCTGCATGGATTTACTCAAGCACGCCTCTCGTGAGATAAAAATTCTCAACTTTACTCTGCCCACTAGAAATGAAAATCGTAGTTACTTTGTAAGCTAATTCCCGTAACAGTAAGGGCCTAGGATGCCTCCATACTCGGCAAATTTATATATATGCTGTCTTTTATTTCGCAGGCCCTTACTCCCACGTGAATTAGCTTACAAAGTAACTAGGAGTTTGCCGCGATGGAGTAGCCGAGTGGTCTAAGGCGTCTCGCTGGGAGCACGCGGTTGCTCGCCGTCGTAGGTTCCAGTCATTCCTGGGGCATGGGTGTGTGTGTTTGTCCTTAGGTTAGTTTACCTTAGTTTAAGTAGTTTGTAAGCTGATGACCAAGCAGTTTGGTCTGATAGATTTACAAACACTACACTAACTAGGAATTTGACTTCTAGTGGGCAGGGTAAAGTTGGGAATTTGTATCTGACAAGAGGCGTGCTTGAGTAATTCCTTGCAGGTGTGCTGATCGCTGTGTCCCCAGTGGTGTAAGGGTCAATGCAACTGCAACTGCCGAGTTCGAAACCCGGCCGGGTACATTTTTTTTTCAACTTCACCCATTTGCAGTTAATGACATACATTCCGTGAATATGAATATAATGACTGCAGATTCAAAAGTGGCGTTTCTTTCGGACATCTCCGAAAAAACAGACACCATTATATATATATATATATAACTAATATCCCTTATTTTTGATAATAATCGATTTAGGATACCTGTCCATCCTCGGTCAATGAACCACGAATTTAACTGCTTGCTTCTCAGTGGCAATAATAATCCAAAATTTTTGAAATTCCCAGTTTCTCTTGTAGCCTAACTTGTCAAACAACATTCAGTTATTAAACAGTGCTATTAAGGACACTGTTAAAATGTATAAGCCACGGTTGTAGGTTTATTTACGTATTTTGAAATATCATCAGAACGGAGGCCTGGGGTACAAACTCGTACTGAGCGTATGGCATCTAAACCCAGTTGAACTACGCTATACTATATTTGTAAGGTTGTAGGATATGGCGCATGTGCCATGATTTGTCAAACAGAACAGTAAAAACCAGAAGGCTTGGGTTGCATATTCACTTTCAATCTCACATTCCTCGCTACGGGGCCGTATATTTTCCAGAACACCTACGCGCTGTCGTGTCGCGTCACGTCATACCAAGGTGGTTAAACTAGGGGGAGATGCTCTTAACGGAAGTCAAGCCATGGTCGCCATATTGCGAAACCAATAAATTTTGTTATGAGGAGCGAATATTTTTTTAATTCTGTGTTGGAAGTGGTATTTTATCTAAAAAGAAAAATGTTACCTACATTACCTATGGATGTGGAAACAGAAAAAGAAAATAATCTGCTGTTTTTACGAAGAAAAATTTTACTACTAAATTAATACTTGCTATTTGTTTCAGTTTTTCTTTCAATGACTTTTAATTTCCCCTTTTACGAGATAAAGATTACCTGAAATTTAAAAGACCTGGTGATACAGAATTTTGATATGAACATTTAATGACGTAGAACGTATTCAACAAATTTTCGTATGTATTCAAAACAAAATTCGCCTTTTCAGTACTGAACTTACGAATATGATTCAGCTTGGATCTATCATTAATGGAAAAATCTGTGCCTGTATTTCCTGTGAAGTTCTACAGCTGACAATTTCAGTTCTTGTAAAGCATTTGGGTATTATCCCGATATGTAAGTCATACTTACGGAATGAGATTTTCCGTTAATAAATAACATTTCAGCCATCTGGAAGGTCTGTATGTGCCCACAGAAGTATACTATATCCGAAATGTACTCAGAAATGAAAGTCATATGAAAGTTAACAGGGCAAGAACCACACAGTGCTTTAATCTGAAAACATTTCCAGGGCTCCGCAAGATGGTGGGCTAGATTCAATCCACATATACGATTTGAATACTAGCGCCATCTCCCCTTATTTTAACCTCCTAGCGTCAAAAATAAATGTTCAAATGTTTGTAGAACTTATGGGTCTTAACTACGGGGTCATCAGTCCCTAAACTTACAAACTACTTATGAACTAGCTAACACTAAGGACGGTACAAATACCCATGCCCGAGGGGGGATTCGAACCCACGACCGAAGTGGCCGTGCAGACCGTGACTGAAGCGACCATGCCTTGCTATGTACTCCATCCCACAGTTCGTTCCTTGTATACGTCCACACTGAAATATACATCAACCCTTGACATGGAGACTTAACAATTATGACGTCTTTTTCTGGGTCATGTGACACCACCAAGACAGAAAAATTTTAAGAATGACCGAAAGAACAGACGGCGCATTTCGTCATTAGAAGTTTGTGTTGTTGTTTCCATCCCTTCCCCTCCCCTTTCAGTATGTGTAATTTTTTTTTTTTTTCACTCCTTCGTTCAATGAAGCCGGTAAACATTCGGAGTTGACATGTATTTTTTGACGACTGTCGATTGCACAAAACATATGGCTAAAGCAAACGAGAAAATACGTTGATGAAAGACCTATTACTGCAAACTCTACCTGCAATTTAAAAGTAATTTCATTTTAGTCCACTTATTTTGTGAACTGATGAGATACGTGCTGTAGATTTACTAGGCCGCATTTTGAATTTCGTCCCTTGCGAATTTAAGAAACAAAGAATTATCTGTGTCGAACCCAGCAAGGGAATTGACAGCCGCATGACGTGAATTTATTAGCACGACGTCTTTCGGATGCCTCATTGGCAGTATAAGACGTGGGAAGTCCCGTACTGAAACGACCCGTCACTTGACGTCGTAAGAAATAAAGCTTTAGCAAGAGGTGGATGTGGGTTTACCTCTGCAAAGAAACAGCTTTGTCATTTGCGGTAACCTACCTAGCTGTTTGACAGACGGAGAAAGTTTGGCTAGTGATTGCAGTTTTCGGAAGCTTCCGGTTTCCATCTACTTCATACAGTAGCTGGTAGATCATTTGTTTAATTTCGAAAAGCATTGAGCCTTGCTGTAGACGCTGTCTTTATTCTGTACGCTGTTGGACAATTGCTCATATTTACAATGGACGTGACTTAAAACTGTAGTGCTTAACGTAATTTTTATCGAATATACAAGATCCAGAGGGATATTTTGTCTCGATATCTATTAAAGATATTAAACTGAAATAGGCATGATTTCCCGTTAACGTTCGTTGCTGGGGTGCTATTCCGCTGTTGGGGAGTCTTGGCAATTTGATACGTATTTATAAGGGAACATGAGGCAGAGTTGAAACTTATGTAGTGGAGAGTGACATTCCTTAATACCGCGCGTTCAGTCGCTGTATCAATTAAGTCTTGGTGGCCTAGTGGTTATGGCGTCTGCCTAGTAAGGAGGATCCCGCCATCAAATTTTATTCAGTGCCTCTACTTCAGTTTAATATATTTAATATGTACTTTCTGTTTATACTAAGGAGATCTCTCACGGTTCTTCTCCCAGGACGTCTCACCATATATGGGGAGCCATGTCTGCTATCCAAATAATAAAACGTACTTTGGAACACACTACTGTTGTTATTGATTTATTTTAATCCCTTACAATAACTTCGTGTGGCTCAGTGGTCTGGTGTAAGTATTTCGATTGTCACAGGTGCGTTCATGAATGTCAGGTATTGAAGCTTGTTTGGGATTTTTATGCGTCCGTTATCAAACTGGCCTCAGACGTAAGCGTATTTATACCGTCACGCCAGTCCTATATGTAAACGAACAAAATTTCTACATGATTACTTTAATAAAATTGTATGTGGTGAAGGGAAATGTGTCCTCCAATTGAACGCATATGTTAAAATGTTTGTAAACCTATTGGACCAAACTGCATAGGTCATCAGTCCACAGACTGACATACTACTTAAGACTTAAGGACCCCCCTCCCCACACACACACACACACACACACACACACACACACACACACACACGAGGAAGGATTCGAACCTCCGGCAGGAGCGGCCGCCCAGTCCCTAGCATGATGCCTTACACCACGCGGCTACTTCCGCACGCCGATCGAAGGCAGCCAACTATTTCATAGGAAGGACACTAACCTTTACCAGAGCACATTATACCATTGTATTATAATAATGGTGTTGAAAATTTGTATAGTTTCATTTGGGGCTGGTGTACGCTTACGATTGACTGCAGATTTGATAATTAACGCATGAAAGTTCCAAATTATTCGCAAACAACTGGTACTAATAAAAGCAACTGTGACCGCAATTAAAATAAATAGATACCAAGTTGCAGAGCGTCAATGAAACAAATTGAAACTAAATAGAATATTTTTGTTAAACGGGTAATGTTTTTTCCGTCAGATCTAAGACACTGAAGCAAATTTTCATGCCTGCTAATTAACAGCAATTAACGTAAAATAGTGAGAGATTCTCAGTGAGCTATTTTGTGAAATAATTTCTTTTTGTGTTGCAGTTGTACGAAATCAACAACGACCCTAGAAGAAAAGAGTTCCTGGATGACTTGTTCAGCTTCATGCAGAGGCGAGGTAGGTGACACCTCTCATTTCATGCAGTTTAAAAACTTGTGGACGGCATCCGAAACGAGTGGCGCCGGCAGCCGTATGCCGAACGTCAGCGAGCGCGCTACCAGTCGGGCCCTGCCTGACTTATAGCGCCAGTATCACAGTTATCGACTGCCGCTGTTGCGGACAATGGATCATTACTGCCGAACGTTTAGCATCAGATAGCTGGCCGCTGGTTGTCCCATCCATCCGCCGCTGTTCGCTTCTCTATTCAGTTCCATCATTGTTCATTCTCCTCACACTTTTTATACGCCTCTACTCTTCCCTTTGTATAATTCGATTCTGGCGCCACTACACGGTATTGTGTACAGGTCAATCTCGAAACACGTTTCTGAGAGACGTGACGTATTACTACTATCGGGGAGTTACACACCATTCTATCAGTCCCCCGCGTTTCGCTTCTCCTCACCTTTCACGGGTAACAAACTCGCATTCCTTTCCCCCGTGGAGTGGAAAAGCTTGTGGGCGGATTAATTCCCTTTTATCTTTTTTTTTTTTCCTTCCGTGTGCGGTGCCCGTCGGATCGTTAACGGGCTGACGTCAACAAGCAGCCGATTGAATCTCCGGCTGTAGAAATTAGTGGTAAATGTTTGCGTTGGCTCGCGAGGCCAATCACGTGACGAGGCGCTTTTTGGAGAGGAATCGTGCGCACTCAGGCGCTGTTTGCGCAACCTAATAAGTCAGCGTTCGTTGGAAATAATGTTGACATCGGCTGCCCGGGCGGCGGCCGTGGGCAGTTGGTAATGTCTTGGGCAAACAGCGGCCGGCGAGGCGCAGGTAGACGCAGGGCACTTCCTGGGTAGGCCGCCGCCGCCGTAGACATCGTGCCAGCACCATTACAGTGCTACAGCTTATGGGAGACTATTTTCTCGTTTTCGAACAAACAGCGACTTTGAGTGTTCACAATTGTAAATTTCCTAATTTCCTTTTTATGCCTTTCCCCAAGAGGTTGTTCGATCTGCCCATTGAGCAAGCTGTGAAGGAATGCAAGGAGAAATTTGGAGAGAGAACTAAATTCCAGGGAGAGGCAATAAAAACCTTGTGGTCCTTGCTGACGACATATTGTGTCAGAGACAGCAAAAGACCTGGAAGAGCAATTAAATGGAATGGACAGTGTCTTGAAAGGAAGATATAAGATGAACATTAACAGGAGTAAAACGAAGGTAATGGCGTGTCAGAAAATCGGTGATGCTGAAGGAATTAGATTAGGTAATAAGGCAATAAAAATAATAGAAGAGTTTTATTATGTAGGTAGTAAGGTAACTTATGATGGCTGAAGTAAAATGAGATACAAAATGCAGAATAGCTATTGGAAGAGGTGAAATTTGTTGACATCCAATATTAGTTTAAATGTTAAAGTCCTTTCTGAAAGTATTTGTCTGGAGTGTAGCAATGTATGGGAGTGAAACGTGGACAATGAGTTGAGACAAAAATATGATAGCTTTTGAAATGTGGTGCTACAGACGAATGATGAAGATTAAGTGGGTAGATCAAGTAGCTAATGAGGAGGTGCTCAACAGAATTGGGGAGAATAGTAGTTTCTGGCATATCCTGACGTAAGAGAAGGGATAGGTTGGTTGGACACATTCTGAGACATCAAGGAATCGTCAACTTAGCATTAGAAGAAAGTGTGTGGGGTAAAAATCGTAGAGGGAGACCGAGGGACGAATACAGTAAGCAGATTCAAAAGGATGTAGGTTGCTGTTCGTATTCGTAGATGAAGAGGCTTGTACACGATAGGATAGCGTGGAGAGCTGCAGCAAACTAGTCTCCGGACTGAAGATCACAGCAACAATAACCATCTTTTTAATGTGGACATCTGTTTCAATCTGCTCTACTCTTCTTGCTCCTTCTCCTAAGACTGTAACAGATTGTTTTCGGTTCATTTCTCCGTTTAATAGAGCAGCCTTTACGCAGTGTCTTATTGTTTCCAATGAACACGTCCCTGATATCTTTACAAGATATCGAGGTCGGCAACAGTTAGAGAGAAGCTGGAAGAGAGCAACTGCGTATCACAAGCTGACATGTTTGCTAGCCTGAGTGTAGGATGCTTTGCTGGTAAGCACTTCAGCGCTCATTACGGAAGGCATATACTATTGCAGAAAACTCGCAGGCTACGTTTAATAGACTTTTATGCCGCAATATTAACTGGTAATGTTATTTGAATGACATCATTCCCCTCTTGGCATTGACATTCATTCTTTACGACTTTCAATGAATCGTTTCATAAACTGCTGCTGATGTGGCGAGTGTCAATCGACTTCGTTGACATCACGGTTTAAATTTAAATCTTTCTCTGCTTGTAGCTTAATTTTAGACCTAAACCTATAAGAGGGGAAATAAAGCACTATTTCTTCCATACCCCCTTTGCTCATTTTATGCTCTTCTAACGTATCAGGAAATGAAAAGACTTCCGCAGTTTACAAAATGAAATAACTCCAAGTTATGACCGAATGTATTCGCGCCTAGCAGCTTATATAGACAGTAAAATACTGTTATGATTTCATTTGTTTGCTTTAGATACCCTATAGAAATTTGGATGTTACTCTGATACGTATTCTATGAAACGACTTCGAAGTGTATACTCCCTAATTGATAACATCTCTAATTCAAAATAATTTTAGAATAAATTATTTGAGCCGGCCGCAGTGGCAGAGCGGTCTGCGGCGCTCCAGTCACAGTCTGCACGGCCGCTACGGTCGGGGGTTCGAATTCCCCCTCGGGTATGGATGTTTGTGTCGTCTTTAGTATAAGGTAGTTCATAAGTAGTTTGTAAGTTTAGGGACTGATGACCCCGCAGTTAAGTCCCTTATGCTTAACAAACATTCGATCATTTATGAATATTATTTGAGTTCACTATGAAACGAGGAGTGTGTTTATATTTGTAATGTTGGCTAAAAATGTCATGTACAACCTTTCGTTGAAAGTGTTGTCCCTTTCATAGAGGTGAACAACTGTGCACATAAAAAAGAAAAAAAGAAAATATTTCATCTGTGTTTTTGGCTCATACACATTGTTTTCCCACCCCCTTTCCGCCTCGTCTTGAAATCTGCTGTTACGTAAGTGAGCAGGGCGTCTGTGCACTTAAAGTTGCTGGAATTGCTGCCAGAGAGCAGCACTAGAACATACATCAGGTCTGCTCTAGGTGGCAGTGGTCTCAGAGAAAGGTAAAGGCATTGTTTGCGTTTCGGCTTGACAAAACGCCTTAGTCTAATCTATTAAGTGAGTAGCAAATATACTAATATAATGGGGGGTTTGTGCAGGTGTTTTTGACATCTTTTTACACCACTAAATGGTACTTCACGCTCGCACAAAAATACCCGCGCATTCTGTGTTCATTGTAATGGCTTTTATTTCACTTGTACAAATTTGAAAAGTAAATGGAAGAATGATGTTGGTTTCAGTGCCGTTGATTACTCGGCGTACGCCTACCGGTGCATTAAGCGGAATGACACTGCGTCATTAGTCATAAGTATTTCCTGTGATGTCACGAACATGAAAAATTCATTTAACTATTATGCACTTACTATATGAGGCTACTGTGAAGGCAACCGTTTGCTTTTCAGCTGCTAATGGTTGCGTGCTTGAGACCTATAG
This sequence comes from Locusta migratoria, assembly GCA_026315105.1. Taxonomy (NCBI): domain Eukaryota; kingdom Metazoa; phylum Arthropoda; class Insecta; order Orthoptera; family Acrididae; genus Locusta; species Locusta migratoria. The sequence goes on from CM048748.1 coordinate 221,544,427, forward strand.
GCGGGTTTTCTGGACTTGGGGCGCAGGTGTGGAGCGTATGAAGTTGATGTTTATTTTTTTGTAGTTGATCGAGCGATCGAGGTTAACTAGCAGAGACCCTGGGAGATTAATTTGATGTCGGGAGATTGGCACCGAGCAGCGAGCGTGCGCGTGATTTGTCATCAATCACGGTTGTAATTAATTGCGTTATTTGAACCTAGGCTGTCGTATAGCGTTTATACGGCCCGTGGAATCTACCGTTTTTTTACCATCTGTTGCGTGAAGGTTATTTAGCACAGTGGAACTAATTATTGAGAACACTGATTTTTATTTTTCAAAAAACAAACATCGCGCAAAGTGACAATCGCTTATCGGGATGTTTTTCTGCTGTTAAGCTTTCTACAATTTCCTATTTATTACCTAGAGCAACAGTACCTTATGGATTAAGTTGTTATTCACGTTTTAAGCTCTATCCGTTCAAAGGACAGAGTTCTGCACTTAAATATGTATAATGTGGTAACCGAAAAGAAAACTTGGAATATGAATACTCCACAGAATACTCCTTAAAACATTAAAATAATCAAAAGTTTGTAAATCTGTTTGACCAAACTGCTATGATAAGCAGCCCCTGAACTTACAAACTACTTAAATTAAATTGCAATAAGGTAGACACGCACTGCCGTGCCCGAGGGAGTACTCTAAACTCCGCCGGGAGCGACCACCCAATCCGTAGCGTGATCCATTATATTGATATGGCAATTTGCGGGCACAGCTTTCAATCTATGAGGGCCTCACCGCCAATAATAAACATTAGAAAGAAATATTACGAGACCAGATGCGTAAGTGTTATAATAATGCTATTTTTAACTTCTACGGTTACAGGGCTGCCTTCCAATGGGCCCATTCAAATTCCTCAGACAACAGTACGTCATAAATCTTCGGAATATATGTGCCCAAACTGTAGTGCGGCATATAAATATTCTTTTTTATGTGACTTTCTCAATAAGTTACCTATTGAAAATATTAGTATCCCCGAAGAAATACAGTTATCGCTTACTCACCTTACGTGTACATGAGTCGTTTACCAATATTTCATAATGTATCTTTTACAGGTCGTATCAAAAAGGATGGTGAAAATTAACAACGGTTGAAAGTACACGAAAATAGAAGGAAAACTGTCCCGGTAAAAATGGGTCCACAAACGAGCTGTTTGCGGGATAATTTCGAATGTATCGTTCAAAGTCTCCATTGACTTCATTGTCAACATTATCTTCATTAGCATACATTAATTTGAAATTTACACTTTACTATTCGGTTCTCCATCATTAGGTCACATTTCACGTATTCGTTACCTGCTGTAGTAGGTGCTCGAAGTATTTTCCTTGCATCTGGATGCAATACTGTGCTCGTCGTCTCTGCAATGAATTTCAAATTATTTCTAAAACCCATGGATCATTTGTGAGAGTTGTATACGCTTGTCAAGAATTCCCAAATGATCCAGGGGTTTTCGAAATACCACAGCACAGCACAGGTGAGCGCATTATTGCATCCAGATGCAAGGAAGACACTTCGCCATGTGAAATAACTAAATGCGATGTAAATCTTAAAAGGAAAGTCAAAATTTCAAATTAACCCACTGGCGTACTCTGACGGATATATCAGTCACTGTACTCATGTGTATTAACGTACAATGACGGGTATTTCCATCACCGTGCAAGCGGTTCTTAACTCAGTAGTTTAGTAGTACTCTGCCTTACCGGTCGCTCCGATTTTAGTTTGCACGCATTTTCAATAGAGGGTAGAAGCCATATGTGTTGAAAGAGGCCAGTGATTCTCGAAAGTGGATACTAACTACAATTTTGGACTTCCGGACAATGGGATTCAAGGACGGCCAAGTCAAAGAGGAAGCCCACTACGACTCCAAGGAAGAATTTGGGGGCCTTTTCCTACAAAAATTCTCTCAACAGACAAAACAGCCCCTACCAAATGAGTCAAGGTGTGTTATGACAGAGGAGAGCGTGGAGAATCCAGCTTTCAGTGAGACAAATGTTTTAAGGATTATCATAGTTAGATAACTATGTTTCAATGTACTCATAGTAAAATGTAAAAATATAACAGAATAATTACTGTAAAATAATGTAAAATATCTTGATATGCCGCGGTGGAGTAGCCGAGCGGTCTAAAGCGTCTCGCTGCGGAGCGCGCGGTTGCTCGCCGTGGAGGTTCGAGTCCTCCCTGGGGCATGGGTATGTGTGTTGTCCGTAGGTTAGTTTACCTAGGTTTAAGTAGTTTGTAAGTTACGGACTGATGACCACGCAGTTTGTTCCGATAGATTTACAAACATTATTATATCTTGATACAACAACCATCGCCGGCCGCGGTGGCCGCGGGGACTCAGGCGTTTTAGTCAGGGTCTGCACGGCCACTACGGTCGGGGGTTCGAATCCCCCCTCGGGCATGGATATTTGTGTCGTCCTAGTTCGTAAGTAGTTCATAAGTAGTTTGTAAGTTTAGGAACTGGTGACCCCGTAGTTAAGTCCCATAAGCTTAACAAACATTTGAACATTTTGAACAACAACCATCAAAAGTCGTCAAAATATTTGTTCAAATGTTCAAATGTTTGTAAATCTATCGGACCAAACTGCGTGGTCATCAGTCCGTAGCTTACAAACTACTTAAACCTAGGTAAACTAACCTAAGGACAACACACACACCCATGCCCCAGGGAGGACTCGAACCTCCACGGCGAGCAACCGCGCGCTCCGCAGCGAGACGCTTTAGACCGCTCGGCTACTCCACCGCGGCTCAAAATATTTGTACGGTTGTGTGAAAATGCTGAGTAAAACTTGTATGCCAATGGGATAATGTGTACTAACTAGGACGATATTGACAATGACGTCAGTGGCGGCATGGAACCATAGATTGGTTTGCAGATGAATGTTTCCTGGGACATTTTAGCTTCTTTCACCGTGCTTTCAACCGTGTAAGTTTGCGGCATCTATTTAGATAAACCTTGTACAGGTGTTACTCTACCTTATTTTAGTCATTCAGTTGCGGTTTTGATCGTTTATGTTCAACTTGCATCTTGTTACGCGTTACCTTGTTGTTATTACTGCAGTTGCTTTTACTTTCGTTCCCCTCCCCTCGGCCAGAGGAATAAATTGACACAATCGACGTCAGGTAAGGCGGCGCGCTGGCAGGCCCGCACTCGTGGCCGATATATCAGGCCGGTGTCAAACGAGTAATTGGCTGCGGTCATTGGGGACGGCGCGTATTAAGCGGCGAGTAAATCCTGGCGCTGGCTGCGCCGCGTGGGCCGACGCCGACAGCGCCGGACGCGGGACGTGTATACGCGCGGTGTCGTACCGGTGGCCGCTACTCTGCACAGTACAAGTCCCATAGTTCGCCATCCAGTAGTCCGGAACGCCCGTGGCCCGGCAACAGGGGGCTTGGATCTGCTGCAGTTACGCTGACGTCACCGGCAGACTCTTCACGAGGCGATCCCCTGCTTGGCCGGTCATAACAATGTTCCGCCAGCAGGCGTCAATGACGCAGACACCATTGTTTGGATCGGAAGCCTTCAGACCTTATTCAGCGTATCTAGGCTGTTACTGTACTGCATAGAGGTTCCTGTCATTGTTTGGATTGCCAGAAAATTTCGCGATTTAACAGTGGTGACTGTCGGTATCATAGTGATGTGTGCTAGTTTTAAAATTTAAGCAGTGAGAATGTTCTCGAAACTCAAACCTTCAAGCTCTAAATCAGGAGTGAAGCGTAAGCACGTACTCTGACCAACTAGAAATTGGAAATCATCAAATGCTTGGAAAAAGGTGAGAACAAAAATATTTAGATAACTTAAATTGAGATTGGTTCGTCAACCATTTGTGACATAAACAAAACTAATTAAATATGCTTCTAAATTACCCTATGCCAGCAGTAACAGGTACCGCCCGATAATCCGGTATTTTCGGTAATCCGGCACCGGGTCGGTCGCGAACGTGCCGGATTATCGGACTTTTACTATACTTTGACAAGTGTAGCGAAGGTGATTACGCCGGCCGCGGTGGCCGAGGGGACTGAGGCGCTCCAGTCACGGTGTGCACGGCCACTAGGGTCGGGGGTTCGAATCCCCCCTCGGGCATGGATGTTTGTGCCGTCCTTAGTGTTAGCTAGTTCGTAAGTAGTTTGTAAGTTTAGGGACTGATGACCCCGTAGTTAAGTCCCATAAGCTGTACAAACATTTAAACATTTTGAAGGTGATTACGTGTGTCCCTGATTAAAAGGCTCTTACAAAGCTTTGGAACTAGCTGCCTCACTATCCATTCCGCCTTTCTCTCCAAAAAGTATGGCATACGAATATATTCGCGCTCTTTAAACACCGAACATGCTATACCTTTTTACCCCGGCTCTCTTTGTAATGACACCGTTATATTCAGAAATTCCTCCTCCCCTTCCCCATCCCTCCCCACATCTATTACCTGTACGAGGGAACACTCAAAATAATTGGATTTTTTCAGTAGTTCGAAAACAACCTTATCACCTTCAAAACACTCTCCATTACAACATAACATTGGACCCACCACCACTTCCACTTACTGTCAACTTTAATAATTGCTGACAGCTCCTCCCGCGATTTTTCTCCCTTCATTTCTTCACTTGACTGTTTAAATATCTTCACATCGATGTCGTTTAATGCGTGATAAGTCACACGGAGCAAGATAAGGTGAGAAAGGTGCTTGGAGCAGCGGAAGCATGCCATTTTTAGTCATAAACCATCGAACAGATATAACTGTGTGTGTGTGTGTGTGTGTGTGTGTGTGTGTGTGTGTGTGTGTGTGTGTGTGTGTGCGCGCGCGCGCGCATTGATGTGGGAAAACAAGTCCGCTTGGTCTAAGGCGTCATTCTGCGGACTGGGCGGCCTTTTCGGCCGGAGGTTCGAGTCCTCCAAATGTACACATCTTTGTGTATTTATGTATCTATCAGTCCTAGGCTTACAAACTGCGTAAACTGACCTAAACTAACCTAAGGACAACACACACTCTGCGGTGGAGTGGCCGACCGCTCTAAGACGCCTTTCTGTGGGGCGCGCGATTGCTCATCTTCGGAGGTTCGACTCCTCCCTCGGGTATCCTTGTATGTCTGGACTTTTAGTATAAGTTTGTTAGAAAGACTAGGGACCAATGGTACACTTCGAGATTTTCCCATGCCGTCATATTGACATGCTGTTTTCAACATTAAAACACTTTCAGCAGCATTTTTACAGGTTATAAACTAAAACTTCTTAGCTACGGTGTCAATTTAAACATGACACAAAAAACGGCCTGTCGCAGTGGCCGAGCGGTCTGCGGCGCGCCAGTCACGGTCTGCACGGCCGCTACGGTCGGAGGTTCGAATCCTCCCTCGGGCATAGGTGTTTGTGTGGTCATTAATGCAAGTTAGTTTAAGTTAGTCAAGTAATTAGTGTGTAAGTCTAGCGACTGATAACCACGAAGTTTGGTCGTATAAGACCTCGCACACATTTGAACACAAAAAACGAATGAAGAACAAAACAGCGGTAGCAAAAACAATACTGCAGGCGAACAGATCAAGCCAGGTCGACAACTCTGGCGGCACGCAACTGTGAGCTGCGGTATAGACGCACAGCGGCAAAAATGATATGCACAAGCCCCGCCCATGGCAGTGTTATTGCGGGGGCTTTTTAGTTGACCCCTCGTGTCTGTTTTACTGCCACCGTCTCTCCCCCACCATGACCGTCTGTAGCGTCGGAGTTACTGCCACCACGGAGATCACGACACCACTATCGACTGTCGCCGCAGTCACCACCGCGGGAACAGCGACAGTTGGCACTAACAGTTGCTGGACTGCCGCCAGAGACCGCGCACGAATGGACACTCCCACGTGTGTCAAATCTGACTTGCCGAAGCACACTTACATCGCCGACACACTCTGCCTGTAAGCGTTCATAGATTCAGAACAGAGGGCATCGATTCAGCAGACAGTGCGCCTCTTCGCCGAAGAGTGTCCACAACGTGCGTAATTTTTTGCAGTGACTTCTCGCTACAGACATTGTTTACATATTAACAATATCAAATCAAAAATGTTCAAATGTTTGTAGAACTTATGGGACTTACCTACGGGGTCATCAGTTCCTAAGCTTACAAACTACTTATGAACTAGCTACTACTAAGGACGGCACAAATATCCATGCCCGAGGGGGGACTCGAACCCCCGACCGTAGTGGTCGTGCAGACCGTGACTGGAGCGCCTCAGTCCCCTCGGCCACCGCGGCCGGCGTTAACAATATCGCCGATGGAAGATAACATAAATTTCTGTGTCTGGGACCTGAACTTAACTGAAATTGATGTAATTTTTTCAACGCCCAAGGATGAGTTATTGATGTGGAGGACTTGATTTTGTTAAAGTGTACCCACGCCGCTTTACTAACACCCCAAAAACTCCATCAGTCGCAAACGGATGTTGACACTCCAGTATTTTGTTTATAAGCTTGAACTTGCCTTACATTTCAGCTGACTGCACATGTAAATTTAAACACTAGGCGCATCGTTTAGAGGGCTTTAAAAGCCTGGAGCTTGGAATTTTGTGGCAACGCATCCTATAAGTGACACGCTTGATCTGTAGCTTTGTTTGATTGCTTTAACTGCTACAACCCACAAGACGGACGTGTCGTAGTGGCATAGAGATGTTCTAATCAATGCGCAGTACTTGGGTGTCTACCTCAGTTTGCGACTTTCTTCCTGACTCACACTCGTATTTCACGAGGAAAGTTGAATGAGGATTGAGGCAGTTGGTTCCTCTCATTCTACCAGACGCTTTTAAACAGGAACATATCCATTTTTTTCCAGTGGAGAATTTTTTTGTTTTCTTATTTTTCCCGCAGTATCAGGGTATACTCCTTAATTATGACGAATTATGTACGTCAGTATAGTTTCGGCAGTTTGTTTGAACACTTTAACGGATTCTTATACATGGTCTGACGAAAAGAAATTAAGTCCAGAATGAAACTTTCACTCTGCAGCGGAATGTGCGCTGATATGAAACTTACTGGCAGATTAAAATTGTGTGCCGGAACCGGGACTCGAACCTGGGAAGGTCGCGGAAGGCAAAGGTCCCAGGTTCGAGTCCCGGTTCCGGCACACAGTTTTAATCTGCCAGGAAGTTTCAAAAATTAAGTCCTTTATTGAGCAAGATACCAGACTACACGACTTGCAAAAGAAATGTTCTCTCCGAAAAATGTTCTTAACTCTGTGGTATATGAATTACTAACAAATAAGGAAAATTTTAAACGGAGGAGGTGGCGTTATAGAGTAAAAAAAAAACTAGGAGTGTTATCATGAATACAATAATTTATTTTTAAGTTTATAGTGTGCAAAGAAACATGCCGTGATGTCCAATGGAGTGGTTTTCGGCGCCCTGGGTGACTGCGTGGGTCGCCCCACCCTAAAGCCGGTGATGCGTACGAATGTGAGGGACATAGTGTGCGACCAGGGTACAAACAAATCTGTAGATCGCGAGTTCACAATCTGATGTATACGGGATAGTAATCGGTGTCAGGTGCATTGCATATCAGATGTTGCACAAGAATTGGAATTTTACTGGGTGTGCAGTATTAAAGGCAGGATGTTTCACACAACTCTTCGACGCGACTTAACATCGACTCCGCATAGCCATAACGGATCCACTTGTCAGTGGGCACAGATTTGAATGTGGAGGACCAGCAACGCGCATCTTAAGCAGTAATACACGAAGATCGAGAGACTTTACCATCCGTCGACAGACCATCACGTCCAGTACCTCCTCATGTCTTCTGAACCATCTTTGTTTACGAGATACCCCTGCCGATGAAACTGGCAGTGTCTGAAAGTCACGAGTATTTCAGAGTTCCCCATGAGTTCCATTATACATCTGAACAGGATCTATAGCAGCGATTTTTAACCTGTTGGTCGCGACCCGCAATGGGGTTTACAAAGTCTTGCTCGGGGGTTGCCGTCACAGGAGGAAGTACTTGAACCGTAAATCAACTAAAATTATGGAGTGCCTTGAATAGATACAGACCGTTTTATAATACACTGTGTTGATAACCATCTTGATGTTGAAGACCTTTTTGTGGTCCTTGTTTGCTTTATATACAAGTTACTTACTTTTGGATAAGAATCTGTCTTGATGAAAACACTGGTTTTCTGTTTTTGTATGCCCATACATGTTCCACTACAATTGTAGCATCTTCATTGGGTCCTTTTTATTGCTTTAAAGTGAACAACAGAAAGCATTTTTAGTTTTTACAGTTATTACAAGTTCATCCTTTTAATTATAATTATGTACAAGAATTTCATATATGTATATATACATTATTTTACATGTTGGATTGGTTGGCTTTCCTACATCATCCCTCTAGGTTGTGTTATGGGACTTAACTGCGAGGTCATCAGTCCCTAAACTTACAAACTACTTACGAACTAACTTATATTAAAGACAACACAAACATCCATGCCCGAGGGAGGATTCGAAAGTCAGACGCGGGAGGCCGCGCGATTGGCAACATGACGCTCCAGACCGCTTTGTGCAATTATTTAAAAGAAAACTGTAGCAAAATGAAGATTAAATTTGTTTCCTTTCAGATAACGTAGTTATGTTCGGTTCATGAGAATGGAGGGGGTCCCAAGAATTTTTTTTTGAGGGGGTCACATATTCGAAAAGTTTGAAAAATTTTGATCTATAGAAGCACGTCTCCCACCTTAGAGATGTCTCAGATGCCGAGGACTTAACTCCATCCCGGCAGTTCTCGTAACTGGACTTGTGCTGGCGGCCTTTACTGCTGCTCAGAGTTCATTCCGACGGCTGCGGTGCAGCGCGGCAAGCGGCGTGGGCGCACCGCAGCCGTCGCTTAATGCGGCTTGTGGTCCGCTGAGGGACAACGAGTGAAATCTGTGGCGCGTCACTTGTGTAACCGGTCATCAACATCGAGCAGCTTGATATACGCCCCCGCAGCGGTTACGGGGTTGTCTCATCTCGCTACGTGGCACAAATCACTTTGTGGTTAGGCAGTAACAGGGCTAAGTAAATCAACGCGCACCTCTCGTTCCGACATAATTTTTCAGACTAGAGTTTCTCCGTTTGTGAAACTCGCATTTCGAGTAGTGAGGTAGGGTCTCTCTGCTCAGTACAACCTTGCCATTTTTGCTCATCTTATTTCGTTAAGTGGAGCATCGTCATCCTTTGCGCCGCTAGGGAATAGCCGCACTGTCTAAGGCACTTTGCCACGGATTGCGCGGCCGCACCCCGCTGGAAGTTAGTATTCCCCTCCGGCTTGAATGTTTGTGTTGTCCTTCGTTTAACCCTTTCAGTCCAAATGTTCAAATGTTTGTAATTCTATGGGACCATACTAGGTTGGCCATCAGTCCCTAGTCTTCCAAATTACTTAAACTAAGTTAAGCTAACCTAAGGACAAGACACACATCCATGCCCGAGGGAGGATTCGAAACTCCGACGCGGTAGGCCGTACGGCCTGTAACGTGGTGCTCTAGACCGCTCGTTCTTTCAGTCCCACATTATAAAATCAGATTTGGAAAAATTAAAATTCAGTGTTCTTTGTACCCATACAGTTCAGTAATAATCAAAATGTCAGTTTTAAAATTTTTGGCCGAACAATTTATTTTTTACATCATGTATTTCATGGGTTGAAAAGCGTTCTTGAAAAAGATAAATTTGTTGACATCGAATATTGATTTAAGTCTAAAGAAGTCCTTTCTGAAGGCATTTGTGTGGAGTGATGCCTTGTATGGGAGTGAAACAAGGACGATAAACAGTGCAGACGGGAATTGGGTAGACGCTTTTGGTGCTACAGAAGAATGAAGATTAGGTGGGTGTATCGCGTAACTAATGAGGAGGTTCTGAACAGAATTCGGGAGAAAAGGAATTTCTGGCATATCTTGACTAAAAGAAGGGATCGATTGGTAGGGCACATTCTTAGACATCAAGGAATTGTGAATTTAGCGTTGGAGGGAAGTATGTGGAGTAAAAACCGCAGAGGAAGAGCAAGAGATGGATACAGTAAGCAAATTCAGACAGATGTAGGTTGCCGTTCTTATGTGGAGTTGAAGAGGCCTGCTCAGGATAGGGTAGTGTGGAGAGCTGCATCAAACCAGTCTCCGGAGTGAAGACCACAAAACAACGTATTTCATGCAAAACACAGACGTTTGTATCAAAGTATTTTATTACTTGGACGATAGTTAACACTGCCAGATCAATATTGTTAGCATAATCGTCTCCACAGCACAAAAGACAATTCACTGCTGGAATAATATACCAGGAACCACACTCACGCTCACACGCTCAGCCTCGTACATACGGCAACGAAATATCCAGCTTCAAGCATGGACAGATTAATGCCTCAGAAAATGCTACGCGCCGTAGCAAGCGGCAAAATGTCGTACTAGAAGCTTGTTGTTCATCAACAAAAATGCAACTTTAAGGATTGATTCACAAAGTACGGAATAAATCAAATTTTAATACGTTGTTGTTCAGAAACGACACTGGGAATGAAAGGCTTAAGTAGCTTAATCTTTCTCCATTTAGGTAGCCTTTTAAGTCTACCTATCGACGAACCTAGCAGTTTTGTCCCTTAGATTCACAAACGTTTGAACATTCTTAGCAGGGTAAGGTAGATTCTCAGTTTTTCTTAAATGTTTAAACTCATGTAATTGTGAGCACCAGGAAAATTCGTAGTGCACTATGTGTGCCGGCCGCGGTGGCCGAGGGGACTGAGGCGCTCCAGTCGCGGTCTCCACGGCCACTACGGTCGGGGGTTCGAATCCCCCCTCGGGCATGGATATTTTTGCTGTCCTTAGTATTACCTAGTTTCTAAGTAGTTTTAAGTTTAGGAACTGATGACCCCGTAGTTAAGTCCCATAAGCTATACAAACATCTGAACACTCTTCTCGATCTTATTTCAATAGTACCTTTCATTGCCCAACGCATTTCCTTTGGATATTTAGGTTTGTGATTTATTAAAGGTATTTATCAAGTCAGTGAACCATGAAGACGTTACCCATGATGAAGCACTCTGGAATCTTGCTTAGAAACTATCAGATTTGTTTCTGTGATTTACTGAAGGAAGACGTTTGAAGAACTATGTAAACCCTTTAATGCCTAGTGTAACTGATTAGCTACGTAGCTTATTTTTTCGATTATTTCTCAAAATGATCAACATTTTACCACAAATTCATTTGTAACCGCTTCCATAGTGTTACACATGCAAGTAGGTCGCCCTAGAAATTCTAAATTGCAGACTGATACTGAATCATTTCGAAAGTTAGCTGCAGTAAGTTACTCATAACATTTACGTTTGTTTACTTTAGAATTCTTCCTGTGCCATGTAAAAGTAGTCAATAACATACTACTGTTGCATTATGAGTTGCTTACTGGAAAGATTAAACCTGTAATAGTGACATTTATTATATCGGATACAGTGGGAGCACTATGTAGCTGACCAGCTATGATCTTTTTTTATTTATTATTATTATTGTATGCTATTAGTTCATAATAATTTAAGGATTTTTTTTTTAATATTTTCCCATTATTAATACGTTATCCATTAATCGTGGTAGTTTTTATAGCTCCAAATAAAAAGTCATGCATTAAAGGGTCAATGAAACTGGTACCTTTTAACGTTCTATTGCATGGTATTTTTAGAAAATTATTTCCAACGACGACGACGACAACAACAACATTATTATTATTGTATTCTGGACACTACTTGTAAAGTCATGGTTCGTTGCAAAAGGGCAATACTGTACTGTGCAGAATTAGTATTTTTATGCCTAAAACTGACTTTCATTAAAACTTTCAAATTTTCGATTCGAAGAGAGCATATATAATATCTGTTAATATTGTTTGGATATTTGCTATTTTGATATATAGAATGTGACATAGAAGCAGTGCTGTCTCCGATAAAAGCTCCTTGTACTACCACAATAATGTATAGCTTTTTTTAGTTCCATTACTTTCGAATTCGCATGTTATCACGAAAGTGAAAATTTTGAGTCATTGTAATGAAAAAAGTATTTGACAGGCGCAGAGTGCTTACGTATGAGTCGATCTAAATTATGCTGCAGTCTTATCAGTGAATCATTCGTCACCCGATAGATTGTCTCTCCTCGTAATAATCGATTCCCCCACCATAGCTCTAAGTGAAATGGGAAGACGGGGGCGAGGGGGCGTCGACGGCCGCGACTTATCTCTTCAACAAACCGTAAACAAGGCTGCATCTGCTGCCTCCCTGCGTTCCTCCCAATGCCGTACATTACCCGCCGACGCCTACAGCCCGCTAATAACAGGCTGCCGAGGAAATGGTTTTATAGCACGCGCCTAGTACAAGCGCCGAGCCTTAATCGATGGCACACGTATCACAGGCTGGGCTGGAGGGGGGCGCCTTTTGTATTATTCCCTGGATGGATGTGTGTTTAACTGACCATTTAATGGCTCTCAGTATTAACTGTCTATTAATTCTTAATGCACAGTTGTCGCGTAACTCATACAAGACAATGTCGACAGACCGAAATTGAAGAGAATTGTACTACTAAGTTACTTATCTTGCTTTATAGAAACATAAAATTTAGCCCCTGATTACCAGTGTCTTGACTGAAATAATTGTATCCTACGTTGAAAATAATTTATCGTACCACTAGCAATTACCAATACCTTATTTTTGTCTTGATATCGGTTAATACTCTTTAGATCGTTAAGTGTATCAGTAACATTTTATTTTGCACGAAGTTGAATAATCAAATCTGACTATTCCTTCAGACTTGAAAAAAAAACGTAATTAACTTTCCTTTTTTAAAACGAGGCAAATGTAATAAACACCGTTCAAGGGAGAATTTTCTTTGTTAGTGGCACGCGTATCATTTCTCTGTTTAAATAACTTACCTTGGGTGTAAAATATGGTACATTGTCTTTCTTCAGAGTTTGCGGTATCGTGTACCTGAAAAGAATCAAACATTATTGTGGACTTTCATGTTTGACGCTTGTGTTATTAAATGGTTGAGGAATTATCTTCTACTGAACTCTGCTCTGTTCATTTTACTTCTTAAAAATCGATGTGCAGTAAATGTTAAAGAAATTAACTGTTCCTTTTAGCTTTTGGAAAAACATACATAGACGACGCGGCGGATTAGCCGTGCGCACTGGGGCGCCGTACAGCGGTGGGCACGGCCGTTCGCCTTCGGGGGTTCGAGTAGCCCCTCGGGCATGGGTGTTTGTGTTGTCCTTAGGTTAGTTTACCTTAGTTTAATTAGTTTGTAAGCTACGGACTAATAACCTAGCAACTGAGACCGATAGATTTACAAACATTTGAAATGCCTAAATTTTAAAGGAATTACCATCATAACAGCAAAAACTAAGCTCGGTTTGCTATGGAGAATATTTGATATGCAACAAATGCGAGTGGCTAGGAAGCGATGAAGAAATTTTCGAAAGAATTATTGGAGATGTTTGTAAATCAGTTAAATGGTTCAGCCGAGAGAACCAAATGTCGTGTTATGTTCAAATGTTTGTTACGTTTATGGGACTTAACTGCGGGATCATCATTCCCTAAACTTAAAAACTACTTATAAACTAACTTATACGAAAGGCAGCACAAACATCCACGTCCGAGGGAGGAGGAGAATTCGAACCCCCTTCGTGTTGTGTGTAGCTCTCTCTTATTTAGTTTACTGCAGCAGTAAAATACAAAGTTTGAATCATGGCGTAGATGTGATGAGGTAGGCTAATGCTTAAGGTATTCGCGATAGGTAGGCAATCCTAATTAGATTCGTGGTGTAGCACAATTTTGATTTCCTCTTCATATTCGAAAAAAAACACCGCGTTCACTATTTCGAAAGATTTCCTTTCATTTCAGTTCCTCCTCTTTAATTTTTTACATGTTACCACCTTATTTGTTAACAGGTCTCTGATAACTTTCAGTACTATCTTATGCAAAACAAGTCATTGACACGAATTTTCACAAGAGATCAAATATTAATCAACTGTAATAGTACATACCGATATAGGAATCTTACTGTTATAGTTTCATCTGAAATGCTATCGTTGTACCAAATGTGGCGTATTCATTTTGAAATCGCGTCACCTGCCATATGTGCTCGTCTCGTAGTGTGTACGACCACATGTTTGTTACGCCATACAGTGTAAAATAGTGTAATGAGAAAGGAAGACAGAAAAATCTGGAAGCAGTTGTAAAAATAATATCGTTTAGTACACATTTTTGTATAGCTTGGGTACTGTTCTTACGTCTGCTGTCAACGTTTTAGGTATAAGAACAATTAAATCATTAAACTTGTAAAAACGACGTGTATATAAAGTTCTTGCATGAGTGTATTATTAACAGTACGATCTTAAAATAATCTGTACAAACTGAAGGTTTTCTCAAATTTTTATTGAGATGAGGTTCAACAGCCGTAAGATATTTGAGGAAATGCATACTGTAAACCATCAGCTGTTTATTATTTTTCCAAACTTCTACCGGTTTCGGTTATAAACCATCTTCACGGAAGAGAACTAGACAGACTGATTAAACAGATGCATTATATGCCTCTTTATGCATACTGGCATGCATGTCACAAAATGAAAATAAGACGTCACTAGGCATCCGCGGCGCTATTAGAGAATGGAACGGTAAAGAAAGGTTATGAAAGTGGTTAATGAACCCTCTGTCAGGTCTGATGCGCAGAGTAACTATATAGATCAAGAAATATATTGCAAATGAGCACTTTATTCCCTGATCATATGGTACATCTACATAGATACTCTGCAAATCCCATTTAAGTGCCTGGCAGACGCTTCATAAACCACTTTCATAACTTTTCTCTACTGTTCCATTCTGTAATAGTGCGCGGGAAGAAAGAACTCCTAAATCGTTCCGTTTTCGATCTGATTTCTCTTATTTTATTGGGATGGTCATGTCTTCCTAAGTCGATGATTGAAACTTCGCAAACAGATCACGCCGCAATGAATAACGTCTTTCTTTTAATGATTTCCACTCCAATTCGTGCAACATTTCCGTGACGCTTTCCCGCCGTAACGTGATAAAACAAAACGAGTTGACCTTCTCAATATCTTCCGTCAGTCCCACCTGGTGAGGGTTCCACAATGGGCAACACTACTCCAGGAGAGGACGCACAAGTGTGATGTAGGCAGTCTCTTTGCTGGAGCTGGTGCACCTTCGAAGCGTTCTACCAATGAAATGTAATCTTTGGTTCGCCTTCCCCAGCAAAAGATAGAAATGTAACCATCTTCTAATCACCTTGAAAGCAAGATTAAACGCGATGTAATAAGATATGAAATAAAAAATAAATCGTATTAAAATCAACTGTAATAGCGAGCACTGAAATTAACGGCACACGAAGTGCTGTGGAGATAATTCAGACGTCCCTAGATTGCAGCCCTTGAATTATAAAACGCTTTTGCTTTTACTTATGAAGTCGTCGCCGTTTTCACTTCTGCACCGTAGAAGCTACTACGGACTACACTTCATACTTACTATTATTATTTCCCATAGTAAATCAATGAAATTTTTTCACTCTCCTCTTTCAGTAATTTACTATATAGCGGCGAAAAGTTTTGTGTCCCAGCATCGTCGCCGCTTTTGTGTCTCGTTTCCGCCGGATTTGGTAGGTGTCGGTGGCCGAGTAGAGAGAGACCATCACAGGAATAAAGGATGCACGCTTGTGCAGGTACGGAGGTGAGCAGCCAGTGGGACAGCAGAAACTGGAAACTCTAGCGTACATTAGAACGAGATATATATTTCATAGAGACTTAGTAATACTTAACTTTTACATAGTTCTTGACTGGAGAATGCTGATACATAGATTCGATAGAGGCCTGCCTACTGATGATTACTAGTGCCTATCCGATAGCCAAGTCTTAACTGGTGCCTGTCTGATTCGGAAGTGTTCACTGGTTCCTATCTCAGTCCCAAGTGAACGATGTCGTTCAGAGGTGGCCACGAGCGGGATAGCAGCAGAGGGCGCTCGTGGCTGACGTCGTAAGAACGCCGCGCCGTGCGTGCATGCATGGCGGCGCGCGGCGAAAGTAGGTGGCGCGCACTTTATACTTGTGCGACACCAAAAAAAGATTTGTGAACGCGTGACCATATCGCTTTAAGTCGTGGAGTCTTGGAGATAGTACCGTCTGACATCGATAGATAGCGTCGTGATCGAATGTTCGAACATATCCCGAGATTTGCAGAACTGTGACGGGAATTGTTCGAACAGTTGGAGGCGTATTCAAACCCAGCTCTACTCTGATGACGGCGACGGGATATTAATCTCTAAACGGTTATTTTATTTTTTCCCCTCGAAAAGCCAGTGAAAGTGGGGCTCTAGGGGATTCCCGCATGAGTGTTCACTTGCAGACGACGACGACGACGACGACGGCCGGACGCAGACGCAGGCAGTGGACAGGCGAGGTCGTCGGCTCGCCGGTGATGTTTGGCGCAGGGTTAGTCAGCCGGCCGTGTTTACATAGCAGCGGGCGCGGGCGCGCATGCGCGTCCAACAGCAACAGCGAGAGGCGCGGCCGGAAGTGCTTGGCTAATTTTAAGAACGGCCGCCTGCCATCTGCCACCTGCCGCGGCGCCGGGCGGGGGGCCAGCGGAGCAGCGGTTCGAAGCCCCGCGCGGGCACTGTGCCGCCTAAAGCCTCTTTCACACAGTGGACTTTGTCTCGCAAGGGGACGCCACGACGTTCGGATTTCGTATTTTCTTCGAACTTTATACCCTTTTAACAGACCATTATGACTCCTTCCCTCGTTCCAGCAGGCCAATATACCGGAACAGCTCATTTTTTCTACTATAAGCTCTTCAGCTTATCTTATCTGGATGATGAACCACTCGTTCTGTATGTAGAAGTGTAAAAAACAAGCATTCCAAGGCGCCTAGCGGGAGAGCGCGCCGCTGCTCGCCGTCGGAGGTTCGAGCCCTCTCTCCCGTGGGTGTATTTATTGTTCAAATGTTTGTAGAGCTTAAGGGAGTTAACGACAGGGTCATCAGTCCCTAAACTTACAAACTACTTATGAACTAGCTACAACTAATGACGGCACAAATATCCATGCCCGAGGGGGGATTCGAACCCGCGACCGTAGTGGCCGTGCAGACCGTGACTGAAGCGCCTCAGTCCCCTCGGCCACCGCGGCCGGCTATTTATTGTCATTAGCATAAGTTAGTTTAAGTAGTTTGTAAGCCTAGGGACTGATGACCAGAGTAGTTAAGTCCCATAGATTTACAAACATTTGAACCTGCTTTGAGGGGTGATAGTGATTTCTCAACAAGAAACTGCCTCTGCACATGTGTACTGTTCTTTAGTTTCCTAGCAAGATAATGAAAACAGCCGGTACAGAATAAATGTAGATGATCGTAAATGAAACAATTGATGTATTTTTTGTTTTGTTTGATTTTATACCATTCCTCAAGAAAGATATTAAGCGATGCATTTTACAGTTCTTGTATACGGATGCTGGGTTTACTGGTCCGTACAGTCAGTACTTAAACAGCGCATGTAAAGACCACTTACTGTCCGCTCTGCGCTTTCAGACTTTGCTCTCAACCGAACAGTAATCTAATGTATTAAGACCCGATCATCTCGGTTATAAAGAAATGACTCCAAGGCTTCCTAGCCATCGCCCGTCAGTAACGCACTGGCTGGAATGTAGAAGTGCACATCGAAATGGTCAATAAAGATAACGTCACACAAACTAATGTCGCTTTTGGTTGTGAGGAGTGCTGATAAAGGACGACTTGCGACTTACGCACGCATTGTGGGGTACGCTTAAGACAAAGTCACAGGTTCATTTGAAGCAGGAACAGTTCCCGAGTTCATTGAGCTTATCTTTACAGCATTTAATACGAGGGGTGTTAAAATGAAAAGGTACGAAACGACACTGTAGGTATAATTGAAGTGAGCACAACTATTACGCTGTTTAACGAGCCGCAGGATTGCCTCTCCTCAGAATTCCTGTGGCTGTTACAAGAGCCAGTTCTACTGTGTCCTTCAGTTCTTTGTCCGAGCTGAAGAGCTTCTCTGAGATTTTTTTTAGCGGACCAAAGAGATGGAATTGACACTGTGACATGTCCGGGCTATAGTGCGGATGCTCAAGCTTCTCCTATCTGTACTTGGCTAGGACGCTTTGTATGACCCTGGAGATGAGTAGACGCACGTTATCGTAGAGCAGAATCGCTCCCTCCGTGGGCGGTCCAGGCCGTTTGGTCTTGATGCGTGAGTGTCTCACAGTACACATCATTGTTAATCGGCCGGCCGCGGTGGTCGAGCGTTCTGTGACGCGCCAGCCACAGCCTGCACGGCCACTACGGTCGGGGGTTCGAATCCCCCCTCGGGCATGGATATTTGTGCCGTCCTTAGTATAAGCTAGTTCATAAGTTTAGGGACTGATGACCCCGTAGTTCAGTCCCCATAAGCTCTACAAACATTTGATCATTGTTAATCGTTTTTCCATGCCCGAGGAACTGGATGAGTATCGGACGTCGAAAAAGGCGCTGAACATACGCTTGTCTGCTGAAGGCACAGCCTTGAATATTTAGCTGGAGGTGACGACGCGTGCTTTGTCTCCCTAGACGTCGCTCTACGTTATCCCAAAGCAGCATATTGAAATTTCAATCGGTTTGTTTATTTAGACGTTCTGTATCTTTCATTTGAACACCCCTCGTACCACAAGAGAAGAGCTTGGGCTCTTGCAGGGAGACATGTGTAACGTTTGCGGTTTTGCTTCACTAGCTTTCTTTTCCCTCGTCTGGAAATAGAGACAACAGCAACGGCACATACAACCCACGCCCATTTCCGGGACGAGACTCGAACCCGCAAATTCGGGCTCCCGACAGCAACACTTCTAAATCAAGAGTGCGTTTGCTGGCACACACACACACACACACACACACACACACACACACACACAGCCGTCTGTCAGGGCGCGTCCCTAAACGCCGCAAATTTGGTCGGAAGTGCGAGAGAAACTGCAATCACGGGGCTGTTTCTCGCGATGATGACGAAGTATTAAGCGGCGGCGCTGCGGCGAATACTCGCTAGGTGAATAAATACAGTTTCCGCAGTATTTACCGCGGGCGGCACACGCGCATTAAGCGCCCAAGTGCCTCTCCGGCAGCCGAGATGCGCGCCGTAAAGGCGGCTCGCGGCGGAGACACTCTCCTAAAAACTGTAATAACTGATTCGTTCCGCTAAGTTACGGCGACAGCGGCGAGATAAACGGCTGCGAGAACTGCCGGCGGCGGGGGTCCGCGGCAGGGCGGACGCGGAGGCCAGAGACGCCTGTCAGCGCCCCTCTGCCCGCGGCCGTTTACCCAAGCTGCCGCTTTCCATTCGCACCGACAGGTTCTACTGCTTTTCGGAAATGATGGCGCCAGTCGCTAAATACCGACACGAAATATTTACATAAGGATGGTATGGTAGAAAATTAGTTTTGAATCTGGAGAAATGTGGGACACTATAGTGGAATTCTGGACAGCGACGGATGGGTCACATAAAGTGCTTCGAAAGCATCAACCATAGTACAGTGCTGCGATTGTGATATATCGGAAACCGCTATCATACGTGGTAAATACAGTGCTTCCAAAATATCTGCCAAACTACAGTGCTGCGATAGTAATATGTCAAAGACTTATTATATGCAGGGCCCACAGTGTTAGTGATGTCGTACATCGACATTTTAATAATAACAATTATATAATTTCAACACTGTATATCTTTTTAATTCGTTAGTTACACTATAAGCGTATTTCAACCTAATAGTCATCTTCAGGTGCTATGCCTGCAATACATAAGTTTTCATAATAATTAGTACTATGCTGCCTACTTGTTTTATACAGATGTAAAAGAAATGCTACATACCACATTCTGTTATGCTGAACATTTCAATATTATTGTGACGTGATATATTTTATTATTATTTTTTCTTCTTATATAGTATTAATATCACGTAACGTATAATATTGTACTGTCATGCAAGATCTTTATCAAATTACGGATTTTGACATTTATTTGACAGCTCTACAGAGATGTAATAATTTTATATAAAAGCTTTGCCTCATAGATATGTATTCTCCGTGCAAATAATAATGTAAACATAATACATCTCTGTAAAGATGTCAGATTTAATAAATTAACTACTAGGCCCAATTTTTCAATTCCACACAATTGCATCAAGTTTTCAACAGAAGTTGTAGAGAATTATTTTTGGAAAATGATGGTAATAAATTTAAAAGTCCACGAATGTGTCAAATAATCGCTTTTATTAATACCATAGCACACATTAAATCGTGTTACCACGAAAAAAACGAAGCTCATAGTTAAGGAAGTTTTACAGTGTACGTACAATTTCATAATACATTCGCAGTAAATGTTCGAGAAGTCTCCACTGGAATGCATCCCTATATCATATAATAAACTACAACCGTTACTGTGTGGTTTCACTTAACCCTTTCAGACCTGATTTTTTTCTCTGCCAAGGAAAGTATTTTTAATGCTGTAGTACTCTTTAAGTTACATTTTCAATGATTTTTAGAAGTCAGATTTATGCAATTATCTGCGCCCATTTTCATTCTACAACACTGCGTATACTGAAAAACAAGGCTTTTTTAAAGGACTAAATTAATTAATTTTGTAGTACCAACTGTTATACTAAATAAACTGAATGTTCAATAACTACATTGAAAAATAACAACTACTACTGTCAGCTATACAGTGGAATACAAGTAACCCACAATTTCCGTGTTCTTTGAAGTTCGAAAACTGCTGCGCAGTGCAACACTCGCTTCTTAATATTTTTATAGTGATCTTCCGCAGACGGCAGTAATTGTGCATGATGAAATGATTGAACACTCAGGTGTCGTATAACATGTTCTTTCCATTGAGAAAAAACACTTCTGAATAATCTTAGACACCGTAGAAGTTATGTACACATTTGTAGCCAGAGGGTCCTAAAGGGTTAATACACTGTTTTTATGTTCTTTTAGTGAACAATACAGAAAAAAAGTCGTTTCAAGATTAAGCAACTATTCGCTCACTCATTAACGGTTGCCAACATTCTTAATGGAAAGTAAGTTTACTTCTGTAATCTCCGGAATTTACTTGTATAATATCTAGAATTTCTTGAAAACTACTGCAGATACACGTCTAGAACATGTGTTATTAGATTAACCAGATCAACAAAATAAATGGGAGGTGTGCTTTGCTGTAACCTCATACAGTTTTGAAATGGCTTGATACTAGTCAGGTTCCTATATTTCAGGCAAAATCTTTTATTAGCTGTACTCCGTAACTAAACATTTGCAAACGTATGTTTGTGTTTTTCTGTAGTGTGAGTTCTAGAATAACGTATTAAAATATTTTAAAATCTTCGTGAATCACCTTGTATATTGAACGATTAGG
The DNA here is from genome assembly GCA_026315105.1 of Locusta migratoria. Lineage (NCBI taxonomy): Eukaryota > Metazoa > Arthropoda > Insecta > Orthoptera > Acrididae > Locusta > Locusta migratoria. Next base: position 221,565,873 of record CM048748.1, read on the forward strand.
GCGAAAAACTACAGCACTGGCTTAATACTTTTAATACCAGCTTTATTCTCGTGTTGGATCTAGTGGATCTTCTTCTTCTTCTAATATATAAAGCAGAGTGTCCGTATGTTTGTACGTGTTGCATACAAATCTGTAGTTTTGTTCCGATCTTTATGAAATTTCGTACACGAAAGTTTCAATCCATGAGGACGGTCGCCGTAAGTGTAAGAATCACGTACGATACATAGTTGACGAGATATGACGTCATAAAAAATGTCATGTGCCAAAAACTCCTGTATTTAGCGACAATGCTGCTCATTTGCTCCTAAACCACTGGGCCAATTTCAACCAAATTTGGTGCACACATTCATTACGTGAGATAACAATTGTTGCAGAGTTAAGAATCACGTACAACACACAGCACAGAAGATATGACGTCATAATCAATAGGAATTGCAAGAAACTGCCACATAACACGGCGAGACTTTATAAATATGCTGTATGAGACTGAGAGTATTTAGCGACTTTTAGCAAACTTTAAATATGATTTCAGACCTTTATTAAACTTTTTCCCGCTGACAACCATAGCTAAATCATGAAAGGAAAAAATTTTCTCGCGTACCAGTTTTCCGCTGTTTATGGAGTAAAACTACGGCATTTGGTATGACATTACAATTTGTCATCTCTACACTACAAATTGTGGCCGCAGGAAACTTTACAAACAGTATACACACATGTAGTTGAATGTACCTTCTAAATTGTATCACAGTAGGACACGTAGTTCATGAGATATGAGCACATAAACAGTGAAGTTCATGGAAAACCGTCACATCATGCACCAAGTTTTAATCTATTACGTCTTTAGTACTAATTGTATTCACAAGACATTTTACATACATACAGCCCTTATACAAATGAATATATACCTAAAAAGTGGCAGGAATAAATACATAAATACCCGGGCAAAGCCGGGTTTACAGCTAGTGTCAGATATTATCAGTATTTCTCAACAGCTGCCTCCAATTTTTCCTCATAATTTCTAACATCTTTGCCGGCCGCGGTGGCCGAGGGGACTGAGGCGCTTCAGTCACGGTCTGAACGGCCACTTCGGTCGGGGGTTCGAATCCCCCCTCGGTCATGGATATTTGTGCCGTCCTTAGTATTAGTTAGTTCATAAGTAGTTTGTAACTTTAGGGACTGATGACCCAGTAGTTACGTCCCATAAACTATACAAACATTTGAACATTTTCTAACATCTTTAGACATTTCCTGGAACTGTAACTCGGTGACGGCCGACAAAGGCGACACAAACCGCTGTGGGAGAGCGAAAAGGGGCGATCGAGATGAGCCTTGACCTATTGTCCCGTTTCAAGAGCTACTCTGGCCTTCTGCCTCTCGCCTCTTGGGCATACATTCGTATGCAAATACGGCGCACAGTTTGAAGAGCGGTCACTGCGGAGGCGACGAAGAGAAAACAAGTTAAGGGCGAGAAAAATCGTAGGAACAATAAAGCAAATCCTGTGTGTGTGTGTGTGTGTGTGTGTGTTTGGGGTGGAAGACTGCCGTGTGTGTGTGCGAGGGGCCACCGGGTGATGTTAACTCGGTCGGCGATAGCATCTGCAGACCGAGGAAGGCGAAGAACACTGTTTGGCGGCGGTCGTGTCCTGGCGGTGTACGACAGACGAGGGGTCCGGCGTAATTCATGCACCGGAGGAAGAGGGCCGCGGATGAAAGAGTGGGCGGAGGAGGAGGAGGAAGGGGGAGGGGGGAGAAAGGCGAAGAACGGCCGGGAGGAGGAGAGGCCCGGGCCGTGACGCGCCCATTAGTGTATATCACGCATTAACGCGCGTACGTGACGCGCGGCCGTCGATTGCATTCGGCGTTTGGCGGGGAGTCGATCCCGGGGCCCGGCCGGTAAATTGCGGCCGCTTTACGGCCAATCAGAGGCCCGCTAGCGGTGACGCTCATTGTGGCGAATGGCGGGATTCATCACGGCGGCCGGCGGGCCTTTATGCGGCAGTTAAGGCGGCGAGAAATTTGGCCCGCGCCGCGCCGGCTCGCTTACGGCTGCAATATTTTTGTCAAATTAAACGCGGCCGGCGACGCGGATCGCCTTTGTGCCCGCCAGGTGGGGGCGTAATGGCCACACCCGCTCCGCGGCGCGGCGGCGCCGATGCGTCTCGCTTTGCAGTATACGGCGCGGGCCACGCACCTGCGTACGGTTTCCTAATCGATCACTCGGGCAAGTCTTCTCGCTTGGAAGGAGTCTCTAGTGTAGCGGGACCGTTCTACCGTTGCAGTCGTCATACTAATACGCGGACACGAAAATTCAAGTACCGTCAGATGGGGTGAAGTCGATCAGGTGGGGGCAAGTACAGCATTATAATTTACACTACTTCCACCTGGCGGTACATCCGGCAATTTCACGCTACACATACTTGTTGGAAGCCAATGAGTTGCAGAGTATTATTTACCTGTACAATTTTTTCTCTGGAGTATCCGTTCAGCGGGATTGTGGGATAGAAAGAAATCCATTTTGGTGGCCTGTGAATGAAGCAAGACTAAACCTGTCACAATACGACCTTAAAAAGGTAAAGCAGTCAACAATCCGAAGATTGGTTTGAACACGACAGTGCTTTACTAGACATGGTCCTGTTTGGAGGTGGTATGCCGTTGCCTTCCTCCGACCTTCGAACTGACTTACCCAGCCAGTTAATAGGGGGACCTACAGTTTAACGTGGGTTCCGAACCACGGTGCTACTCGGTATTTGTCACACAAGCAATACTGCCAGAGGTGAAAGTAGTGAAAAGTGTCAAATAAAAATCCTACGACCTGGCGGGAATCAAACCTTATAGTCATATAATTCTGCTGTTTTCGGACTGTTAGTCGCTAAGTGAACTCATTGTTATTTGATTTATGTATTTGCAAAGCCAGAAGTTTGTTGTATGGACGAGTAGTGATGTAAAAATTGAATTGTCGTATTTTGTAGGGTGAAGTCGATCATGCCGCGAACATACGTGAAGAAGGTGGGAAGAGAGGGAAAAGGAACTACAAGCGAGTATATCTGGAAAATGCCGTTCAGGAAGTGAAGAAAGGGAAGATGCGTATTCGTAAAGCATCTGAGTGTTAAGATGTGCTGGCCGCAGTGGCCGAGGGGACTGAGGCGCTCCAGTCACGGACTGCACGGCCATTACGGTCGGGGGTTCGAATCCCCCCTCGGGCATGGATATTTGTGCCGTCCTTAGTATGAGCTAGTTCATAAATAGTTTGTAAGTTTAGGGACTGATGACCCCGTAGTTAGGTCCCATAAGCTATACAAACATTTGAACATTTGTTAAGGTGTGCCCTATACAACGTTAAATGAGTGGGTGAAGGGCAAACGTAGATATAATTGTAAGGGACAGCCTGTTCGTAGTTCAGTAGACGAAGAATGTTTAGTTCATGGATTGATCAAGTGTATTTCCAGATGTTCCTGATGTACAAAAGAGTCCCTTCACACAAATTGTAACAAAAATGAAGCCTAAGGGCATTGGTCGTGGCCGCTACAGTTTCCCAGATTTTGACATTTCAAACATTGAGTGAAAATTCTTTATGATGCAAGTTAATTTTATGCACAGTGGTTTTTTTTAAAGGAAATTACAATAATCTAAGCCCCACTGGGTGGGGTGAAGCCGATCAACCATTAAATTTAAAAAAATTTAAAAGCACAATAGGCTATTTCTATATTCAACATTAGATATAATGTCGAAATCCTAAGGATTACGTGTAATATTTTTGAAATGAATTCTTCCAGAGGTTCCCTCGAAAACAACAGAAAAACTGAATTTTGTGATCGACTTCACCCCTTCTGACGGTACCGATTTTTAATATCAGTTACATAAGGAAGCCAATGAGACTTACATAATTCGGCAGGAATTTGACGCGCGTGAATAGCCGTGCGCTCTAAAGCCCGTTTTAAACGATGAACAAACTTTAATAGATTGATAACAAGTTGCGTAAATGGCGGCCTCAGTCGTTTGAACGGCTGCACTAGTATGATCGCGCTAGTATCGAAGCGCGATAATTGTAGCGATAAAGAAATAGGGGCAGTTACTAGTGGCCGAGGGGACTGAAGCGCTACACTCACGGTCTGGACGGCCACTACGGTCGCATGCGCGAGCCAGTAGCTGTCAGGTGCAGTCACCGCTCCAGTTAGTCCGCCATTTTCCTTCGTATTTACGTATATTTTGCGTTATGTCGAAGTTCATGATCAGAATGTATTCCAAAATGTGTTTCTAATGAACGTTCAAACGTTTGTTAAGCTTATGGGACTTAACTACGGGGTCATCAGTCCCTAAACTTACAAACTACTTATCAACTACCTTATCCTAAGGACGGCACAAATATCCATGCCCGAGGGGGGGATTCGAACCCCCGACCGTACTGGCCGTGCAGACCGTGACTGGAGCGCCTCAGTCTCCTCGACCACCGCGGCCGGCGTTTCTAATGATGGCATTCACATTCTCCGTCACCTAACGTCAACGTCACGTTAGTCTTTCTCGAGAAGACTGTTTTGATTGAACGGTCGTCTGCTGACATCGGAAGTTAACCTATTTTTGTCACTCGATTTTCATATTGTACTCGATAAGTACACGGTTTGCACGCAAATTTGTATTATTAATCTTTATTATTATACATTGGTTTAGCGATGAATTGCAAATTTTTCATGACGACTTCAATATTTATCTCAATTATTGTCCACCGTAAAGCTAGGTCGTACATCTGAAAGCGAGAAAGGGTTTATGTTTAGCAATATTGTATCAGAAAACACTGAAGCCTATTGTTTATTTGAATGAGATTGTAATTTAATGATGCAATTTTCATTGAATAGTATTTTAAATGAAAGTCAGTTCAAATGAAGGTAAAAAAATTCCCAGAACTTTACCTCACTACGTTGACCAAAAATATACATTACAAGGTTTTCTTTGGCCGTGAATAACATTTAGGGTTGTTTTCTGAATTCCAGTATTAAACTATGACTTCCTACATAACAGATCGCCAGTCATAACCTCACTTTCAACATGGGGTATTACCGTTCGATTACGTTTATCGTCTAAACACGCTGCCACAAGATCTCGCATGAGTTTGTAGTTCAGGACTAGTACGCTGGGAGCGCTTCAGTAGACTATTATCTATCTTGTTCACTTTCGTTCATCGTTTAAAAAGGGCTTAAGGGGCCTTGCTTCTGAGTGCGCAGTGCGCTGGTGCTTTCTGTCGGAGGTTTGAGTCGTCCTACAACATTGCGACACTCAACTTCACATTGGGTTTGATGATTTATTTAAACTAGTATTGCCTGTGTCCGAAATTCGACCAGTTGTGTTTGCAAAGTCATGAAAATGAGAAAAAAAATGTAATTGGAATTTATTGAGCACATTATGTGAGTGATATGACAACAGGTGAAAGAAAGGGCAAAGAGGAAACATGAGAGAATGAAAGACACAAATTAGGGAATTCATTGCTTTATTTCACAATTTAGCATTACAAAAATTCAGTAAAAGCAACATTTCTCGTAAATAACCTTTCATCATTCGCTAAATGTCCTTGTTCTGTAGCTTCTCAAATATAAAATTTCAAACCATCAAAGAATCGAACTCTTACTTGCTGCAACATACAGCTGACAAAGTGCAAAAAATGGGTTATCTTAATAGAATCCCAACATTTTCAAATGTTTGTTCCTGAGACTTATTAAAATACAGCCTTCATAAACTGAATTGTTTAATTATATTTAAAAACTATATTTAAAAGTTAAGAATTAAACATTACGAAGAAATTTAAAAAATTGGAGCAGTGGGAATCGAACTCAGGACCAAGCGCTAACTGACGCTTAATTTTACCTGTGCCAATATGATACCTACAACGGGTTATAATATAGTTGCAAAACTTAGAGAATTTGCAATATCATCCTAAAATTTCTTTTACCACTCTTAACGGTAACGTGCACACAAAATTTTTATAGTCGCAACATCTATGACAAACCACCTTTCGAATTATTCACGTTCCATTGGCCTTCTTGTGTGATGAATATTAAAAATCTGTACCCTCAGTTTCGTTTTACCGTATATATATAATGATGATACTGAGTCCCACATGTAGACCCATTAATTATGAATGTCAGTTCGTCAATGGTTGCCAATTATACCTGTACTATAGAGAACCTAATTACTCACCGGAATCCGTTACATTGTAGACACACACACGCACACACACACACGACGGTTTCATACGATAGTTCTTTCCATCTCTCAGTGTCGTGTGCCCATTTCCACAGTCACTCAACATTCAGTTCATTTACCTCAGTTTTACATGTCCCATTGCATACTCTTCTCCTCAGGACGTGGACTCTGACGATGTGCAGACCGCTCAAAAAATGTTCAAATGTTTGTATAGTCTATGGGGTCATCAGTCCCTGAACTTACAAACGACTTAAGAACTAACTAAGACTAAGGACGGCACAAATATCCATGCTCGAGGGGGGATTCGAACCCCCGACCGTAGTGGCCGTGCAGACCGTGACTGGAGCGCCTCAGTCCCCGCGGCCGGCGTGCAGACCGCAATCAGTTTCTAGAATATAAGGCAATGAAGGAATGGTTTGGCTTACTCGGAAATAATGGTTCTTTTTTAAGAGACACTTTTCGTTTTTTTTTAATTTTAATTATTTATATTTTTTTCACGATATCACTTTAGTGTGAAGCCAGATTCAGATTTGTCACGTCAATCACGCGGTAATGAAGCAGTATCATTGCTGAGCACCTTCCTAAATATCAAATCAAAATATTAATTTGAACTTTGCTCAACTTTTACAGGCGCGATCTTCCGCGTATTAATTTTTGCCCTGCGTTGCACAATTCAGCAAAAATTCGTTGATAAATTTCACTTGCGCATATACATATTCACAGTGCGTCAGTGGCTCAATATTATTCGGAACGATGAGTTGAAACGGCCTAAATTCTAACTTCATTTACGTTTTCATTTCACAAATGTGAAAAAATATACCTACATAAAAAGAGAAAAACTATGGTTCTTTTATTGACTCTAACATTTTATGCATGTACAAAATAAACACCGTAGTAGGGTTTAACTTGATCTAAGGAGAAAACACACACCCATGCCCAAAGGAGAACTTGAGTCTCCGGCGGGAATCTCTCTCGCTGTAGATTCTCGAGCTTTTCTAATCAATTGGCGTGCGCGAATAACCGTGCACTCGTGCGAGGTCGGTCCCCGTTGGAGGTTAGCTTCCCTCGGGCATGGATACCTCCTAATTTTGATTACCATATCATTTTAATAATTATGTAATTATGACAACGGCAAACGTGAATGTAATCCCCGGTCATGTTGAAGTTATTGGAAACACTTTTTAAATAGTAAAAGTTTAACACACAAACTGTGGCAGTTCTCGCATGATAGAAACACGGTGAACCCCCATTCTATTTCTTGCTGACGTTTACGTTTAGAACTACTCGTTGAATTTCGGCGCCGGCCGCAGTGGCCGAGGAAACTGAAGCGCTCCATTCACGGTCTGCACGGCCACTACGGTGGGGGTTCGAATCCCCCCCTCGAGCATGTATATTTGTGCCGTCCTTAGTCTTAGTTAGTTTGTAAGTTTAGGGGCTGATGACCCCGTAGTTAAGTCCTATAAGGTATACAAACATTTGAACATTTTTGAATTTCGGCCATAGGCAGTACCAGTGTAAGGGCCAGTTGCATAAATATCGCTAATTGTAGTTCAGTCTTGATCGAAGATCAGAAATGAACTTGGTTCTTTTCTCTGTGTGAGTTGAGTAACACTAATCTCAGATCACTGAACTTGGTTCAGTATTGAACTAAGGTCAGCGAAACAGATTTGACAACGTCGCTAAAAAACAGAGATAATTGCGATTGTATCGAATCGAGTTATATCGAACTTGCGATTTATGTAAAAACGACTGACAATTCTCGACGTCATTCGAGTTTTGTCTGCGTACTTAAACAAATACTGGAAATGGAGAAGAAAACTCGTATAGCAAATTTCAATAAAGAGGATACCTATATTTTATTTGATATCGTTTTACAATACAAGTCGCCAATTACAATCTGGAAAGTTCCAGTTGCAATGTCCGTGAGATCATAAACACTGAATTCAGTGCGTGATTTCGTTTAGTTTGTTTCTGCAACTGAGCATACAACCTTTGTTCGAGCTCTACAACTATGTGTTTTCCTAATCGAAAGCGTAATTTAAATTGTCGGTCGTTTGGATCTAGCAGGGGATTCCTTCTGTATTGAAACACGCGAGAGGGCTTTGGCGTTCAAACTCTCCATGCTCGGATGAAACATCAGATTAATCTGAAAGCTGAAGGTAACATAACGTGTAGACCATGTGTATAAAACCGTCGGTAACGAACAACTTGTAGGATTATTATTCAAATAGTTACAAATAGCGTTACTTACCATTTTGTTTGAAGTAATAGTAAGCCTATTTATTCTTCTTCGTACTATTAACTTAGAGACATAGACACCGATACCGTTTTTTAACTTTCCTTTCTCTGAACTTAGTTCAACTACGTTAATCGGAGAAAATTCGTCAGTCAAATTTGAACTTAGATCAGGGGGAATGATCTTTGATTAAAGATTATGCAACACAATTTCGAAGTTCAGCTTGGCTGGAGATCAGTTTCGGATAGTTGAACGTAGATTAATTTTTATCCAACCGGCCCTAAGTAAACTACCTGGCAGATAATTGTGATAGGTTGACAACTATCCGTGAATGATTTGCTATAGTGTAATTCTATGGGACTAACTGCTATTGTCATCAGTGCCTAAACGTACAAACTATTTAAAATAACGTACGCTGACAACAAACACAGCCATGCCCGAGGGAGGACTCTAACCCCCGACGGGGACCGACCTCGTACTCCCAGCAAGGCGGTTATTCGGAGTGGGAATGTGATGGGGCAAACACATCCGCACTCTCAGTGCACCAATATGCTATGACATTCGTGTGCTTTGAGATGAGGGACTGGTGGAGGACGTGGTTAGCAGGAAGGAGTGCAGTAGTTAAAGTTAGCGGCGTGTCGCGGCACACGGCGGTTCGCGTGCGCGGCGGCAGAGGCACGTCGCTGGCGGCGCCTGATTTATAGCGGGCGAGCCGGTAAACGGCGAGCTTCAGCCCCAATAGCAGGTTTGGTGCGGCAGGCCGCGAGTTATCCGGGAGCAGGTAGCCGCAGTGGCAGTGGCACTAGGTAGCGGCTAATGGCGCCCTCTGCGGCGCCGCGGGCACCAGCACCACCGGGAACGCTGCACTCTCACTGACACATGGATTTTTCTTTCCATTTCATATGCGAGCACCTGAAAATCACATAAATTGGGTACCTTCCTGCAATTGGAAGTAGTACGTCACCCCATTGTTTCGCGTGAATTCGAGCAGCGATGGTAGAATTCTAAACAGTTGCGGACTAAAGCCCTTTTTAAACGATGAACGAAAGCGAACAAGATAGATAATAGTCTACTGAAGCGCTCCTAGTGTATTAACCCTGAACTTCACACTAGTGCAGAATCTTGTCGCAGCGTGTTTAGACGATAAACGTTATCAGACAGTCATACCCGATGTTGCAAGTGAGGTTTTGACTGACGATCTGTTATAAGTCATAGTTTAAAAATGGAATTGAGAAAACAACGGCCAAAGAAAACTTTGCAATGTATGTTACCGGTCAACTTACAAGGAGAGGCCGCCAAATGTGAAATTCAGATTAGATTCATACTGCGCATAATGAAAGCTCATGGCCAGAGGTGTAATTTGGCAAAGCATGAAGATGCACTTCTCAGCCGTTGTCGAGAAAATCGAGAATTTAAAAAAGTCGTTGCGTTGAAACACTCTCTACGATTAGTAGTATTGTACAGATGCGTGGAGTAGCGGTAAGCGCTTGGGTTGGTAATTCGAAGGTCGCCGGATCGAATCTCGCGGCATGCAAATCGCACGAATCAGAGTGATAGTTATCACAGAAATATGGAAAGCAGAAAACAGCATAATATCGAGCACATATGATAAACGATGCGTTTTTACAAGAACAATTGTTTTTTTAAAATTATCTGTTGGGAAACACACCTAATTGACATTCTGAAAAATTGTTCTATCGTTCGTCAGGTTTTACTTGCACTGTACATATTCGTTTTGGAATATCGTTTATACTTCCGTTAATTACACGTGATAAACATTATGAAGGCAATTAATAACATTTGTGAAATACAGCTTTGTTTCCGGTAAACAAAATGATGATCGAAGTCGCCAGTTGCATATAATAAATTGTTTGAAAGTCGTTTGTCGTGGAAAAACTGGCGACTTCGAACATCAAATGTTATTAATCAAATATTATTGTCTTTATGTGTGTGTATGAATTACAAAAAACAAATAATAAAAAAAATATACATGCCGCGAGATTCGATCCGGCGACCTTCTGATTACGAACCCGAGCGCTTACCGCTACGCCACGCCTCTGTACAACATTACTAGTCGTAGAGGTCGTAGAGAGTATTTCACCGCAACGGCTTTTTTTAATTGTCGATTTTCTCGACAACGGCTGAGAAGTGCATCTTGGTGCTTCGCCAAATTACACCTCTGGCCATGAGCTTTCATTGTGCGCAGTATGAATCGAATCTGAATTTCACAATTGGCGGCCTCCCCTTGTTAGTGTGGTAAAATGCTGGGAAGTGAAACAATATTTCAAAACATCGACACCTATTTTCAAGCGAGAAAATAAACATACGAACACGACAAACAATATTTATAAGGGCATAAATAGAGCTTTTTTACTTTATCTACTACGATTTGCCCTCCGTCATTGTTAATAACGTCATGCACAACTAAATTTTTTTTTCTTCATTTGGACTGACTTTTTCATTTAAAATGCTATTTAATGAATATTTCTGTATCAAATTACAATCTCATTCAAATAAACAATTAGCTTCAGTCTTTTCTGTTACAGTATTGCAAAACATAAACCATTTTTCGATTTCAGATATACAACCTCACTTTTAGGAGGACGCTCAATTGAAAAAAAATATTGAAGTCGTCATGAAACATTTGCAATTTACCGCTAAACCAATGTATAACAATAAAATAAAGATTAATAAGACACATTTGCATGCAAACCGTGTAATCGTCAACTACAACATGAAAATCGCGTGACGAAAATGGGATAACTTCCGATGTTAGCAGACATTTCCATCAAAACATTATTCTCGAGAAAACGTGACTTTAACGTGAGGTGTCGCCCCGGTGACGGATAATATGAATTCTGCCATTAGAAATACATTGTGGAATACATTCTGATCATAAACTTCGACAAAACGCAAAATATGAAGGAAAATGGAGGACTAACTGGAGCGGTGACTGCAACAGTCAACTATTAGAAACAGCAACAACCAGAATCTAAAGAGAAAGAAAAGAATCGCAAGTACTAAACAGAAATGACGCGTTTTTCTCGAACCGAAAATTAGAAAGTAAGAAACTTTAAACTGTTTCTTACGTTTGCAGATGACAAGTTTGTAAATATTATTACAACAACAACAAATAAGTAGGCTACTTAACGAGTTTTACGTAGCCTAATGTAAAAGGTATGTAAAAATGTGATACCCGTATATCTAGGCCTAATTTCACTCAACTGAAATAGTTATATCGTCTGATAACGTAAGCAAAATTCAAAAGGAATGATTCTACTAAAACATTTTATATGTGCCTGAAAAGACTACTGTACAGTAACTATAATTTTTCAGAACAAAAATAAACCACCCACTGATGATAGCACAAAATGTGCTGAAACATGTTTGGGAAAAATACGTAAAATCAGGTGTCTTGCGTACGGCGGAAAATCCTCACCATTTATCCAAGTAACCACGGAAGAATTAAGAGAAGCAACTTCAAAAGATGATTACCAATATTGGTTGTACATAAATGGCCTTCCATGACCTTACAATGTAAAAGTAAGCTGTAACCTAATAAAAAGCACTGATGATAACACAGAGGCACCGAAACATGTTAGGGTAACCGAAAAGGAAAAATAAGAAACCGAAAAGGAAAAATAAGAAAAAAGTGTTTTGCATATCAGGCTGAGCGTAGTCCCAAGATTTTGTTGCAAACACGGAGGAACGGAAGAACTGCAAATCCAGGATGAACATTCAAAAAACGTTTCTCAATATTTGTCGCAGACTAAGAGAGAATTTTCGCAAGTCCTATAGTTAAATGACTATTGTCTGTGATGTGAATTATTCGGTTGTAATAACACGGCTAAGGAAGCACAATGATCTCGCCAGTTTTTATTTTTCTGAAAATTGTAGATATTACTTTATAGAACATAGTGTGTCCCACAAAGTCGAACTCTTAGGGCGGAAAACACCACAGTGGATACAATGTCTCATCATAAGAGCAGCATAAGCGAATAAATATTAAGGCTGTACAAAGCATGAAAGATAGACAAAATATCCAGTATGAAGGTACAAGTCATTGCTCTCGGTTAAAGTTTCCTTTGAAGAATACCAAGGTTAGTTAATGAGTAAGTTACCACTGAGATTAGTTATTATATTTAGAATACAGGTGTCATTAGTCCCTTACAATAACTATAAAGTAAGGAGGCTAATTTATAAACCACTTGAATAAATTTTAATGTGTTATATGGTGTTCTTGTTAAGAAAGGAAAAGACTAGACGATGCGTGAAGCTTTCTTGTAATACTAATTCCAAACATTCAAACGTCGCGACAGTTGCAGGGCATTGAATAGCGAAGTTGATAATTTGTGCTGGTTCGGGATTCGAACCCGGATTTCCCGCTTAGAGCTGGCGGCCGCCTTAACCAAGGTACGCTGCCCGTTCGGCCCAACTTCTCAACTTGGAGCACACAACTTCCTCTAGTTCGCTACTAAGGGTATTTACGCAAAGGATCGAACATATTTGTGTACGTTCACAGGAATAGTCAGTTATTTGTTGTCTGCAGATGTCCGAAAAAGCAGAAACCATATCAATAATTTTCTTGTGATACTTTCGCAGTGATAATCCGGACTACGTTTTTAGTTGTCCATCTACTCTACTTTGCTGTTATACACATACAATTTGTTAGTAAATTGTAATAGAAAAAAATATAATTTCATGTTTGGTTGAAGACAAACAGTTCCACCGAACATCAGAAGTGCGGTTTTTTGTCTCGACCCTCGGAGAGAGAGAGAAAAAAGGCTAATCCGACCTGCGTTTGATGGAACCAATTATGAGCTCGGAAAATATAAGATATTAAAAAATAATGTTCTGCCCGTAGTGCGTAAAACCATAAAACAGGTTTTTATAGTGTCGGAAGAAACGACGCCGAAAGGAGCGGATCGGGAATAGCAGAGCTATAACGTAAGGGTTTACGGGTAGGGAGGGGACCGTGCAGCGAAATAGACGGTTCTCAGGAAGCGGGCGAGGAAAGCGTGCGGGCTGCTGCTGACGGTCCGACTGTGGAGAATGCCAGCGACACAAGTGCGGAAAAATTGTCTCTTTAATTACTACTGTCTCCAAGAAGACAAACATTCTACAGAAATCATATGCGATGCTATTTTCGCTTCGATGTATCGCAACCGCTGTTGCCTATTAACTAGCTCTGTTCGGTGATATTGAGTTTCCAGAATCAATTTCCGTTTATAAAACCAGATCTCTGTGGAGGTATCGACCTGAAACTGATACCTTCGCCGTCGAGCTACACTGAGAGGCTTTTTCAGTTAATAAAAAACTACAGCAGTAACACATACCGCTGCCAAAGTGCAGTCAGTCTTTAATCTGATCCCGTGCGTTATGTGGTATTTTCTACATCTACATCAACATCGGATACTCTGCAAATTACATTTAAGTGCCTGACAGAGGGTTCATCGAACCACCTTTATACTTCTTATGTCCCATTTAATTCTCGAAATGCGCGCGGGAAGAAAGAACACCTGAATCTCTCCGTTTTAGCTCTGATTTCTCGTATTTTATTCTGATGATCATTTTTACCTATGTAAGTGGTAGTCAACAATATATTTTCGCATTCAGAGGAGAATATTGGCGATTTGAGTTTCATAAGTAGCCCACGCCACAGCGATAAGCGCCGTTGTTGTAATGATTCACATCCCAGGTCCTGTATCATTAGCCGTAACGCTGTCTCTCCTGTATCGTGACAGTACAAAACGAACTGCCCTTCTCTGGACTCTTTCGATGTCCTCCGTCAAACCCACCTGATAAGGATCCCACACTGGGCAACAATACTCCAAAAAAGAACGGACAAGCGTAGTGTATGCAGTTTCTTTAGTAATTCTGTTGCATGTTTTAAGGGTTCTGCCAATAAAACAGTCTCTGGTTCGCCTTTCCCACGAGATTATCTACGTGTTCTTTCCAGTTTAAGTCTGAAGTAACAGTAATTCCTAGGCATTTTGTGGAGTTTACGGCCTTCAATTTTGATTGATTTATCTTGTAAACAAAGTTTAACGGATTTCTTTTCCTACTCATGTGGACGACTTCACACTTCTCATTACTTAGAATTGCCAATTTTTACACCATAGAGATATCTTATTCAGATCGTTCTGCAGTTGGTTTTTATCTTCAGATGATTTTACTAAACGGTAAATGACGGCGTCATCTGCAAACAACCTAAGAGAGCTACTTAGATTTTCTCCCAAATCGTTTATGTAAATAAGGAACAGCAGAGGACCAATAACACTACCCTGTGGAACGCCCGATATCACCTCTGTTTTAGTTGATGCCTTACCATCGATTAGTATGAACTGTGTCCTATCTGACTGGAAATCCCCTATCCAGTCGCAAATTTGTGGCGATATACCATAACCACGCAATTTGATTAAAAGCCGTTTGCGCTTCTTTTTAATTTTTTACAGCAGATATACTGAAAACTTCACACTTAAACAGTTAACGTAAACAACTTTTGATGTTATAACATGTTTAGATACTCGCCTCACGGCACTGAGAAATTTCAATTTCAGTTTTTTTTAAATGTTTCATCCAGCTATTTTTTAATTTCTATTTTTACCTTGCACCGTCGAGTACTCCTACCTATACGTTTTTTGCCTTCTGAAATATTTTCAGTGTAATAAACTTCTAAAATAAAGAAGCTGTCAGGCACCAACTGCCTGCACGGTAAGCTACGTAGGTGAAAGCAAGCAGCTACTACATTCTAAACTAACAACAGCCACTGGAAAGGCCTTTTTATTTATATGTTTTATGGAACGGACTGTTAAATGTTTTATGCGGTGACAACCTTATGAATAGGGATGGAGGCTTCTGCTTAATATTCACAGAATATATGACATCAACTGCGATTGGGCAAAGCTGAAAGTGTGTACCCAGCCGGGATTCGAACCCGGGTCTCCTGCTTTCTAGGCAGTTGCGCTGATCCCTACACCACTGGGGGACACAGTGATCACCGCACCTGCAAGGACTACCTAAGCACGCCTCCCGTCATATACAAATTCCCAGCTTCGCCCTGCCTACAGAACTCAAACTAGTAGTTATTAAACTAATTCCCGTAAGAGTAAGGGCTTCAAACTTGCCCACCCCTCCCCACTAACGATAGGATCATTGCCCGTCACCGGCATATTATATATATATACATGTGGCGTCTGTTCTGCTTAAATTCCGCTTGGGATCCTGCTCTCTCACTTGTAAAAAAAAAAAAAAAAAGAGAGAGAGAGAGAGAGAGAGAGAGAGAGGGAGAAAACTAATCCGGCCTCATCTGTCGATAACTGATGTTTATTATCGATATTCTGGCCGGTTTCATCTTTGGTCGTGTCGGCACTGTGTGCTTGCTTGCTCGGTGTGGGTTGTCTTTCCTGTTTACTCATTGAAAACCGAGGTTTTAAAGATCGTTGCACATTGCTTTCTCACAGGAGTTTCGCCTTGAAAATGTCAGGGTGGTCTCCTGCCGAAATATCGGCCGTCGTCGATTTTGGTACCTGGCAGCATACCCGTACGTTTTTCGAAGTTGTTATTCGCCAGGAGAAATTAAGGATTCTGCATACCTGCCAACTCTCCCGATTTAGGCGGGAGTCTCCTGATTTTTCACTTTTTCTTCCCGCTTCCTGTTTTTGCCATTATTTCTCCCGATTTGTAGCTATTGTCCTGAAACCCAAGATGCGATTTTCCGCCAATGGTCAACATTCCTGTGTTCATTTATCAGTTCAAAATAAATACGTATCGAAATTCATAGAAATTAGGAGTTGCGCTTGACTTCAGATAATGCTTATTTCTGCTCTTTCCTCGTATTTACAAATACACATGTAGTGTGTTAATGTTGTGCTGTTTTTTAACGTGATGTTTTGTCAGTGCATGTAAGTGAAATCAATCCAGTGTTTTTTTTAATCGCTGGTAACCTTTCGACTGGGTGGTTAGGGGCATCAGTTTCATACGCGAATTGCAGAAAGGCAATTTTCGTGTAAACAGCCATTTCACGTGATTACGGGATTTCAATTCGGTGGTACGTGTTCCAGATGGCAAGAAATATAATCAGTTTTTAAGCATTTTTCGTAACATTTTTTTTTTTTCTGTTTTGTACTCTTTCTCGATGTGATATTTCCACATCACATGGTGAAAAAAGCAATGTACGAAAATACGTGCAGAGAAAATGAAAAGTGTGTAACAATAAAAGACTGAAATTGCTGAAAAAAATGAAAGTGATCATGTCATACATGTAGAGTGCTTATTTACATTGTTTATTATAGAGTACTGTTTACCAATTAAATACGATGACTATATGTGAGTCACTTGTTCCGTAACTTGTTCCCAGGTAGCACTATAGCAGGTCGGGGGTTCGAATCCCCTCCTCCCCCTCGGGCATGGATATTTGTCCCGTCCTGGTTCGTAAGTAGTTCATAAGTAGTTTGTAAGTTTAGGGACTGATGACCCCGTAGTTAAGTCCCATAGACTATACAAACATTTGAACAGCACTATGGCACAAATATACAGCTGTGAACTTTTTTGTTTTGATCAAAATAATCAAATACTTTACCTGGACTGGCTACAAAATATAAGGATGTAATCAAGAATTGGGTTAACCCAAGTTTTTTTTTTGTAGCCATTATGTAGCGTTATGAGATTATAGGAAAAGACTAAAATCAGTTATCTTAAGGCTTGTAGTAAAGTGCGCTGCAGTTTTTGATAGAACATATCTCCTGATTTTATGGAAGAATCCCTCGACTTTCTAAACTGGATCTCCTGTTGATATTCATGTCGGGTTTCCAGCCGGATCGTCGAGTTATCTTGACACAATACTTCAACGGACCACCTGGTCGCCATCTTCAGGTGCTGAGTCTCGTAGGAAACTGAAGTCTTGCCGTGCTACATGCGGTAGTTGTCACAGGTGGAGAAAAGAGCACGCTGTTTTTTTAAAATTAGACAAAACTGGATTCCACATGTTGCTAAGAGGGAACCCCTTATCTCTATTTATTAAATTGTCCGCCAACCTAATCTCAATAGATTCCTTTAAAACGCATTCCCAGTAGCGAGACGCAGAAGCAAGTACGCGTGTTTCGTCATACTTCACTCTGGGCCCTTCGGTTAAACAATGCCCCGCTACTGCAGACCTGTCAGGTTGTAACAAACGTGTATGTCTGTGGTGCTCGGTGCATCGATCATTGACGGTGCGAATCGTTTGTCCTATATATGCTTTCCCACAGTGGCAAGGAATCTTATAAACACCAGGTTTTCTCAGCCCCAAATCAACTTTAACTGAGCCAAGAAGAGCCCTAGTCTTGGTAGGTGGTCGAAACACACTTTTTACATTAAACTTTTTTAAAATCCTTCCAATTTTTGATGACACATTTCCAGCGTACGGAAGGAAGGCAACTGATGTGCATTGGTCCTCTTCTGGTTCTGGCGACGGCCCAATCTGCATGGCATGACGGATCTGTCTCTCTGTGTACCCGTTCTCCTTAAACACGAGGATCTCCTGATTTTTACATTTTTGAAGGTTGGCAGGTATGATTCTGATTGATACTTCGTCGATATACATTGTTTGGTACCGATCTCACGGTCTGACATCTGGCGATTTGAGCGTCAGCTTCGTATGCACCCTCGCAGCATCTGGCCCTGTGATACGGCGCGTCTTTCAAATGGAAGCGACCGTTGGCCGCGACCCTCGACCAGCCAGCCAGCAGTCGGTGCTTTGCCTCGGGCGGTCCATTGACGTTTTCGGCATCCAGATGTCGTCCGGCCGGTGGGCCCGCGGAGGTGGCGGCTGCGGCGGCGGCGGCGGCCGCGGCGCATTCACGCTCCGGATAATTAGAATATTCATAAGCGCGGCCGGCGACGTCTCGTAGCGGATGCTTGATGAGTGCCCCGGGCCGGGCCGCGCCGGCCGCCTTTTTGCTCCGCGCCGTTTAGAGTTGATTATCGCCGAGGTGGCGGGGGTAAAGGCCCGAGTCGGCGACCCGGCCGGCCGACGACTTTAACCGAGAAAACAATATTTGAGCTTCACCTTGTTATCGCGCCCGTGATTAATGCATTTATTATTGCGGTGTCAGGGATCACTAATCGCTTTGTTCTACAAGCCCGCGCGCCATAATGGAACTGCTCGGCCGGCCTGATGAATTACAGCGGCCGCGGTATGCCCGACACCTCCCAGCCCTTTCTCCTTCTATCCCGACCCTCCCCCTCCTCCTCCCCCTCCTCCTCCTCTCCTCTGTCGGGCGCAACACGCCGGCCGATAAATACAGCCGCTGCTCCAGTGCGAATGGACGGACGCTTTTGGAAGTCTCCGGCCGCGGCATAAAATTACTCGGACATATTTCGTGCCGAGAATTAGGTGCCGTTCTCGGTTTCATCTCTCCCTCTAACTGCCGGCGTCATCTATTCACAGATCTTAATCACGGGCCCTCCTCTGACGCGCAGACGAGGGCGGCTCGCAGACGTGAGAAAGTGGATTCGATTTGCAGTGCGCCATTACTGCTGTAAGCACTCCAATAAAGATGAATGCACGGCCGGTAATCGAATTGCAGATGGGACAGCGAACGCCTTTCGGCTATTCGTCTCGAGCTGGTCGTGTCCGTCCGCGTCTCATCCCAACACTGTTTTCGTGACGCTCATTTTCTTTTGCTTCAGTAATCATTCCTACAGCCCTTGTCTACATCACTCATTGTACTCTCACAGACAGATTTTGAGGAAGTTCTCACACACTTTTACATGGCCCCTCTGTGATCAGCGGTAATCGGCCTAGTTCGTCTGTCAAAACAATTTGATGAATGATGGAAATTCTCCTCAGAGATGGTAAATTATTTTTCAAAAGCGTTGGATTGGCTGGCCAGTACTTACCTTTGTGCTGCACCGCCGATAGTGACACAAATGAAGAGAAAAAAAAAAAAAAAAACGGACGAGAAGGACAAACTTTCGTAACACAGTTCCTTCTTTAGGTGGGAGAGAAGGGAAGTTAAAAAGGTGGGAACGGAAGGGGAAGGTAAATCATGACCTAGGTCATGAGGATGATATTTAGAAGTCAGAGATATACTGTATTTTAGTACTAGTACTTCTCTCTTTATTACCAATCGCCGACCCATCTGGCGCTTCACTACACAAATAACGTCACAAAGCGCAACTTCAGAGGCACACTGCTCCGTCACTACTGGCGTACCAGCAGGTCAAAGTGCAATGCGGCATGGCACACGCAGAGGCCTCTATGGGCGACTGCAGAGTTTTGCAGATGCGGGAGTATCACTAGTGCAATAAGGGACCTTTACACTATCTATCATACGATTTTGGTGTATTTCAGTTTGTTCGAGCCTAAGTACTTTCCTTGTGAGTCGAAAAACTACGTTTCTGTGAGCAGGAGACAAGTACACATTCTGAAACAAATTCCGGACTTCGTTTGTCAGCTGGGTTCCCCATTCGGCCGTCTGCGCATGGGCGAAGCACTTCCATACGCGTGGGAATACGATCCATCCTATTCCGTCTACTAACGATCTTATGCGTGCATCTTGTGCAAGTGGACGCGTCTACACTGTACGCGGACGGCGTAATCGGTGTATCTCGGGTAATCTCGTAAACTCTCATTTCCCGTGTAGAAACAGACTTACTAAATAAAAACTAGACAGCTCGCTGGCGCCAGTGTCGCGTCCTCAAATTGAACGTGACAGAAGCCGCCATTTGCAGGGAAATCCTGCTTAAAGAAGATTCGTGTGCAGCTTTTAACTGTAACAGTGAGAACGGAAGCAAAGACGAAGATGGAAACAATGTTACATTCCACAGATAAGTCATTACTTCTATACCGTATACTATTTTCATGGAGAAATAAGAAATTGTGAGCGTTTGTTATTGTTTAGGTTTCCTCTTACACATGATTCTCTAATACTGAGAAACGTACTTTGGTGCATATCAAGTACTTATATTTTATTTGCATATAAATTACTAAAAATACTAATTTGAGCTGAATGAATAACTAGGCGTATAAGACGTATTTATCACATATAAGTATGATGC
The DNA here is from genome assembly GCA_026315105.1 of Locusta migratoria. Classification (NCBI taxonomy): domain Eukaryota; kingdom Metazoa; phylum Arthropoda; class Insecta; order Orthoptera; family Acrididae; genus Locusta; species Locusta migratoria. Next base: position 221,586,343 of record CM048748.1, read on the forward strand.
AGAATTAGGTCAAATAATTGTTTTTAGACACTTAACATGTGGTGATCGTACTTTGTAAATGGTCATTACTTGATCGAATGTTGCATACCCAACCACTTTGAGAAGTACTATCTTTGTTAAAAAGTAATATGCGAACGAAATTAGTATTTAAAATTTTATGAGTTATTACAATTATTCATACCCGAATTCGAGGAAGTTGAAAGAAAAATTCTTTGTTATATGGAAAGGAATGTAGACAAAAATGTGATATACAAAAATAAGCGTGCAAAACGTACAGAGTAGTCGGCAAAACGTAAACAGGACCTGACAGAAAATTACGGCCTACCGCGGTGGCCGAGGGGACTGAGGCGCTCCAGTCACGGTCTGCACGGCCACTACGGTCGGGGGTTCGAATCCCCCCTCGGGCATGGATATTTGTGCCGTCCTTAGGATTAGCTAGTTCATAAATAGTTTATAAGTTTAGGGACTGATGACCCCGTAGTTACGTCCCATAAGCTATACAAACATTTGAGAAAATTACGTGAATTAAAAAATAATCGCACTCTCTGCTAGTTTACAAGTTTCATGGAATCATGCTGATATCTCGATGAAAAGTCGCTCTACCTTATAAGAAAAGAGCCTTACATTCTTACATTTCGTTTTTCTATGCAGACGTTATTTCGAAAATTAGGAAACTTTATTCATTTAAGAATACTTTCTTAAACAGACAGCAATAATCAGTATTTTTTTAAACGAAATACAGCGTTCACATGAATGAAATAAATCGCAATTTGCGATGTTATGGCTTCACTGTATTCGGTTTAGATGGAATACCAAACTGTGGCGAATGAAAATTTGTGCCCGGCCGGGATTCGAACCCGGGATCACCTGCTTTCTAGGCAGACGCGTTGACCACTCCGCCACCAAGGACACAGTGACCAGCCCGACTGCAGAGGACTCTTCCCTGCACGTCTCCCGCCACACAGGGGGAAGAGTCCTCTGCAGTCGGGCTGGTCACTGTGTCCTCGGTGGCGGAGTGGTCAACGCGTCTGCCTACAAAGCAGGAGAGATCCCGGGTGCGAATCCCGGCCGGGCACAAATTTTCATTCGCCACAGTTTGGTATTCCAACTAAAGCGAATACAGTGAAGCCATAACATCGCAAATTGCGATTTATTTAATAAACATGCGTCTATTTTGTGCTTTATTTAGCTGTTGTTGCGTCTCATACACTTCAAATCACAACCCCAGTACCGGGATTCTTCCCTGCAAATGGCGGCGATCAGCCGCTTCAATTCGGGGATAGTTGTCTCGCTTCTTCGCTACGGCGTGGTAGGGGCTTGTGCAGAAAGGGCTTAAGTGTTTGCCGGCCGCGGTGGCCGAGGAGACTAAGGCGCTCCAGTCACGGTCTGCACGGCCACTACAGTCGGGGTTCGAATCCCCCCTCGGGCATGGATATTTGTGCTGCCCTAGTTCGTAAGTAGTTTGTAAATTTAGGGACTGATGACCCCGTAGTTAAGTCCAATAGACTATACAAACAAACATTAGCTTAACTGTTTAGAGCGGCGTAGTAGACACAGCAGACCGGTCAGCGTTGGAGCCGCGCAGTCTGCGCTGCGGCGAGGCGGCGGCTATCTGGCGTGCGTGCCTCCGGCGGCGGCCCGCGCACGTTTGCCGCGCCAGGTGCGGCGCTCGTTGTGCTCGCCCAATAAATAAGAGCGGGAGCCTATGCCAGTGCGGGCTCCGCGCCGCGCACGTCCGCGCAGCCACAATGCGCCATTAGGCGCGCCGCCTGCGAAAACACTGTGCCGCGATCCGCGGGCAGGGGCCTGGCCAGCGCTGTTTATCCGCCGCCGGGACGTGCCGCGCCACAAAGGAACACTGCCGTACATTGTCTCCGCGCTCGTTTAGAAAACAAGTTGCCATCCCGCAGTCCTCCGGGACGAATTATTTGCCGCGCGTGTCAGGCCGGCGTATGCACAATCGCGGACGGCCGCCGATGCCGTTTTACTGCCGCGAGCATTGCCGCTGCCAGATGGCACTGCAGGCGCGGCGCGTCACCGAAGGTCTCGGTACGGGAGGCCAGGTCACGCCCCCGTAACCAGTCACTGTGTTCCTTCACAAAAAAGCCTTATATTCATGATACGTTGGAGCGATCTAAATCAATTTATACAGGTTTCCAGCCAAGATCGCGATTTTATTTCTTAGGATGACCCATTTCGACGTTAAGGCTAGTTTACACGACGACACTAGGTTTCATGAAACTGCGCTAATGGACAGTGCGCATGCGCGGCAGGCGTTCGCGCAACTCGTTGGCGAAACTAAACAGTTTCGGCACCTTCCAACTTTGGCGAAACTGATTGCGCGTGTTTTTAGGTTAGGTTATAACCAATACAGAAATAATTCGGTCTTTGAACGATGCATTGCTGTTTGTGCGATTTCAACGATGAAAATCTTAGGAATAAGCAGCGGCGTGTTGGTGCTCTTCAAGAAATTATTCGTGAATTAAATATTGATGGGGTGACGGTTAATGAACTGCAGACTAAAATACATTCAATTCCAAATACCTATACAAACGAACTATAGCAATTGTGGATTATTCCAACGAGTTAGTAGCTTTCATTCGGTGAATACTAGACAGTTGAATCTACATTTGCATCACGATATCTTGACACTTGTGCAGAAAGGTGTACAGTATTCTGCAGCATCCATTTTCAATAAGCTGCCACAAGAACTAAAGAATCTTAGCACTAACACACACGCTTTCAAATCTAAATTGAATAGTTACCTCATGGCTCACTCCTTTTATTCTGTCGAGGAACTCCTACGAAAGTTAAAGAATTAAGCTAATTCATTTTGTCCTTTATTGATTCTTTTCGGCCGACGTGACTGAGGCGCTCCAGTCACTGTCAGCACGGCCACTACGATCGGGGTTTCGAATCCCCCCTCGGGCATGGATATTTGTGCCGTCCTAGTTCGTAAGTAGTTCATAAGTAGTTTGTAAGATTAGGGACTGATGACCCCGTAGTTAAGTCCCATAAGCTATACCAACATCAATTCAAATCATGATGGCAGGAGTGCCGTCAAATGACTGTACACAGAGCTCGTACTGAGTCAATGATTTTATTAATTCGTTCGGTATGTATTAGATATTCATGGTTAGATATGTATTGGATTCGTGAATTCAACAAAATACGGGAAAAAGTCCGGATACCAAATTGTTTCAGTGTGCATGTTTATTTCACCATGCATACTGGGGTTCAAAGATTTAAGTTATAGAGAAAGAGCGTCACACTTTCAGTGCGAACACTGCCACAATTCCATGCAACAGGCTTTGAAGACTTTCGGCCGCGGCAGAATAGCCGTGCGCAGTAAGGCGCCCAGCTGCGGTGCGCCCTCGAGGGTTCGGGTCCTCCCCCGGGCATTGGCGTATCTGTTGTCCCTAGCGTAAGTTATTTTAAGTTAATGTAAGTAGTTTGTAAGCTTAGAGACTAATGACCGTTGTAGTGAAGTTCCGTAGATTTACAAACATTTGAACTTTTTTTTTTTTAAGACTTTCGTCCCAACCCATCTAACTCGTGATTAAAAAACCGAGAACTCGTCACATGTGTTGCGCAGTGTCTTAAGTCTGCCTGCTGACCACATTTGTCTATATTGTGAGGGCTCTTTGAGCAGGTAAACATGCCCAGAACGATAGTGTCTCCCGCCAAGCATAAAATTCGTGCTGAGGTCTTTCGCCTGATTTCTATGCAACACACACAGCGTAACTGTTGTGAGTGCCGGTATAGTGCGGTGGTGGTGCAGGAACTTTTGAAGCAGGACATAAGATTTACTGTCAACCGATTAGCTTGTTCAGTGGGTGTATCAGAGGACTCGTAAAAATCGTCTGCGTTGTCTGTGGTCCTTCTTAGTGTTGGATTTTGGATCATATCAAATTCATAAAGCTACTGGTTACAGATTATATCTCTATAAATCACCAATTTAAACATCAATTGGAGTTCGTTGTGAAAAAAGGATTTAATAAATTTCACAAATAGTGCTGTCACCACGTGGCGTTATTTTGGCACTAACGTAATGGAAGTTTTAGTTCCATTCTCCTCCTAGTGTGCAGTACGAAACAAGTGCTGTGAGAGAGAAGAGATAATGACGTCAGAGACGGGGGGGGGGGGGGGGGAGAAAATGCAGCCGATAGTCTGTGCAGGACCAAATCCGTTTCACGTCGAACATGCTGTGATTCATCCAGTGTGTACAGTACAAGGTGCGGACTCTCGCAACGTGCCGGATTCCCAACCGCAGACTCGGACGGGTTTTCCTGCGCTGAGACGCAAAACTCTCTTCAAACAGGTGACACTCGTGCCTTGCTCCTCCAAGGCCTTTCTTTAGTCTCCGCGAACCGACCGCTTCCGCAGCACAATGTAAATAATTAGAAATCCGACTCTGCTCTCAATAAGGCGCACACAGGATTTTCGTACCTGCTTTTGCTAGATGAAAATGCAATCTAAGAAACAAAGCGAGAAACAGGGTGCTTCAGAAACAATAATTACCGTGACATACATGACGTGTGATGAACCCCAGCTACAGTTGAAATGGGAATGTTTCAAATGTTCAAATATTTGTATAGCTTATGGGACTTAACTACGGGGCCATTAGTCCCTAAACTTACAAACTACTTTTGAACTAGCTAACACTAAGGACGGCACAAATATCCATGCCCGAGGGGGATTCGAACCCCCGACCGTAGTGGCCGTGCAGACCGTGACTGGCGCGCCGCAGTCCCCTCGGCCACCACGGCCGGATTGTAATGGGAAATCTACTTCAAACGTTGAGACAAATTCAATGTTTTAAGGTACAGGTTAAAAATAATAATAAACTGCAATGCGCAGGAGTGCCCAAATAAATAAAAGATGCCAAGCAGATATAGCACGTGTAGTGTTAGTGAATAATTACAGCAGTATGGGAGCTGCGAACTTAATTTTTTTTTAAATATATTGAAATATTGGTGACTACTGTGGTTAACAGTCCCTATGTTTGCAAACTATTTAAACTAACCTATGAACAATACATAGCAGAGAAAAAAATATTACGTTTGTAAACCTAGTACTGAGAAAAATATATGGACCAGTGAAAGAAAATGAACAGTGGAGAATCAGGAACCAGAGAACTCGGAGAATTATAAACACTGCCTGACTTCGTAACGAGTGTGAAGAGAGATGATATGGACATGGGAGGAGGAGAGGCGAGAAAACTGTAACGAAGGCTGTAATGGATGGAGAAGCTGAACGAAAGAGACCTCTGGAACGGTCGAGAATGAGATGAAAGAATAATGCTATGGGAGATATGCAGATACTGAGTCTGGCGGATGAAGATGCAAATGACAGGAAAGTGTGGAAGGCTGCACTGAGTGAGGCCAAGGATCGGCTGCGTATTGTGTGGCCAGAATAAGGAAGTAAATAAAACAAACACACACGCACCAATACCCGAGGAGGACTCGAACCTACGACGGGAAGCAACCGCGCGCTCCCCCTTGACCCAATATGAGAATAAAATATCTAAGCATTCCCAACCTACACAATGGGAGAAACGAACTTCTCCACCATCATCACGGACTGCTTTCTCTGGAACGAATATTATGAAAACTGATGAAAGATGAGAATTCGCCGATATCTCCAGGATGACTCATTTTCATCTCTTCAGTGCATTTCCTCGATCTTCACGATTAATTGCCGCTCGTATTCGTATTGGCACGTCTAAATAACGAGTAACAGTCTCGCTATTGGTGATTTGCACTTACTACATGGCATCCTTTCTGAGCGACCTCTAAGACAGTGGAAGCTACCCTCGGTCGGAGTAGGTGAGCGCCAGCACGTTAGGCGGGCAGCACACGTGCCGGTGGACGCGTGTAGACGGAGCTGCGGGCTTCCGCGGCGCTACACGCTGCTTCCGGGCGTGTCCTTCCTGCGACACAGGCTCACTTAGCCGGCCGTTACGGGGCGCGGGCAGCCGGTGGCCGACCGTTGCCGACTTAAATATCACGCGTAATTGCAGGAAGACGTTCGCATTCGCGCATCGGAAGCGAGCTTTTACGTCCGCTCGCGACTGCTTTGTCTGGCCGTCACAGCCGTAATTTATTTCTCGGTTCTGAATTACGTAACTCGTAATCTGGACATTGTGATATACGTCTTTACAGTTCGACAGCTTTTTTGCTGGCGGGAGGCGGAGAGGAATCTATAGTATTATCAGTACATAAGTACACTTCAGAAATCCAAATCTCCCTTATTTTATTGCTAACCGTTTTCGACAGAGCTACATTTCCCTCACTCGAGCCCAAATCTATATTTCTCAATAAAAATACATCATCTGCATGCTACATTTTACACAGATAATGGGTTATTATTGAGATGGGAATCTTTCAGATCAGATGAAGGCAACTTAACTTTTCCGAAACCGGTTATGAATAAAATAATAAATAGGGATCGTGGATTTTTAAGTGCACTTTCGTATTTATACTACAAAGTGTGCCTAGTAATGATTCCATAATCAATAGTGGGCAGGGTAAAAGTTGAGAATTTGTCTCGGACGGGAAGCGTGCTTGAAAAGCCCGTGCAGGCGTGGTGATCAGTGGTGTAGGGGTCAGAGCAACGAGTGTAGTGTTGTTCAACATTTTGAACAGTATGCAAGATGGAAACTTAATTAAAACAATATCTTAAAATGCTGATAAATCTATGGGACTTAACTACTGTGGTCCCTAGGCTTACAAACTACTTAAACTAACCTCAGAACCACACACACACACACACACACACACACACACACACACACACACACACACACCAATGACTTAATTCCGGCTAGGTACACATTTTCATATTTACCCGTTCGCAGTTCATGTCATATTCCATGAATATTAATAGATAATAACTGCAGGATTCAAATCGGTGTCTGTTCTTTCCTACATATCGGAAAGTACAGACATAATTTAACTTACATATATAATATTTCCATCGACAAAACAAAGGCCATCAAATGGATCTGCTAGAAGAACTGGAAATATATGCACACAACAAAAAATAGGAAGAAAGAATATTCAACGAAAAGCTGGAGGGTGATTCAGTTAATTTCTTCAGGTGCTTCGACAATATTCTTAAATAAATAGTGTCACGTGAAAGTTATGTAAAATTATACCAAAAACCTTTTTAAGATGTTTTGACACTATTGCCTAAATAAAGTAGTGTTAGGCCTACATATAATTTTATACCAATGTAAATATATATGCATGTATATATGTAAAAAAAAATTTTTACCAAACTCTGTGGACGGCGGCCGCAGTGGCCGAGCCTACTGCGGCGCGTCAGTCACAGTCTGCACGGCCACTAAGGTCAGGGGTTCGAATCCCCCCTCGGGCATGGATATTTGTGCCGTCCTTAGTATTAGTTAGTTCATAAGTAGTTTGTAAGTTTAGGGACTGATGACCCCGTAGTTAAGTCCCATAGACTCTACAAACATTTGAACATTGAACTCTGTGGACGACATATGAAGCCATTGTCTCTGTCGACTTCATGTTACAATCATCTTTGCAGCTGTTCATATGTTATTGTATATCAGATGTGCGCTGTGTACGAAATGTTGTTTATGATGTCTAATATGTGTGAGCTTCTGTGCAAATGGAACATAAGGAAATCGTAAGTAGAAACACATCAAAATTTCGCCACAAACTCGTTTTTTAAACCAACATAAATGAAAATTGCGCGTGTTTTTACATTGCAGTAAAGACGACAGAAACATCACAGCACGTCACACATAGGATACAATAAAAGATAATAACATAGCACGCAATAAAACGCACTTGATAATGGGATTCATATCCCGAAACGCGTCGTGCAAAGTGTAAATGATAAAAACGTGCCTGGTAGCAGAAAAAAAGTTGTTTTTTTAAACAAAACCTATTATAACTTACAGTCGCAGGCTTTCACAAACCATTTGTAATGGATCAAATGAAATTATAAGATTATCATCTTGATTTCTCGAAAAAATTCGCGTTTTCGGACAACATTTGAGGTATATAGCTTTTGGGACTTAACTACGGGGTCATCAGTCCCTAAACTTACAAACTACTTATGAACTAACTAATACTAAGGACGGCACAAATATCCATGCCCGAGGGGGGATTCGAACCCCCGACCGTAGTGGCCGTGCAGACCGTGACTGGAGCGCCTCAGTCTCCTCGGCCACCGCGGTCGGACAGACTGATTAAACAGGTGCATTATATGCCTCCTTATGCATACTGGCAAGCATGTCACAAAATAAAAATAAATAAGACGTCACTTGGCATCAAGTATTGGTTAAAAACATAAAAGTAATGCCAGGCTGTGAAATGGTGAACCAAGGTCTATAACGAGAGAGCTTAACACAACTATTGAACAGTAAAACAGAGATGGATTATTGCTTGGTGGGCACGGTAATGGTGCAGAATGTAAGTTTTTGGTAAATACAGGGGCACATGTATCTGTGATTAGTCTAGACTTCGTGAGTAAGAGAAGACTAACAACTCCAAGGTATAAATTACGTGGAGTGGGAAATAATGATTTGACATCATTAGGAACAGTACTGCTCTGTTTTCAGAGGGGAACTGTAGGGTTTCGGGAGCATACGGAAGTGTTGCCAACTGTGGGACAAGGATATTCTGCGATTCTCGGACTTGCCGTCTTTTGTTCATACAGAGACGGTCAAAAACGAGCCGGCTTGGTTGGTCGTGTCTGAGGGCATCCCGTGTCATCTTTCAGGAGTTTGCCGGTCGCCACTCAAAAACGGCTCCTCCACTCCGTATCGGTTGCCAAAAACCAATACTTGCAGTGCACGCAGAGGTCGGCCGCCGTCCATAGACACTCGTCCCGTGGCCGGCCGACGTAATTAGCGGCTGTGCGGACTATTATGCCCCGTTGCAGGCCCTGCCAGCATCCTTCACGCGAGGCGGCCAGTGTTTCCTGGAAAGCCGGGAGCAGCGGCTGCAGCAGCCAGTGACACGGCCGCCTAGCCTCGATATAAACACCAACACACACACACACACACACACACACACACGAGAGAGAGAGAGAGAGAGAGAGAGAGAGAGACCCGCTTCCAAGCACACGCACTCTGACATTGCAACATGCGTCGTTTATCCCCCACTGTTTTTTTACTCCGTCTCTCTGCATTTGGCTGCCAGGTTGCCTCGATGCCGCCTCTATCTCTCTCTCTCTCTCTCCCCCCGCGTTTCTTTTATTTCGGGAAAACTCGCCGGCAATCTCACGATTGTGAAATCCCGGGGGTTTGTCATTAAAGGTAATTTGACGGCGGCATTTGCAAGTCGAATATATATAAAAAGGACTTTTCAATATCAAATAATAATACGTCGTGAGCGGCGTTTTCGCGTGCGCATATTCAAGTGGCACGGCCGGCTGGTAATTGGCGACGGCCCGAGGCCTGCGTGATTGGCGCCCGTTGATATCTGCCCGGCCTGCACGCCTTTCGCAACCTCGCGGCGCGTCGGCTGCACCCTGCTCTGCTGCCTGTCTCAATACAGTTGTCTGTCTCCTGTACTGTTGCATGAAAATAACGTCTCGTTCAAAAGTTAATAAACCTATTGTACCAAGCCGCCATGCGTATTAGGCGCTAGACCGACCAACTACTTAGTTACACCAACAAGGGACATCTTTGACCTCGAACGCTCGGAACCGCTCGAAACCATGCTTGGAATAACAGGCAATCATAAACAGGACAGCGGTGTACGTCATATCCAAGCAATACGTTCCAGTGTACCTCAGCTAACATTTCAACAGACAGAAACAAACTAAGAAAATATCAGTATCATAGGAAGGAAATTATACAGGGTGTTACAAAAAGGTACGGCCAAACTTTCAGGAAACATTCCTGACACACAAAGACAGAAAATAAATTATGTGTACATGTGTCCGGAAATGTTTAATTTCCATGTTAGAGCTCATTTTATTACTTCTCTTCAAATCACATTAATAATGGAATGGAAACACACAGCAACAGAACGTACCAGCGTGACTTCAAACACTTTCATACAGGAAATGTTAAAGATGTCCTCCGTTAGCGAGGATACATGCATCAACCCTCCGTCGCATGGAATCCCTGATGCGTTGATGCAGCCCTGGTGAATGGCGTATTGTATCACAGCCGTCCATAATACGAGCACGAAAAGTCTCTACATTTGGTACCGGGGTTGCGTAGACAAGAGCTTTCAAATGCCCCCATAAATGAAAGTCAAGAGGGTTGAGGTCAGGAGAGCGTGGAGGCCATGGGATTGGTCCGCCTCTACCAATCCATCGGTCACCGAATCTGTTGTTGAGAAGCGTACGAACACGTCGACTGAAATGTGCAGGAGCTCCATCGTGCATGAACCACATGTGTCGTACTTGTAAAGGCACATGTTCTAGCAGCAGAGGTAGAGTATCACGTATGAAATCATGATAGCGTGCTCCAGTGAGCGTAGGTGGGGGAACATGAGGCCCAACCAAGACATCAGCAACAATTCCTGCCCAAACGTTCACAAAAAATCTGTGTTGATGACGTGATTGCACAATTGCGTGCGGATTCTCATCAGCCCATGCATGTTGATTGTGAAAATTTACGTACTGATGTGATTAATGCTAGTATTGTAAATTAATGAGTCGCATATCAAAACAAGCACTGAAGTCAACATTACCTTTCTTCAATTGGGCCCAACTGGCGATTAATCGAGGACGTACAGTACATACTAACGAAACAATTGGGTATTTTGACAATTGTCTGCACGAATTATATCAATTTACATTTAAAGAGAAATACTAAAATGAGCTCTAACATGGAAAGTAAGCGTTTCCGGACACATGTCCACATAACATATTTTCTTTCTTTGTGTCTGAGGAATGTTTCGTGAAAGTTTGGCCGTACCTTTTTGTAACACCCTATATCTAATTTAACGCCACCAGCGTATCCTCACATTTCAATCAGCAGAGCCAGAAACACTCTTATAGGACACTGTCGTTTCTAAGTGGTGACCTTGCTCCTATTTGTGGTCACTGTTTCCAACAATTGACCGTACGCCTCCTCCTGATTTGATGCCCATAGTCTACGCCACAGTTTGTTTCCTATCCGAGTTGCCTGTTAGCAGGTGATACACGGTCTCCAGATGGCATTTTACTTTTTATCCGCCGGTGAATCCAGTCATGTTCCTACACTAAATAAAATCTATTTAGCGATTGCCTGGTTTTTTTACGTATTCATTTGAGAAAGTTGACTGACTCCAAACAGCGTTCTCCTTTTATTTGCTTCGTCATGCGTTTCAACTATATTCTGACTAGTGCGCTTATGACCTCAGTAGTTTTGCGCTCTAAAACCATAAAAAATAAAGACAAAAACTAAACAGTCTTACAGTCACGTTCTGCAACGGCATTACGGTCGGGGGTTCGAATCCCCCCTCGGGAATGGATATTTGTGCCGTCCTTAGTATTAGCAAGTTCATAAGTAGTTTGTAAGTCTAGGGACTGATGACCCCGTAGTTAAGTCCCATAAGCTCTACAAACATTTGATTTTCCAAGTCCCGTCTGATCATAAAAGGTCAACACAACGTTCTACTGGAATTATAGCTTGTTTTATAATTTTTTCAGTATATGGCATATATGAATTTATATAAATTTTATAATACTCAAACATTGATACGAAAAATCGCAAAAGTAATATATAAATAGATTTTTTATACAATATATTCAAGAAATTTGTACCTAGAAACAATACAATCAGTTTAGAATTTTCAAAGATTAACGGCTACACAGAAACCAACAGAACATATTTATGTATAGAGATTACTGGTGGGTGTGGGAATTAGAGGGGGGTGGAGGGGGGGGGGGGAACGCAACTTTGGACAACTACCCACTCTTAAAAAATACGAACCGCCAAGCCTTCTTATGCGTGACATATTTAAAATGTTGGTTGTGTGTAATAAGTATTCCCGGACTTGTATGTACACCCTGTATAACTGTGGTCGCACAAAATCGACATGCGCTCTAAATATAATGGCGAAAAACAATCATCACATTAAGTCTTTTCACTTACCCTTGATTGTTCTGATTATTTACAAATAATTGACCTTTGATGTAAGAAGATAGGATTTCATTGATGTATCGTGTTTAAAACATGAGTTATTGTAAATAAAATTCTTCGAGGATTTTGGCCGCATTGTCAATATGTAAAATTCCGAAGTTTCGGCCACTATTGCGACGTTTTCAAGGTGTTTGGCTAACTGCTGAATGCAAGGGTTTGCTAGTACTTACATAATACTGGAAGAAACTGTTATCGAAGTATGATTGGATCCTTGTGGCAGGGGAAAGAAGTATTAGGCGTTCTTTATTGTTTATATTAGAGCCTGTGATTGGAGTGAATGGTGATACTCTTAAATAACAGTTACTCTCACTATTATATAAGTACCAGCAATCGCTTGCATTCAGCAGTCAGCCAAACACCTTGACAAAGGCCACTTGCAACAGTAGCCGAAACGTCAGAATTTTACATGTTGACAATGCGGCCAAAAACCTCGAAGAATTTTGTTTACAGTGACAACGGCCGCAGAAGTGTTCGTTTACATCATGAGTTATTGTATTTTGTAGACCAGAAGTAGACGTATTATTATTTTCGTCAAGCGGGGTATGTTGAAAATCCTTTAAATTTCTCGAATCCTTGAATAACACAATGTCTTAGCTGCAAAAAAAATTTATTTAAATGGCGCGTTTCGCCTGTTTAGGGTATCTTCAGATATCTGACAAAGAAGAAAAATGAATCAGAACTTAAAATATTTACATGATAATATTTCAAACAAGTTTAAACATTTCAATAGCTACAAAACAATGCTTAAATCGGTAATAAGGAATTGTAATAAAGTACGGTACTAATGTTCCTACTTTGTGATACAGGGTGCTTAGATTAAAATGCATCCATAGGATACCTTACACAGATAATAATAATGAAATCCTTTGATTTGCGGTAACATTGACCGTTAAAAAGAAATTGATACAATGTTTAACTGAATGGCTATTGAAATAATTTATATTCCGAGATTTACCTTGTCTGATGTCCTGTACCGTACAATAGCTCTTCAACTCATTTATAATACATCGTCGATATTGGTACTGGTACTGTTTGGGGCAGCGTTCAAATGTGTACTGTGAGTAACCGCCAATAAAGCGTAGTGGCCGGCCGCGGTGGCCGAGGGGACGGCGGCGCTTCAGTCACGGTCTGCACGCCCACTACGGTCGTGGGTTCGAATCCCCCCTCGGCCATGGATATTTGTGCCGTCCTTAGTCTTAGCTAGTTCATAAGTAGTTTGTAGGCTTAAGGACTGATGACCCCGTAGTTAAGTCCCATAAGTTCTACAAACATTTGAACAAAGCGTAGTGCTCCACAACACTGTAGGTGTTGGGTCGGTCGGATAACAGTTTATTCCAAATATGGGCACCATTTACATAAAATACCCTTGAATGGATGCTAAAGTATGTAACAGAAATATTACTTAACAAATTCCATAAAAGCATTGAAAAATGTTGCTCTTTTCATGTTAACTAATCGTCTGGAAGCTTGGGTATATAAAATAAACCGCTTAGATATCTCAAATTCTTGTAGGATGTTTCACAACCGTCCTTTTTGGACATAATGCAAAATTTCTAAAGTGTCTAGTGTGATAGCTTGATTAATTTTGACAATATTGTCAGAGGAGAGAAACAGGGATCTATTTGGTATGATTAATATTACAAAAAACAGTCTTGATCGCAAAAAGACTAAATATTAATGGGAGCTCGATGCCCAGAAGCCTTTAAATGTTCAGCAAAAAGAGAATATTTATTTGCCCCCTGTTTTGTTAACAGATGTTCATTGAAACGTGTTTTGAATGCTCTCCTCGTCTGTACCACATATTCAGCTGGACAGTTTATACATTTAAGTTTATAAACACCCGAAGCTGCGTTTGGCTGTTTGATAGGTTGCTCGTTGTTTCATAGAAATTGTTGAATATTTGTTCCAGGAGAAAAGACAATTTGTACATTGTATCAATTTGTTTTTAACGGTCAATGTTACCGCAGTTCAAGGGATTACATTATTATTGTCTCTGTAAGATATCCTATGACTGCATAGGAGAAAGATTGATATTCACTATTGAAGCTTAAATATAACTTTGGCCCAGAAAGGGGTGAATTATGCTGCCACAAAACTCTTTGTTTACTTACCAAGTAGTATCAAAAGTCTGACAGATAGCCAACTAGTATTTAAAAAGAAATTAAAGGAATTTCTGAATGGCAACTGCTTCTACAATATAGATGAATTTTTAGATGAAACGTAGAAAATATAAATAAAATTAAAAAAACGAACAAAAAATCTAATAAAAATGCTTAAAATATCGATTGTTAAGTGTAGACAACATTTACTAAACTGACACGTTCCACATCATTACGAAATGTCATATAGGCTATATGATCAATGGAACAAGTATTAATCTAATATAATCTTTTAATCTAAACACTCTCTATGACAGAGTAGGTAAAATATTAGTGCCATACTTTATTACAATTCCTTATTACCGATTTTATCATTGTTTTGTAGCTAATAACATTTTTAAATTTCTTCAATATTGTCATGTAAATATTGTAAGTGCCTGATTTATTTTTCTTATTTGTCAGATGTCTGAAGATGCCCTAACCGGGCGAAACGAATCATTTAAAAATAAAATATTGCATGCAAGACATTGTTTTATTCAAGAATTCGACTCAACACAGTTGCTGTACCGCACCAAACAAAAATGGAGTGGGAAGAGTTTTCAATTTCTCTGTCGTGGCCATAGACTTACTAAATAAAACCTAGGGAAACAGTGCGTGAACATGGCTCGTGTGAGAACGGAAGCAAAGACGAAGACGAAAATAATGGTACATTTCAGAGACCAGTCATTACTTGTATACCGTATAGTACTTTCATGGAGAAATAAGAAATCATGAGCGTTTGTTTTTAAGTTCCCCCTTACAAATGAGTCTCTAAATTTGAGATACGTAGTTTGGTGCATGTCAAGTACTTATATTTTATTGGCATATAAATTACTAAAAATACTTATTAGACCTGAGTGAATAACTAGGCCTATAACAGGTATTTATCACATATTTATCACATACGATGCAGAAGTAGGTCGAATAATTGATTTTAGACACTTAACAGGTGGTGATTGTACTTCGTAAATGGTCATTACTTGGTCGAATGTTGCATACTCAACCACTTTGAGAGGTACTATCTCTGTTAAAAAGTAATGTGTGAATGAAAAAGGTATTTAAAATTTTATGAGTCATATTAATTATTCATACCCTAATTCGAGGAAGTTGAAAGAAAAATTCTATGTAATATGGAAAGGAATGTAGACAAAAATGTGATGTACAAAAATAAGCAAGCAAAACGTAGGGAGTAGTCGGCGAAAAGTAAACAGGACCTGACAGAAAATTACGTGAAATGAAAAATAATCGCACTCTCTGCTACTTTCATGGAATCATGATGAAAAGTGCTCCACCTTATCAGAAAAGAGCCTTACATTCTTAAATTTCGTGTCTGTATGCAGACGTTATTTCAAAAATTAGAAGACTTCATTCATTTAAGAATACTTTTTAACAGACTGCAACAATCAGGAATGTTTTTAAACAAACATGCCTTTATTTTGCTCTTGTTGCGTCGCAGACACTTCAAATCACCACCACACTACTAAGATTCTTCCCTGCAAATGGCGGCGATCAGCCGCTTCAATTCGGGGACAGTTGCCTCGCTTCTCCGCTACGGCGTGGTAGGGGCTTGGTCGTGGCTGCGTTTTAATGATAGCCCGTTCCCAAAGTTGGCAAGCATGTGTTTGATGCGGTCGCCTGGGAAACTTGCCGAATGTTTCGCGTTTGAAAAACAGTATCACAATGTCCCCCCCCCCCTCCCTCTAGCCGGTCAACGACGCCGAACAGCCGCCGGGTGATAGGCGAGCGTTTCACGCGCCACTCGGCCGCGCGGTCGTTAGGCAAGCTTGCCGCGTCGCCGCACGGCTGCCTGCTATGCGGGCTATCGTCTCGGCGCGGCTCGGCTATCTCTTCCGCTGCGGAACTAGTCGCTAGCGCTTCCCTATAAACCGAATGCCGCGTCACGCCGTGCGCCGCTATCACTACATTACAGCCCTATTATTTTCCCTGCGTGGCGATAAAGCATTGACGTGGACATACATAAAACATCGCCCTACGTTTACGACATTTCCCAACCGCCTGATAAGGACTATTGTAATCACACGTGACAGGAGCGGAGAGAGAGGGGAAAAAATAGGCGGTAATGTAATGCACGTAATGACGCATGAGGGCTTTATCTAGCACATGCTTTGTGTTACTGACTTGGTGGGAAGGTGATTGTGCCTTATCAACCACTAATTCCGTGAAAAGTAACTCTGACAAAGGACGTACGTGTCACTATTGTGATATTCAAGTCCATTATTTTGTGTGTGACTTTTCAGTGAACCAAAAACTTGGGGATTATCTGTACAGAGCTTCGAGGAGTCACGAATGAAACAGCATTGTTCACAGATTAAAATAAAAAAGTTTTGATGTTCATGCAGCGTGTGAAATTCGATTTAAAAAATGTTTGTTTGTTAAGCTTATGGGATCTAACTGCTGGGTCATCAGTCCCTAAACTTGCAAACTACGTATGAACTAGCTTATACTAAAGACAATTCAAACATCCATGCCCGAGGGAGGATTCGCACCCCCGACGGGGAACGGCCTCGCGCATCGGAGCATAGCGGCTCAATGCGCTCGGCCACTCCGCCGCGGCTCGATTTACGACACAGAAAAATAAAACATAATAGCTGAATGTGGCCACTGAATTACATCAATGGACAAAGTTGAACATTTCTGTCGCGCCGGGATTATAACCCATGTCTACTGCTTACTAGGCCCTTGTGCTGCCCACTACGACGTACAGATACGGACTGTCTTAAACACGAAGTCCGAATAGTGAAACATTTCGACTGTTTCGGGGAGTTGAAAAAAATTCATCGAGAAAGTTGAAAATTTATGCTGGACCGCTATTCTAACCCGGATTTCCAGCTTCGGGCCAGCGGTCGCAATAACCAGTTAGATTATCCCGGCAAGCTTTCCCAGCATCCCTGATTTTCAACTTACATCATACTAAGATTGTAGTGCCCTCTGCTCATTGGTTCCTCTTGCTCGCAGCTTATACTGTATTCGCGCAAGAGACCGAGCGTATGATTGCGTCCGCATTGAAATTGTCGTTGCCTGTTGTGGACATATTAACAATTACTGAAAAGTCCGAAAAGAACAGACACCATGTCCATAATTGTCCTACCACGCCTCTTGTAAGACCCAGATTCTTAACTTCTCAATTCACTACGGACGTAGAGCTCCTGTCCATTGTCATTACTCGCGACGCATACCGTACTAGGTGATTGTTGAACACACTGGACTCTCGTTTGCCGCGGTGGAATGCCCTTGCACTCTAAGGCTCCTTGCAGCGGAGCACGCGGTTTCTCCCCGTCGGGAGTTCGACTCTTCCCTCGCGCGCGCGCTGTGTCTGTCTGTGTGTGTGTGTGTGTGTGTGTGTGTGTGTGTGTGTGTGTGTGTGTGTTTGAAACCGTCATTATTAACGCCCTTTTATAAAATATAGAAAATTACGAATAAACAAGAAAACGTACATTTTTTGTAAAGATTACCATTAGATATTGTGTAAGTATTAGAATACAACGAAAAAAAATCAAGGCAGTATTCGAGCCAACGAGCCTATAGTTGCAAGGCCAGAACGCTACAAACCTGAGCTACACCGACAGATACTGTAACTCTTTTAGTTCAATGTTCAAATGTTTGTTAAGCTTATGGGACTTACCTGCGGAGTCATCAGTTGCTAATCTTACAAACTACTTATCAACTAGCTTATCCTAAGGACGGCACAAATATCCATGTCCGAGGGAGGATTCGAACCCCCGACGGGGAAAGGCCTCGTGCATCGGAGCATAGCGCCTCAATGCGCTCGGCCACTTCGCCGTGGCCCCTTTTTCTTACATGTCCTTGCAAAACTTCAAAGTCGATTTTCTCGAGAATTTTTGAGAGTTGCATCGAATGGTTTTGGCTGATTGTCATTTAACTTCTGAACTGCACATACCATTCATATAGAGAAATTCTAAAATACCATACCCATGCGGCCTCATGGCAAGTGGATTCCAAAATTGTTGAGGATCGTGAGCTGTGTGCTTCCATAACGAATGCCGCTGAAGTCTTTGGTATATAATGAGAAATCTGAAGCATTGAATTAAAATTTGTGGTGCGACCGGGAATCGAACCCGGACCTCCATGCTTACTTGGCAGACGTCTTACCGCTAGACCCCCGCGTCACTAGCAATTAAGGCGCCTCTGAATAGCCGAAGCACGATTTCTCGCACGTCACAAACTTTAATTCAGCTTCTGTATTGCTTCCGGAGTGAGGCCGTTGAAGTGCGGCCGACGGTAGCCGGCAGAGGAGACGGTAGGAGACGGTTCCCTTGTAAGTGTCTGACCCGCCTCGCTGTGACGTCAGCGACGCCGACATCGGCTGTTGCAACAGAGTGCCGGCTGCTTTTTATGAGGGAGGAAGCGCAGGCCGCCCCTTCTCCATATAGTTGGCCCGCGGAACAAATATCGGCGCGGTATTTACTCCGCGATTTTCCAGCCGGCTCGCGGCAGAGCTAACATTGACACAGCAAAGAACATTTCCCCGTGAGAGCCGGGCGCCTGCATAATGAGCGTAGCCAGGATATCGCCTAGCCTCGCCTCGCCTCGCGGCCGCGCCCAGTCGCGAGCTGTCTCCAGTCGACGTACGGTGGGCGCCGCTTCTGGGGCACACCGCGTGGGGGCGCGCTCCCGTCGCTACTGCCATCCGTGCACTTGTTCTCGCCAAGAGTCTTGTTTATTTCATTCTACATCTACACTCCGCAAGCCACCTGACGGTGTGTGGCGGGGGTACCTTGAGCACCACATTCGGTTCTCCCTTCTATTCCAGTCACATATTGTTCGCGGAAAGAAAGATTGACGGTATGCCCCTGTGTTGGCTCTAATCTCTCTGATTTTATCCTCAGGATCTCTTAGCGAGATATACGTAGCAATATACTGCTTGACTCCTCCGTAAAGGTGTGTTATCGAAACTTTGACA
Source organism: Locusta migratoria (assembly GCA_026315105.1). Taxonomy (NCBI): domain Eukaryota; kingdom Metazoa; phylum Arthropoda; class Insecta; order Orthoptera; family Acrididae; genus Locusta; species Locusta migratoria. The sequence continues at coordinate 221,605,544 of CM048748.1, forward strand.
AAAGCCCGTACAGACCGACTGAGCGTCTCTTGCAGAGTCTTCCACTGGAGTTTATCGATCATCAAAATGTTCAAACGTTTGTAAATCTTTCGGACCAAACTGCGTGGTCATCAGTCCGTAGCTTACAAACTACTTCAACTAAGGCAAACTAACCTAAGGACAACGCACGCACGCACGCACACACACACACACACACACACACACACACACACACACCATGGAGGACTCGAAGCTCCACGGCGAGCAACCGCGCGCTCCACAGCGAGGCGCTTTAGACCGCTCGGCTACTCCACCGCGGCTATCGATCATCTCCGTAACGCTTTCACGATTACTAAATGATTCTGCAACGAAGCGCGCTGCTCTCCCTTCCTTTATCAATCCCACCTGGTACGGATCCCACACATCTCTGAGCAATATTCTAGCTGTGGGCGAACAAGTGTACTGTAACCTACTTCCTTTGTTTTCGGACTGCATTTCCTTAGGATTCTTCCAATGAATATGTCTGGCATCTGCTTTACCGACGATTGGTTATATATTGTCGTTCCATTTTAAATCACTCCTAATGCCTGCTCCCAGATAATTTATGGAATAAACTGCTTCCAGTTATTGACTTCCTATAGTGTAGCTAAAGTATAAAGGATCTTTCTTTCTATGTATTCGCAGCACACTACACTAGACTACATTGAGATTCAATTGCCATGGGTCATTTCGATGCAGATCCTCCTGCATTTCAGTACAATTTGTCAATGTCACAAACACTCTAAATACTACAGCATCATCCGCAAAAAGCCTCAGTCAAAGGTCATTTGTATGTATTTTGAATAGCAACGGTCCCACGACACTCCCCTGTGGCACGCCTGATATCACTCTTACTTCGGATGATTTCTCTCCATTGAGAATGACATGATACGTTCTGTTATCTAGAAACTCCTCAATCCATTGTGATAGACTACATGCTCTTACTTTGTTCATTAAACGCTTTGCGGAAGTCAAGAAAGACGGCATCTACCTGAGAATACGTGTCCATCTTGAGTCTCGTTTCACACGATGGCTTTGTACGAAACCGATGCTGATTCCTAGAGAGCAGATTTCTAGTCTCCAGAATAGTCATTATACTCGAACATAATACGTGTTCCAAAATTCTACAACTGACCGACGTTAGAGATATAGGCCTATAGTTCTGCACATCTGTTCGACGTCCCTTTTTGGAAACCGGGGATGACCTTTGTCATTTTCCAAACTTTAACTCATAAATTTGTCAGGAATATTGCGATTTTCAGCGTCAAGAATATTTTTATTTGGAAATTTTATGTCTCGAAGTAGAAAAGTAATGTGTAATAGACTACGTCATTATTCTGTCCTATCCCGTTTATTAACACAACTGTATCATTAACATCATCTATACAACTACATGAGACATCCACCAACGTTTTGAAGTATCGTCATGCAGCCATCGCACCTCATAGTGTAATGGATACTATCCATCATTTCTTCTGTAGCTGGCTCGGTCAGCAGAAGCTACAGATTATGATTTCTTTCGATTTTATGTATGACAAAGGATATAAGTTCTTACTCTAGATTTTTCAAGAGACGAAAAAACGTTTCAGTGTTCTGTGTAAAAACTGATACGATCAATCTGGTTTTAACCAGGATATTATCATAACAATAAAGTCCGTGAATTGCTTATACCAGTGGACTGAGGATTATTTCTTAGTCTGGCTACGTACTTAATTAAACCTTGAGCCGGCCGCGGTGGCCGAGGGGACTGAGGCGTTCCAGTCACGGTCTGCACGGCCACTGCGGTCGGTGGTTCGAATCCCCCCTCGGGCATGGATATTTGTGCCGTCCTTAGTCTTAGCTAGTTCATAAGTAGTTTGTAAGCTTAGGGACTGACGACCCCGTAGTTAAGTCCCATAAGTTCTACAACATTTGAACATTTTAAACCTTAACTTTTTGGACTTAAATCCTTTATACTTATTAGTACAGAAATGAGCCAAGGAAGTTCTTTTAGCGTAACTATTCAATAAAAAATTCGAATTTGGATGTTGAAAACTCGCAAAATGGCAAGGACTGAGTGCTGTATGGAGAGGACAAAAGCCCTTTGTGTAGCAGAACATACCTAACATACGACGAATCTAACATGTGAGGCTGGCAATGTTAAACGGTGGCGACGGTCTTGCGTGTTGGTACTGCCAACCCTAAAAATCCTCGATACTGTTTGTATCTGACCAGGAAAACAGCATTTACCGAAAACTTTTTCATTACTACCCGGTACTGCATATCATCCATTTTTCACGAAACCCACAATAAAATGGCTGCCAACAAATACTGCATAACGTATATGGAATTTTGTGTTAAACCATCAGTGCGCTTGTATTTCCATTCTTAGTATTGAAGAATGATGCTACTACCAGAGTCAAGTCCTCCACAATGTTTCGATGTTTTGCAGAGCAAGCTCCCCTTTCGGGTGTCCTAAATGAGTTGGGTATTACATTATCACGCAGAAGTGCAGTAACCTGTAGTTAGTTGACAAGCTTAACAGAAAATTGTGTAATTTGTATACGTGTTCTATGAAGCGTTTATCTGTGTTTTCTACCGTCAGCGTCTGGCACCGTAATCGACTGAGCGAGAATTCCAGGAAAAGAGGTTTGAAATGGCGTTTGCGACAACTGTTTGGTCTTCGTGTGAATGCAGTGCATCTCTTCTAAAAATTTCTGGAAGGCGCTCGACGGTGTTATAGGGCTTAATGAGGTGAGACTTGCTGTGCTACTTGAAAAGCGTAGACTATTTCCGTCTACAATTGTCAGCGTAGCTTGTCTACTTAATAAAGACACGTGAAAATGCGCGGATATTGTTGCATGAAATAACTGTGAAGAATTTAACCGAGAAACTGTAAATAATTTTACTGGTAGTGCGAACGAGAAGTTTGTACAAAGATTTTCTTTGAAACAGCAAGTACGAAATTATTAGTCACCATGCATAAAATTACATTTAGTACAGGGTGACTCTGAATCACCCGAACAGAGGCATTGTAGATAACAATTTGTTTGTGAACTCATTTCCGGAAACGTAAAACTGAGAAACCTCTAAAAGAATCCTTTAAAATGTCTCGCGTCCGCTCGTCACTCTTTGTACTCATTACCTTTGTACCAATAAAATGTGAAAATTACAGAACTATCAGTCATGGTTGGAAAATACTAACACGAATTATTTACAGACGATTACAAAAACTGGTGGGATTAACTTTGGATTTAAAAGATATCTAGGAACACTGCGCCACCTTTTGTCTATTTCCTCCTTCTCCTGTACAAGAAAGTTCCATTGAATTGCCAGGTTTCATGCGGATGCCGGAACGATGTCGAAATTTTTCTCAGATACCCTTCATCTTGCACCGTTCGTAGATAGCAAACTTCCTCTTGTTTAGAACATAGAGTGTGCCAAAATTTATTCAAGAGTGCAATAAAACTGTTGATTTGTATCAATTACAAATAAGTAGGCACTGTTTTGTACCTTTGTTTGAATGTCTCGATTTTTACCTCCGTTGGTTGTTAGTGATTTACGAATACGCGCTGTGTAAAGTTATACATTTGATATTACCTGTAGTTGTTAAAGTCAGAATGAACGAACCGTGGAAGCGTTGTATTATATCGGTCAAATGAAACAGATTTCCTCACGCACAGTAACGTCACAGAGAACATATCTTTTCCTCGGAGTATTTATTGCTCCACTGCCACGCACTGCGACCAAACACTCTTACCAACAACATGAGACCCAGGGCTACCTACCACCACAACCACAAGTGGGTGGCCAAGTGGGAAACAGTATGTCGCTAGGTTAACACGCAAGCCTTGTAAATAAAGGCAGAGGTTAGATGTGTTGTTAGTTCCACAAAATTCCGTAGGCTTTTTCCAGTCACATTCAGGAGTCATGAGATCCTAGAGTACATCATGGCAACCATCGGACGATGGTATGTTGGTGACACTGCCTCACATACGTCGACGTTTCTGACTGTAGCACGCAAATTTCAGGTGGCACGTTGGAACGGAGGCCTAAAGCAGAAAATTATGTCTTCTTAAATGTGCTAATTTACATTTCATGGTCTTACAGTGGGGTAAGAGGCACTAGAGGGTTTCATTGTTCCGTACGAGGGTTCGGTCATACAGAGACCTATGGTGATCTCTGGTTCCAGAGGCAGCCAGTAGGAACGGCGAGGGAGATTGTGCGCATGCGCAGAGCCGGCGCAGCCGCAAGCTCTTCCTCCTGTGGTCTGTGCGGTGGTGTTCCAATTAAGCAGTCCGCAATAAAAGCATAGGGGCGATGCGGGCGGGCGGCGGCACCTGGCCAACAGCGGGCGCTCCTCCCTACCTGCGGCTCTAAGTGCCTTTTCACGGACTGCACAGAGGACTTAATCTCATTTTCTGCCTACGCCGGAGCCGTTGTCCTCGGCGTGCAGAGAAGACGGAACGCGCAGTCTGCCAGGTGTGTCATACTAAATGCCATTTCCCGCCGTTTCGTTACATAGTAATTCATTTACACCTGTACGCAGAGGTTCCAACAATTACGATTTAATCGTAATTGTTACGAAAATTGTTTAAAATTACGAGTTTACGATTGGAGTGGTTCGAATTCCGATTTTCAGGAAAACTCCGTTCCTTTTGAGTTAGACAAAAATGAACTGGTTTTGAGCAACACCTTCTAGCATGTTTTTGTGGAAATCGCCAGTGTTGACACCGACTTCTACGAACTCGAAAACTGCGTAATATTGCATGAATCCACAAAGGCGCGCCATTGTAGAATCTAGCAGCAGCCATTGGAAATGCTGAACGTCACTTGACTCGTAGCTGCGCCCCTACAGGAAAAATCGTGAAGGGTGTGGGTAATAATAAGAGATATCCTCCATCGTTAGTCGGTCTCCAGAAGTTGAAGTTGTGTTGGTTTTGTTTTTTATTGTCTCGTATCTACTAATACAGCGATTTAATGTGCGTGATATGCTGTATCAAAGTGTGTGTTGAACGTTTCTTATTTGTAAAATCAGTTCTACGCTCGCCTATAAATGTTATCTTGTTCCATCGCTTTTCGTAAAATGAAGAATTTTTTGTTGCAGGAAAAATCTGATCCTCGTGAAAGTGACGCTTATGAATCATTGCGAAAAACACTTAAGGAGCAAAAATATCGTAAGGGTATCCTTGTTTGAGGATTTATGCGAAATAAATAAATATTTTTCTGGAAATAAAAAAACAAAACTTCTGTATCGAGAAAAAAAAATTATTACATTTTGATCCCTCCCCTTCCCCCGGGCCCAGCTACACACATTCCAATTGTACTCATCAGGATGAAGTAGTAATATGATGCCTGTATCTCATCTACAACCTTACAGAAACTGTTTTCACAATTTTGGTGATTCTTTATTCACTTATTCCCCTTGGACTCCTTACTCTCCCCCCGCCCCCTTCCGCTGATACATATATACATATTACATCGCATTTCCATTCGCTGTATTCAAAAGTTGGAACCTCTGTGTACATATACTTCCGACTGCGTTCGTGTTACTGAAGTTACCGAGTAATGTGAAGGACGAAGAATATTTGGTTGTGTTTTAGAACAGTTTTGGTGGTATCGTCGGAGAGTCAGATATTCCCTTATACTTGTACTCGAACCAGACTTCACCAGAACACTCTACGTACTCTGCAAAGCTATCGTCAGTAATGAAACACTTAAGATTAGGCGACTGAAACAAAAACACACACACACACACACACACACACACACACACACACACACACCGCGTCCCTTCGAGTCTAGATACTATACATTTGCATACATTACGAGTTACGAGTACTTGCCTGTCTTCACTACTGTGAAAGATAAAAGTTTCTTGCTTATTGTCAAGGAGGGAAGCGATTTTTTATTGCGCAAAGTTTCCGCCGGTTCCATCGTTATATCCCTTGCAGACCCAAGATTGTAGGTCATGTGGCATTAATATAGAGAGGGACGTTTAAGATACAAAATACACACAGTAATTCATTACAAAAAGAAAATAAATTTATTTCCAAATATTTTGTACCCACACAATTGTCTGTTTTGGGCCTTCACTACAGTTTTGTACGATCTGCACCATCTTACAGTAATAGGAAGTCTTTCTTGCCACCATTGTAAGTGTACAGGAAGTTTGCCGACTGCTGATGTCACCCAGTGTGGAAACATGGAACTAAAACACGTTGCCCACGTTACTACAGTCCATCCACAATTGTGTGATGCAGGCCCGAACTTAGTGTGAATCAGAAAGAAATAAAGCGGGCAAAACCAGAACCTCACAATTGTGCGTGCAGGGTCTGAAAGGTTGTTGTTGTTGTATTGAGGGAACTAAACATCGAGGTCATCAGTCCCGGCCTGAAAGAGATATGGCTCTACCGACGATTTTCTGCTGTTGGTATTCCAAATGTGACGTGTTGGATTGTACATTTTCGAACACAATTCAATTGAACTCTTCGCTTTTACTGTGCGTTGACAACGTGTGTTAACTGTGTATAGCCGCGGCGGAGCGGATTGAGGCGCCATGCTCCAATGCGCGAGGCCGCGCCCCGTCGGGCGTCCGAATCCCCCCGTCGGGCATGTATGTTTGTGCCGTCTTTAGTATAAGGTAGTTCATAAGTAGTTTGTAAGTTTAGGGACTGATGGCCCCGGTGTTAAGTCCCATAAGCTTGACTAACATTTGTATACAATATTATTAACTTTCGCTGTGCGTTCTTCCTCTTCTCTTGCAGTGTCCTCATGTAGTGCCATACTATTCCTTTCATTCCATTCCACTCAATTAGCTGATAATGTAAAACTAGGGGTCCAAAAAGTTGTTTCTTACTAACAATAGATAATTGTACTTCAGTAACATATCTGGGATCTTTATACAGGATGAACATTCTTCAAACCGTCAAATACGGAGCCACTTTCGTGTTCTCTTTAGTTCATGTTGTTCGTAGTTGCCGGTCGCGGTGGCCGAGGGGACTGCGGCGCGCCAGTCACGGTTTGCACGGCCTCTACGGTCGGGGGTTCGAATTCCCCCTCGGGCATCGATATTTGTGCCGTCCTTAGTATTAGCTAGTTCATAAGTAATTTGTAGGTTTAGGGACTGATGACCCCGTAGTTACGTCCCATAAGCTCTAAACCATTTGAACATTTTGTTCGTAGTTGTAATTCCTAGCTTTTTATTTTAAATTACTCCCTTTATATTTGGCTAGTTTATAGTGTAAATGAAGTTTAACGCATTTATTTTAGTGCTCATATGTGTTACTTCACACTTTTCATTGTTTTGGTTCAGTTGCCAATTTTTGCATCATGCAAATATCTACATCGTTTGCAGCTGCTTCTGATCTTCTGGTGACTTTACTAATCGATCAAAGATAGTATCAACCGAGAACAGTGTAACAGAGCTTCTCAGATTGTCTCGAAAATCTTATATATACAAATTAATGTTTGTGTTTTCGTATTTTATTTGCGGCCATGCCGTTAAACCGATTGTGATGAAACTTTGTCAACATATTGCTTGCACTTTCGCGATGGTTATGGGCACCATTAAATGACTCTACGACAAATAGTGCAGCCAAAATGACGTAATAAACAATGAAATGCAAGGAAAAGAGCTGCATCAAGCGACGTCTGCTTCTAAACCACTGTACCGATTTCAACCAAATTTGCTACACATATTCCTTCCATGAGGTAACAATTCATGTAGGCGTAAGAACTGCTTACGACAAATAGCTCAGGAGATATGACGTAATAAACTCATAAAAAGTTATATGGTTGAAAACCAGTTGCATCATGCGATATCAAATTCGGACACTTGTTGAATAAAGCAGTGTGCACAAATGGGAACACAGTATATGATAACATCTCGAAAATCAGACATGGCGATTGTATGTACTAGGTAAGACGCATTAGCCTGTACTTAAATTTTCAGTAATTTTTATAGTACTATTACTAATAACCATCTTAAATCGAGTGAAATGGAACATCATGTATCACCAGCGTCCGAAGGAAAAGCTAGGAAGCAGTTAAGACAACCTGAAAAGTGGAAAATAAACATTGAAAAGAAACAAAGCTAAGACTAACTTGTAAACTACACTGTTCTATTGTAAGGTGTGTTGAACGAAATTATCGCTTGTTCGATGTCAGAAATAACGTAAGGATGTTTCAAAATTCAAAATGTTCAAATGTTTGTATAGTCTACGGGACTTAACTACGGGGTCATCAGTCCCTAAACTTACAAACTACTTATGAACTACTTACGAACTAGGACGGCACAAATATCCATGCCCGAGGGGGGATTCGAACCCCCGACCGTAGTGGCCGTGCTGACCGTGACTGGAGCGCCTCAGTCTCCTGGGCCACCGCGGCCGGCCAAGGATGTTTACGGAAAAATCTGGCGACAATTTCAACAGACCTTATGCTAATAATTTTAGAGATTGAGTGCCGTAACATTTCATTTTGTTTATAAAATTAGATTATTATAAATATTGTATTTCTTCATTTTTCCAATATGTAAAAATTTAATATTTCCCACTTTATTTCGATATTCCTGTAATTTCCCATATTTTACAGCCGTAAAAGATTCTTGTCAGCAGTAAGCGAATCTCTGTGTTTCAAAAACGGACATCTGAAAGCGTGTTCACATCAAAAGCGGACACCTAGACGTTTTGGTTTCAAAGACACACTGTATTTTCAAACACAATTTGAAGGATTTTAAGTAACCAAATTGATATTAGCCACTTCAGAGTATAAATCCTCGAGTATTGAAGTTTATAATGCTGAAATCAACTTATAAATTTATTTGCTCTACGTTTCTCAGTTTCTGGCAAACGATAGATTTCCGTCTTTTTATATGCTACTCATGTATAGTAGTGTAACTGAATTGACGCCCTATAAAATGTTCACAAAAATGGCGATGTAGGTTAAAAAGAAAGAAAGAAAAGAAAGGTACTACCATACCTGCCAACTCTCCCGATTTAGGCGGGATTCTCCTGATTTTTCGCTTTTTCTCCCGCCTTCTGATTTTGCCATTATTTCTCCCTCTTTTTAGCTTTTGTCCTGAAACCCAAAATTCGATTTTTCGCCAATGGTCAAAATTCCCGTGTTCATTTATCAGTTCAAAATAAATACATACCGAAATTCATAGAAATTAGGAGTTGCGCTTGACTTATATAATGATTGTTTCTGCTCTTTCCTCGTATTTGCAAATACACATGTAGTGTTTCAATGTTGTACTGTTTTTTAATGTGATGTTTTGTCAGCCGGCCGCGGTTGCCGAGGTGACTGAGGCGCTCCAGTCATGGTCAGCACGGTCACTACGGTCGGGGGTTCGAATCCCCCCTCGGGCATGGATATTTGTGCCGTCCTAGTTTGTAAATAGTTCATAAGTAGTTTGTAAGTTTAGGGACGGATGACCCCGTAGTTAAGTCCCATAAGCTTTACAAACATCTGAACATCTGATGTTTTGTCAGTGCACGTAAGTGAAATCACTTCAGTGGTTTTTTTAATCGCTGGTAACCTTTTGACTGGATAGTTATGGGCATCAGTTTCATACGCCAATTGCAGAAAGGCAAATTTCGTGTAAACAGCCATTTCACGTGATTATGGGATTTCAATTCGGTGGTATGTGTTCCAGTATGGCAAGAAATATAATCAATTTTTAAGAAGTTTTCGGAACATTTTTTTTTTCTATTTTGTACTCTTTCTCGATCTGATATTTCCACATCACATGGTGAAAAAAACAATGCACCAAAATACGTGCATAGAAAATGCAAAGTGTGTGAGTAACAATAAAAGACTGAAATTGCTGAAAAAAGTGAAAGTGATCATGTCATACATATAGAGTGCTTATTTACGTTGTTTATAATAGAGTACTGTTAACCAATTACATACGATGACTATATGTGGGTCACTTGTTTTGTGTCCCAACTTCGTCGCCGCTTTTGTGTCCCAGCCTCGTCGTAGGTGTCGGTGGCCGAGTGGAATGAGCCCGACACGCTGGTGCAGGTACGGAGGGGAGCAGCCAGAAACTATAAACACTCGAGTAAATTAGAAAGAGATATATTGTACAGAATGTAACAATACTTAACTTTTACATAGTACGGCAGAAAGTTGATACATAGTTGTTAGAGGCCTGCCTAGTGCCTGTACAATAGCAAAGTCTTCACTCGTGCCTATCGGATTACGAAGGTCCTAACTCGTTGCTATCTCAGTCCGAAGTGCCGACCCGTGTCTTTCCGTCGTGGCCACGAGCGGAGTTCCAGCAGAGGGCGCTCGTGGCTGTCGTCGTGAGAACGCCGCGCCGTGCGTGCATGACGGCGCGCGGCGAAAGTAAGTGGCGCGCACTTTGTACTTGTGCGACACCACACCCCTCCCCCCCAAACCGCCGCGCCGTCGTGGCGTAGGGCTGAGGGCCACGGCCACGGCGACGGCACTGGGAGGAGGGCCTGGGCGGGGGCGTTACTGGTGGGACGGGCGTCGTAGCTAAGGCCGGGATCGAGACGCCGTCCGCGCCCCGGCATCCGCCTTGCGATCCTCCAGGGAACCCGCCGAAACCTGGGGAAGGGCGCCCGCCCCCGCCCAGAGGGAGCAGGTCATCTTCTTCTGAGGTGCGTGGCCCAAGCTGGGGGGGCCCGCACGGTCCCGGAGTCCCTCTCGGTGACGCTGTCATCTGCGGCGGCGACAGCGGCGGCGTCGCGTCGATCTCCATCGGGACGATCTCGTAGTCCGGGGACGAACGATGTGGTTGTGCTCCCTGGCGGTGAACTGGGTCTGGAATCAAGAAACCGGAGACAGGATCGCGCGGCCTGTGCAGACGCAATTGGTTTGCGTGGCGCCGCAGCTCCGACCCTGTGGAAGAACGTACAACAAACATATTGCGCCCAAGCACGCGCTGAATGATGCCCGGCATCCATTTCTTCTTGTTTCCAGCAAACACCCTGTACAGCACCGGCGTAGAAACCTGAAAACGCGTAGCGCCATACGAACCGACTCGGTGCGTGGGAGGCTGCAGCAGGTGAAGGAGAGTGCGGTGACGGCGGCCGTGTAGCAGCTCGGCAGGAGACGGGCCGTCACGTGGCATGCACCGATACGTAGACAGGAAAATTTGAAGAGCTTGCTGCCTGGAGTGCTGACCTTTCATCTTTTCCATGTGTGACTTGAATGTTCGAACGAAACGTTCTGCTTCACCATTGGACTGAGGGTGAAAAGGTGCAGTGGTAATATGCTGAATGCCATTCACACGACAAAACTGTTGAAATTCCGCACTAACAAACTGAGGTCCATTGTCACTGACGATAGTTTCAGGCAAGCCTTCGATGCAAAACACTGATGTTAAGGCACTGATTGTACTAGACGCCGTCGTTGAGTTCATGGCAATCACAAAAGGAAACTTGCTGAAAGCGTCTACAACAATTAACCAGCGCGTATTCCAGAATGGTCCGGCAAAGTCAATATGTAAACGTTGCCATGGTCCCTTGGGGCGTGGCCAGTCTGAGAAACGCTGTGGAGGAGCCGCCTGATGCTCCGCACAAACTGTACACTGTGATGTCATGCTCTCTATCTGAGCGTCCATACCAACCCAGGTACAATGACGTCTGGCCAATTGCTTTGTCCTAACAATGCCCCAATGTCCTTGATGCAGGAGGCGTAACACTTCTCGTTGCAGGGAACGAGGAACAATCACTATTGCTTGGTCGTTGTCGGTATGCAACAACAGTACACCCTGACTTAAAGATAATGCATGACGTTGTGCAAAATAACGTCGAACCAGAGGCCGATCAATGTCTTTGGCTCTGGCAGGCCACCCTGAGCGAACAAAACGTGCTACCACACTTAGGTCTGCATCCGCAGCTGTTTCCTGTGCAACCCGACGAGAGTTCAAAGGAAAATCTGCGACAGCGGTAGCATCTCTGGAGTCTATCTGACAACATGCCATTTCTGAAGAATCAAACGACACATCCTGGCCAACCGGAAGTCGGGAAAGTGTGTCCGCGTTGGCATGTTTAGTGGTAGGTCGGTACAAAATCTCATACTGATAATTTGACAATATCAAGGACCATCTCTGAAGCTTTTGTGCCGTACGTGGCGGAATCGGCTTTGTGGGAGAGAACAATGACGTGAGAGGCTTGTGGTCTGTCAACAAATAGAATTTTCTGCCATAGAGATAATGATGAAACTTTGTGACACCGTAAATGATTGCTAAGGCCTCCTTTTCTATCTGACTGTAATTCTGTTGCGTCGGCGTCAGTAGCTTGGATGCAAAGGCAATAGGACGATCGTGACATCCAATACGATGCGACAGAACAACACCCAGACCGTACGACGAGGCGTCAACTGCTAACACTACAGGCTTCTGTGGGTCAAAGGGAATCAAACATGCATCACTGAGTAGTGCAGACTTTAGTTTGTCAAAGGCAACCTGACAATCTTTAGACCATACAAAAGGAACATTCTTCCTACGTAAGTGATGCAGTGGAGCTGCAATCTGAGAGGCATTGGGAATAAACCTGAAATAATAGTTAAGCTTTCCCATTACTGCTTGCAATTCGTGCACATTCTTAGGAGGAGGCAAGTCTTTGATTGCTCGAAGATGTGACTGTAAGGGATGTATTCCTTGGGCATTAATCACATGGCCTAGGTACTCTATTTCAGTTTGAAAAAACGAACACTTTGCTTTATTGCAACGTAGACCTGCTGCAGTCAAAACTTTGAAAAGGCACTCCAGGTTTGCTAAATGTTCTTCAACTGTACGTCCGGATACCACAATATCATCTAAATAGTTCGAGCAACACGGTACAGAAACTGTCAGCTGTTCCAAAAAACGCTGAAAAATAGCGGGAGCGGAAGAACTGCCAAAGGGTAGGCGTTGAAATTGAAAAAGGCCCATGTGAGTATTAATGACGAAAAATTTTTTTGACTCGTCATCAAGTGGAAGCTGTAAGTATGCCTCTGCTAAATCAATCTTGGAAAAGAAGCGAGACTGTCCTAATTTGTCCATCAGTTCCTCAGGTCTGGGCAGGGGATAAGTGTCGACAATTGTTTGACTGTTCACAGTTGATTTGAAGTCCGCACAGAGACGAAGTTTTCCTGACGGCTTGGGTATAATTACTATAGGCGAGGCCCACTGACTCGCAGAAACAGGAGAAATCACCCCACTATCTTGCCAACGTTTAAGTTCTTCGGCAACTGTATCACGCAATGCGATAGGCACTGGTCTAGCTTTACGAAATTTTGGAACTGCAGATTCTTTTAAAGTTACATGTGCCACGAAGTCTTTTGCACAACCTAGTTCCGGCGAAAACAAGTCACTATATTTGTCACACAATGCACTGATTTTATCCTGAGGCACTATTGACGAAATTTGAAGCACATCTCTTTGAATTGATAAACCAAACAAGTCAAAAGCATCTAGTCCAAAAATGTTCTGCGTCGATTTGGCCTGAAGAACAACAAAAGCAACTGTTTTCGTGACACCTTGAAAGGAGGCAGGCAGGCTACACGTTCCTAGCACGGGAATATTTTGACCTGTGTACGCTGTTAACACTTGCTGTGACGGCGACAATTTTGGCGAACCCAGAAGTTCATAAGTATCTTTATTTATTAATGTGACAGCGGAACCAGTATCAAGCTGAAATTGCACCGTCTTATTTTCTATGAAGAGAGTCACAAACAGTTTTTGCTTGCGGCGCTCGACAGGTGCGCGAATGTGGGCAACGTCTAATACATATTGTTTTCTGCGCTTGCGCGGGTTGCGTGCGGTAGGAAGCGGCGCATACTCGGCACACAGCGGATTAACAACACTGTCTAAGGAGGGGTCAGACTGTTTCAGAATTGCTGCTCTAATTCTGGGGTCCTGAATATTCTGCGTAATCGCATCCCTCAACATCACGTCACTATACGAAAGTCCACAAGAGCAAGTAAATTTACATTTGCGGGTTAAGCCCTTCAATTCCGTAATCCACTCTTGGTGTGACTGCTGCGGTAATTTTTTAAGTCTGAAAAATCGGTACCGTGCCGCAGCTACGAGAACTTTTCTCTCATAATGAGCATTTAGTGCATCTACAATTTGTTCAAAGTCTACATCACGAGGAGATGCGTGCGGGAATAGTTTTTGCAGTAACACGAAAGTTTTGGGGCCCACCACAGACAATAAAAGATGCTTAACAGTCTGACCTGTAAGTTGATGAGCCGCGACGAGTTCTTGAAATTGTGCGAAGTAGTCGCTCCATTCTTCCTCACGTTCGTTGTACTGGCGGAACGTAGGGAGCGGTACAGCGGCAGGTGTGGGCTGCTGATGCGACGGCTGTTGTTGAGTTGCCGTCAACTGCGCCACTGCGTTGAGAAGTTGTGAGATTTGCGCCGTCTGTAACTGAATAATTTCCATTAAGTTTGGGTTCGGGGTAGTGGCCATGCTGACCGATTAGGCGCCGCGTATACAAGTAACTTAGTACAAAACACAAATGCAATATGAAAGAGGACGCTCTGCAACAAAAAAGTCCACAAAATACGTAACAGAATATGTTCCCCCAAAAATCTTATAATAAGGGTGGGTGGGCGGGAGCAATTTTTTGCGTGCTCCGACTGCTGCTGTCTGGCTGCTGCAAGCGGGCTGGTCCAAGGTTCTATCACTCCTCGTCGCCACTTTTGTGTCCCGACTTCGTCGCCGCTTTTGTATCCCATCCTCGTCGCCACTTTTGTGTCCCAACTTCGTCGCCGCTTTTGTGTCCCAGCCTCGTCGTAGGTGTCGGTGGCCGAGTGGAATGAGCCCGACACGCTGGTGCAGGTACGGAGGGGAGCAGCCAGAAACTATAAACACTCGAGTAAATTAGAAAGAGATATATTGTACAGAATGTAACAATACTTAACTTTTACATAGTACGGCAGAAAGTTGATACATAGTTGTTAGAGGCCTGCCTAGTGCCTGTACAATAGCAAAGTCTTCACTCGTGCCTATCGGATTACGAAGGTCCTAACTCGTTGCTATCTCAGTCCGAAGTGCCGACCCGTGTCTTTCCGTCGTGGCCACGAGCGGAGTTCCAGCAGAGGGCGCTCGTGGCTGTCGTCGTGAGAACGCCGCGCCGTGCGTGCATGACGGCGCGCGGCGAAAGTAAGTGGCGCGCACTTTGTACTTGTGCGACACCACAACTTGTTCCGTAACATGTTCCCAGGTATCAGTATAGGACAATTATACAGCTGTGAACTTTTTTGTTTTGATCGAAATAATCAAACACTTTACCTGGACTGGCCTCAAAATATAAGGATGTGATCAACAATTTGGTTAACGCAAGTTTTTTTTTGTAGCCATTATGTAGCGTTATGAGATTATCGGAAAAGACGAAACTCAGTTATCTTAAGGTTTTTAGTAAAGTGTGCTGCAGTTTTTGATAGAACGTATTTCCTGATTTTTTTTTTGAAGAATCCCCCGATTTTCTAAAGCCGGCCGCGGTGGCCGAGGGGATTGAGGCGCTCCAGTCACGATCTGCACGGCCATTACGGTCGGGGGTTCGAATCCCCCCTCGGGCATGGATATTTGTGCCGTCCTTAGTATAATGTAGTTGATAAGTAGTTTGTAAGTTTAGGGACTGATGACCCCGTAGTTAAGTCCCATAAGCTCTACAAACATTTGAACATTTTGATTTTCTAAACTGGATCTCCTGATTTTTTTACATTTTGAAGGTTGGCAGGTATGTACTACGGAATTAATAGATGAAACGAATCGCCCACGAGCGGACTGTGTTTAGCTGCGAGTGCACTTTCTCGGTTCCTCTCCTGCCCGCAATCTATAATGGCCTGCTGGATAGGCACGAACGATCGTGTGTTTCCTCGCGGCGGCCGTCCCCGACGATAACAAATATTACAGGCGGAAAGACCAGCAGGCGGAGACATAAGAGGCGCTCCCATTGTTTCTGCGAGATAACGATGAAAAAATACCCAGGTTTCCGCATGCGCCGAGATAAGTACGTGAGCGTGGCGCTCACCCGGGAGTCGGGCCCACTCAATTCTGCTACAGTCGGCCGTTAAGACAGACAGGCACGGCCCACTAGCACCCGGCAGACCGCCACCCCGCCGGCTAAACATTGGCGCTATTATGTTGCCCGCGCGAGGACGAGATACGATTTTACTAGCGTCAGCGGCCCCGGATAACGCCTACACCGCTTACGAAAGCTACCAGTGACACTAGTGCACTCCGAAAAGATTTCCCAATTCGACGACACGTGAGCTCATAAATTCTCCACAGTACAGGAAAGCAACTATTCTGTTTGTTCACCTTTCTAGTTTGCTAATAAGCGCGGCAAATACGATGTGCGTCCAGAAAGTAATTTCCGTTTGGTAATAAAATGAAATTGTACACAGATACAGAAGAAATGTTTATTGCACAAAATTCTACAACTCTTAAACTACTTTTCCACGTAACTGCCGAAATTTTGTAGGCACTTGTCATAGCGTGCCACAACTTTTTGCATGCATCCTTCACAGAAGGTTGCCGCCTGTGTATTCAACCATGTGGTAACAGCTCTTCATCATCGTTGAAGTGTTGACCACCAAGGAGAGATTCTAGGTGTAAGAAGAGATGAAAGTCGCTAGGAGAGAGGTCCGAGCTGTATGGAGGATGATCAAACAGGTCACATTGAAATTTCCGTAAGAATTGTTTGGTCACAAATGTTCAAATGTTTGTTAAGCTTATGGGACTTAACTACGGGGTCATCAGTCCCTAAACTTACAAACTACTTATCAACTACTTTATACTAAGGACGGCACAAATACCCATGCCCGAGGGGGGGGGGGGATTCGAACCCCCGACCGTAGTGGCCGTGCAGACCGTGACTGGAGCACCTCAGTCCCCTCGGCCACCGCAGCCGGCTCACATTCGGTGTGTGAGGTCAGGCATCATCGTGAAAAAAAAATCTTTTGAGAGTAATCCTCTTCTTACACCTAAAATCTGTCCTTGGTGGAAAACACTTCAACGATGATGACGAGCTGAAAGAACATGTTACCACAGGGTTGAATACACAGGCGGCAACATTCTATGAAAAAGGCACACAAAACCTTGTGCCATGCTATGACAATTGCCTACAAAATTTCGGAAGTTATGTAGAAAAGTAGTTTAACAGTTGTAGATTTTTGTACAATCAATATTTTTTCTGTATCTGTACCCGTTAGTTTTATATAACCAAACGGAACTTACTTTCTGGACGCGCCTCGTATGTAGTAAGGTTGAGAGATTTATTTTTATTTAATCGTGCCAGAAACATATATACTTTCTGCGTTATGTACACAGACATGCCAAGTATTAAGATTTTCCCGTAATTGTCACGATCTGCTGGCTAAAATTACGGTCTTACGGAAGCCCCCAGCTGAAATTACAGATTTCGCTATTTCAGTTTCTATGCACAGCCTCGCTTGATTAACGCTTACAGTTCCACATTATGAAATCAGCTTTGGAAAATTAAAATTCAGTGTTATCTGTATTAATACAGTGCAGTAAACATCAAAACATGTTACGCAATAAATCCTAAATGCTGCTTTAAATATAATTATTTTATTACACTATAGGCCTATTTCGGCTTTTAGCGCGATCGTCAGATGATGTCTGTTGCTCCTGACATCCATATACATCGATGGTTTTATTGCTGTCAGTCATTTATTTATTGCTTTAAATTTTATTATTGCAATATTTCAGATGACTTATGTTGTTTTAATTTTAATTATTGCAATATTTCTGGTGGCATATTTACGTTCTGATGTGACAGCTTTTTGATAACCAGAGATGTAATTTTAGACAGCAAATCGTGACAATTGCGGAAAATTCGTAATACGTGGCATCTATGGTTATCAAAAAGCTGTCACATCAGAACGGAAATAAGTCATCATAAATATTGCAATAATTAAAATTCAAAGCAATAAATAAATGACTGACAATAAAACCATCTATGTTTATGGATGTCAGGACCAACAGGCATCACCTGACGATGGTGCTAAAAGCCGAAATAGGAATCTAGTGTAATAAAATAATTATATTTAAAACAGCATTTAGGATTTAGTGCATAATCTCTTTAAATAACATTTATAGAGCTGCAGGCCCAAGAGAAACCAAAATCAAAATATGTGTTTAAAATTGTTGGTCGAACTATTGATTTTTTTATGTCATGTATTTCAAGCACTAGGCAGACGTTTGTATCGAGATATTTTATTACTTGAACGTTATTTTGTTCACACTGCCAGATCAATAATGCCAGCATAATCTAAGACAATTCAAATTCACTGCTGGAATAAAATAAAAGGAACCACACTCACGCTCACACTCTCAGCCACGTACAGACGGCAACGCAACACAACCTCCAATATGGACAGATTAATGCCTCAGAAGTGGCTACACGCCGTACCAAGCGGCAAAAATGTCGTACTAGAAGTATGTTGTTCGTAAAATAAATAAATAAAATAATGCAACTTTAAAGGATTAATGCACAAAATACGGTCTAAATAAACTTTTAATACTTTTGAAAAATCATCGTGGAGATGGGGCAGGATCAGCAACTGGATATGTAATGAAAGTCATTTTTTTTTCTTTTTTCGTCACAGTTGCACTGTTTAGATGTTGGTAACTAGTTTCGGACTTGTTCGTCCATTTTCAGACCATAGGCCTTATTGCAACCGTAACAGTACACTGCAAGAAGCAAATGACTGATAAAATCTGTACTTTGACCACTGTTGATACATGATTACATTGGAATTTATGTTGTTATGGTCTTCAGTCCGGAGACTGGTTTGATGCAGCTCTCCACCCTACTCTACCCTGAGCAAGCCTTTTCATCTCCACATAAGAACGGCAACCCACATCCACTTGAATCTGCTTATTATACGCGTCTCTTGGTCTCCCTCTGCGATTTTTACCCCACACACTTCCCTCCAATCCTAAATTTACGATTCCTCGATGTCTAAGAATGTGTCCTACCAAGCGATCCCTTCTTTTAGCCATGGTATGCCAAAAATTCCTTTTCCCACAAATTCTGTTCAGTACTTCTTCATTGGTTATGCGATCTACCCATCTAATCTTCAGCATTCTTCTGTAACACCACATTTCAAAAGCCTCTATTCTCTTCCTGTCCGCACTGCTTATCGTCCACGTTTCACTCCCGTACAAGGCAACACTCCACACAAATGCCTACAGAAAAGACATCCTTACCCTTAAATTAATATTCAATGTTAGCAAATTTCTCTTTTTCAAAAATGCTTTTCTTCCCATTGCCATTCTGCATTTTATATCCTCTGTACTGCGACCTTCGCATGTTATTTTACTACCCAAGTAACAAAACTCATTTACCACCTTCATTGGAATTTAAAATAGGTAAAAATAGATGATGCGTTCACGGGTCTCCAACGTGTGCCCGTGAACGCCATCATCTTTTTTATCCTATTTTAAATTTCAGTGTAATCATGTCTTAACAGTGGACAAAGTACAGATTTTATCAGTCATTTGCTTCATGCAGTGTATTGTTACGGTTGCAATAAGGCCTACGGTTTGAAAATGGACGAACAAGTCCGAAGCTAGTTACCAACTTCTAAATAGTGCAACTGTGACGAAAAACATTAAAAATTTAAAAGATTAAAAAAATAGTTTTTAATACTTTGTTGTCTTGGAACAACACTGGGAATGAAAGGGTAAAAAAAAAAGGTACTTCTGCAATTTGTCCATCGTGTCCAGATGAATAATTGATTATAACTGTAAGTGGTATGAATTTATTACAGTGACACAATATGGTGTAACTGCTGTTACGAAAACACGCAGTGCTTGTTTCAGGCGGTGTTCTAAGCTGGATGTCAGCACTTGGGCGGGCAGCCCCGGCGGATGCGACACCACGAGCTGGCCGGTTAATGCGCGGCCCGTTGTTTGGATAACAGCCCCGTGAGTGCCAGGGCCTACGCGTATTGTTTCCGAGCAAACTGTTGCCGCCGGAGAGCAGTGACTAATGTGCTGTTGCCTCTCCGTGTGTCGTCAACGCCCACGTTTGTCCGCGTAATAGCTCAGTTCCGTAGATGGGAAATTTAATCACGGATTGTCGTAAAACGCTGGATGTGGTCTTTTCCTCTCGGAGTCTCCGACGGATAGCTGGCCGCTTTCGGCGAAAGCAGTGCGGTGCAATAACTGCGGAGTACTGTAATCAAATGGCTAAGTAATTCCTCCTGCCTTGTAGGCTGCGATTTTGCCCCTACTGGTGAGGCTTCCTGAAGGAAGGCACAGTTTGGTTAACTGGTGTTTGAGAGCAGCAATGAAATAATCTCGCTAAAACGCCTGTCGACTATATATTACCACAATACTTACCACTGTCCATTTCTCGAAGAATGCGTGAGGTCGTCCACCACTTCTCCCTACACATTTCCGTTCTAAGCTTTGTTGCGCTCATGTTTTTTCATAAATACTTATTTAGAGAAGATTATTTGGTGCGTTTCGTCTGCAACGAGTTAGATGCACAGTGCTTTCTACAACCTCTGACAAAGTTCGGTAAAGGTTGCAAACATCAGAGGTGCGAGAATTACGATATGAAGAGCAGTATCTCCAAAACGAAAGTAACGTCTGTGGGAAAGAGATTTAAACAGATTGAGTGCCACATAAAACAAAGTTAAAACAGGTACACAGTTTCAAGTACCTAGGATGTATTTTCTGGAATCGAGGTGCAGCAGAGCTAATGCATTGAGTGCTCAGCTAAGATCTACTCTCTTCTGCAAGAAGGAAGTAAGTATCAAGACTAAGTTAGCAGTGCACCGCTCCATCTTTCGACCAACTTTGTTGTATGGGAGTGAAAAAATGTTCAAATGTTTGTAGAACTTATGGGACTTAACTACGGGGTCATCAGTCCCTAAGCTTACAAACTATTTATGAACTAGCTACGACTAAGGACGGCACAAATATCCATGCCCGAGGGGGGATTCGAACCCCCGACCGTAGTGGCCGTGCATACCGTGACTGGAGCGCCTCAGTCCCCGCGGCCACCGCGGCCGGCGTATGGGAGTGAAAGTTGGGTGGATACAGGTTACCTTATTCATAAGGTAGAGGTTGCTGATATGAAAGTAGCAAGAATGATTGGAGGTACTAACAGATGGGAACAATGGCAGGAAGGTGTCCTTAATGAGGAAATCAAAGAAAAAATTGCGAAGGAACACCAGACTCAGATGGTGGGGTCATGTTACACGCGAACAGACTGAGATGGTGGGGTCATGTTATACGCATGGGAGAAGCAAGGTTACCTCAGAAACTCTTGAGCTCGTCAGCGGAGGCTAAGAGAAGTCGAGGTAGACCAAGAAGAAAGTACTTAGATTCAGTGCAGAATGATTTTGAAGTAAAAGGCATAACATCAAACGAGGCATCAATGTTAGCATTAAGTAGGGGATTATTGAGGAATTTTATTAGAGGTACTATGCTCTAGACTGAACGCTGAAAGGCATAATCAGTCTCTAATGATGATGATGATGATGATGATGATGATGATGATGATGAAGTACAGTATAGTATCTGTTGCGTCAAGATCTTTGAGTAGGCTACGCAACGCAGTGCTGTTCATAAATTATTCTTATTCTGTTAGCATTGAATAGGGGATTATTGAGGAATTTTATTAGAGGTACTATGTCCCAGACTGAACGCTGAAAGGTACAATCACTCTATGATGATGATGATGATGATATATAAGGGCCGGCCGCGGTGGCCGAGGGGACTGAGGCGCTCCAGTCACGGTCTGCACGGCCACTACGGTCAGGGGTTCGAATCCCCCCTCGGGCATGGATATTTGTGCCGTCCTTAGGATTAGCTAGTTCATAGGTAGTTTGTAAGTTTAGGGACTGATGACCCCGTAGTTAAGTCCCATAGACTCTACAAACATTTGAACATTTGATGATAGTCAGCAAATAATGTTTTGCTTATATATTTCCAGTAGTTCATTATTTACGGATACAACATTAAGGTGCAATAATATCGTGTTTTTTCGTACCTTTTGATAAAGCTAACCAACATTTTTAAACGCAGTTCAGTCTCTCAGTGAGCCTGGTGTTTTTCAGATCGGATCTGGCAACTTGAGAGGTACGCACGTGACCGCGGCAGCGGCGCGCTGCCCCTATCGGCCATCCGTCAGCCGCCCCGCCTGTGGTTTCCCGAAGTAATTACAAGGCGCAGGTGTCGCGCGTCGTGCCGTGCTGTACTGCAGCGCCGGGCTTTTATTGCACGGTAACCATTCACGTCATCCGTCCGCGGTGCCCGTCAAGTGCGCGAATGACACAGTGTTCCGAGCATTACTTTTGTTATCAGTGTCAATCCGGAATGAAAAGTAGTCGTTAAAGCTTCGCGTGACACCTGCGGTTGTGCGCTTCTTCAGGCCGGCCGTACAGGACATTTATCTGTGGTTGATTTACGTCACGGGACCCGTTGCCACTTTCTGACAGCGACTAGAATGTCTCTTGGAGGGCCATAGCTCGCCACCGTAGTGTCGACACTCAAGAGGACAAACAGTGCTACTCTCAGCGCACCTGGGAGTCAAAATCTACTTCTGTCTACTAGGCTGAAGAGGATTCTTTCCCGCGGTGGAGCAGCCGAGCGGTCTAATGCGCCTCGCTGCGGAGCGCGCGGTTGCTCGCCGTCGGAGGTTCGAGTCCTCCCTGGGGCATGGATTTGTGTGTGTTGTCCTTAGGTTGGTTTACCTTAGTTAAAGTAGTTCGTAAGCTACGGACTGATGACCACGCAGTTTGGTCCGATAGATTTACAAACATTTGAACATTTGAGGCTTCTTTGATTGTAAATAGATACAGTCAAGCTATAAATACGACGCATTACAGCACAAGCAACGGGAGGAATCCTAGAACTTAAGAGAGATCATGGTGAGGAGCGATGTAAACGATAACCATCTTATGTTCACATTGGATAAAAATGCATTGTTAATGAGATTCAGTCGAGTTTAACAGCTGCAAATATCGTACCAGCACAGTGGTAGGAAACAGCAACTCCTATCGGTAGACCTCCGCAGTTGATGACCCAGTGTTAACACCACGATATCGGCAACTAAGATTGCAACGGCCATCGTCACTGGACGTTGATGACGCTCGATACAGCCTACACCATGCCGATGGGAGCTTGCGAATCAGTCATCTTCTAGAACAGCGGCTCCTTACAGACAAGCTGACCACGGCCGTGGGGCCATTGGAGCTCGTGAAAGGGGCCATTACGGCCAACAAGAATCGTACACTGATTGAAGAGCATGTGCACTTCCTTCATGGCGATCACGTGTCTTGACGGTGGTGGCTTTTTTTTTTTTCAACGAGGTAGTGCGCCATGGCACATAGCTAGGAGTGTGATGGAGCGATTCGAGTAACACACTGGCAAGTGTGGCGCCTTCGCAATTCGTCAAATTCAGAGCGTATAGTGGTCAGTCGCACTGATTGAGGCGTGTGTGGATGCAATTGAAGAAAAAAAATCATTTTCCATCTCCAGTTTCCCGAGTGTGGCTAACAAGCGCTCTCCATCTCATCCAATCTTGATATAACATCTGGTCTTGGACTTCATCCCAGTTAAAACCGTTCTTCTCTATGACTGATTTTACTGGCTCTATCTATCGTCTCCTTGGCCTTCCTCTTGGTCTTCTTCCTCCCACTTACATTCTGAAGTATTTATATTTAATAGCTGTTCTTGTGCTATCCATTCTCATTACATGACGATACCACTGCAGTCTTCGTTTCCCCAAGATGTTGGCTGGGTCCCTGATCCCAGCTGTTTCTCTGTATACCTCATTTCTGATCTTGTCTCTCCAGGTACTTCGATTCATAGTCCTGATAAACCTCATTTCTGTTGCTTGGATTCTGCTGTAATTCTTTTTTAACAATGTAAAAGTTTACATGCCACATCTAAGGATTGGAGTAGAGTAAGTGTTATACAAAGTTAACTTTGCTGCCTGGGGTACTTTTTTGTTCCAGAGTAGATTCCGAACTTGCATGTAGAAATTTGATGCTTCTGTGTTCTGTTGAAGATTTCTTGCCGGGTGGTGGTGTCCTTGGAGAAAATACTTCCAAGGCATTGAAAGTGGGAAACTGATTCAAATTAAAAAATAAATAAATAATAATAATAAAAATAAACTTTAGTTTCTGCCGTTTTGCGGCTCAGTCACTGGAAAGATTAGCCGACTCCTTAAGAGACCCAAGATCGACTCGGTCTTCAGCCCCCCTCCAAAAATACGTCAGTTGATGAGACCTGTTAAAGATGATGTAGGCCTAAGAACACCAGGAGTATATAAAATACCTTGTGGTTGTGGACAATTTTACATAGGACAAACAGTGCGCACTTTTGAACAGCGCTGTGTGGAAAACGAAAGATATCGTTTACTTATCCCGAAACGTCAACGATTGTGGAGCATGCACTTCAAAACAGACATCGTATTGAGTTGGTGAAGACATCCATAATTACAAGAACAAACAGTATCTGGGCAAGTGTAATAAGAGGCGATTGAGATCAAAATAGCTGCCAATACCCTTAATAGAGATGATGGCTTGCAACTGAGCACAGCTTGGAATCCGGCGATCGGAAGGTTGAAGCGAAATACTACTGTGTTTACAAGCCATGTCTTTTTCTAGACGAACTGCGGGCATTCACAGTTTTGCCAGTCAGTGTAAGTAATCTCCCCCACTTTTGCAGGAACTATGAACGGTGTCAAATCCAGCAGAGAGATGAGCAGCAGACGAGGCTGAGTGGTGTGTTAAGGAGCGGCCGCGGACAGAGGCGTCGGCGGCTGTGGCTGCCAGAGACTCGCGCTGGCGCGCTTCCAGGCATTCAGAGCCGGCGAGCCGGCCCTGCCCCGCCAATTAGCGACGCTGCTTGAGCCCAATTAGTAAACACGCCGAATTAATGGCGCGCATTACACGGCACTGAGCGCGCGTCCGACTTAATCAGGGGCGAAGAACGGCCGCTTTCATCGCGCGACCTGCGCCGCTACCGAGAGCCACTGACGGGCTGGCCACGCGAGCGGAGCGCTGCGACGACGGAGGCAGCCGTGGTGGCTAGCCACCCGACGGTCTGTGGCCGAGGGTACCTTGAGTACCACTATCGGTTCTCCATCCTATTCCAGTCACATATTGTTCGCGAAAAGAAAGATTGTCGGTATGCCTCTTTCTGGGCTCTAATCTCTCTGATTTTATCCTCATGATCTCTTCTCCAGATATACGTAGGAGGGAGCAATATACTGCTAGACTCCTCGGTAAAGGTATGTTCTCGAATCTTCGACAAAAGCCCGTACCGAGCGACAGAGCGTCTCTCCTGCAGAGTCTTCTACTGGAGTTTATCGATCATCTCCGTAACGCCATCACGATTACTAAATGATCCTGTAACGAAGCGCGCTGCTCTCCGTTGGATCTTCTCTACTCCCTGTATCAACCCCACGCCGGTGAGCAGTATTCAGGCAGTGGCCGTACAAGTGTACTCCATAGTTGCCAACTATTACGGATTGTCCGTAATTGTTACGGATTTATCGTCATATTTATGGAGTTACGGGAAGTTCGTGAAAATTTACGGAAACTAGACATTTTACTATCTGATGAGTTTTACGAAACTCGGAGTAGGTACTACCTATATTTCGGTAATCATAATGCTGATAAAAATTTTATATAAATAATTTATTTCATTCCTGACTACGTAGCAAAGCTCTAGGAAATGTTAAAGTTAGCATTTCCGCTGGAACCAATCTGGATCAAATCCCGCCTTTAATCTCCCTCCATACCTACCAAATGCACGCTCACCCATCAAGATCTACGTAAATTCTATGGTCTATGTCTTTGGTTCAAGCTTATCAGGCAACGTGTTTTACCGGGTGGCGGAAGTTAGTCAGTTCGTTTCGAAGAGAAAAACTTTTACTGGCTTTTCTCGCGTGTACTTTTTTCATAGCAGTGTTGTGCAGCTAGAATTAAATATGAGTGATGAGCGATTTGTGACACCTCTGTTTGGTGGTTTTTACCGTCGTTTAAAATCCAAAACAATTTTGTATATCCTTAGCTGCTACGGATTTTATATTTAAAAATGCAATGAATTTCACCCTTTGCTGTTCCTTCGATAACTGTTAACTTTCCGTAAAGACAGTTATTTGAAAATTACAAAAATATTTCTAAGCCACTCACGGTATTTACACAAATATTTTAGATTTTTCCACCTAACCTGAGTCTTTTGATACAGAGTACTTTTTATACGTGGCGTGGCAGATATTTATGAATGCAGTATCAGGCTTAAATTTTTAAAATATTCTTGGGACGCGGCCGTAGCCCACGTCCTCTTTGGTCTTGCGCATTATTACTGACAGCCAATTCTAAAGGTTGGCAGCTATGGTACTGTAACCTACTTCCTTTGTTTTCGGACTGCATTTACTTAGGATTCTTCCAATGAATTTAAGTCTGGCATCCACTTTACCGACGACTAATTTTATGAGTTTGTTCCATTTTAAATCACTCCTAATGTCTACAGTCAGATAATTTATGGAATTAACTGCTTCCAGACATCGTGTCGGACCTCCCTGTGCGTAGCAGAAAATCACGAATATATATGTAATACCTTTAATTTGCGATCAAGCATTACTCCCACGTTTGTGTGTATGCTCTAATGCTACCTGCCCATCCCAAGTTACTTTTTAGAAGATCCACACTGGTCAGTTCCTTACATATTGATTCGATATCTTCATAGACGTCAATTGGAAGACGTTCGTACTCAGTATGTGTAGCTTTATACCGAGTGCTTACAGGTTTCTCTCGGCCATAATCTTTTGGGATATCATATTTGACGTACTAGGGGATGATTTGCAAGAAAAACACAAACACTATTTTAACACTCCAACTAAACACCAGTGCTTCTTACTGCGATAGTATAGCGCTGTGTATTGTTAGTTGAGCTGATCACAAACTAATATTTAAAACAACATGAGTCCAATAGATTAATGGCGCAGTTTTAGTAAGTAATGGTTTTCAGTATAGCCTTCACTTTCCTGTTGAGCACACAACGTAAAAAGTGCTGACAACCTTCTGTGGTAACTATTAATAGCACATTTCTGAGAGTTAACCAAAAGTATGTTCGAATCAATGTAGTTAACGGCATGAAGTAGGCCTATATATACTGATAGATTTGTAGCCAGACTTCCCACTGTATATCCAAATGCACACATCTCACGTAGAACGTTAGTAGTTATCAGTATCATTATTTCTGCAAACAGAGCGACGTGGCTCAGTGGAAACCCACTGGATTCGCATTCGGGAGGACAGCGGTTCAAATACGCCACCGGGCATCCGGATTTGGTGATTTTTCTAAATCGCTCCAGACGGATGCCGGGTAGTTTCTTTTAAAGTGTATGGCCGATTTACTACCCCATCCCAAACAAAAAGCAATTCGAGCTTATGCTTGGACTCTAAATGTCCATGTTATCGACGGGTCGTTAAACCCCAATCTTTTATTTCTGCAGCTACAGAATTTTTACAGTAATATCAGAATTAGCTAACGTTTCCGAAACAACTTCGATATTGGTAGTACGATAATCAACGGTATAAAGGAACGGTGTTGTCTTAATTCGTCCACAAAAAAGGTAGCCTATGTTTGATACGTGCGCAATTTACCTGCGGGGTAGGCTTCGTAAACGCCCGTGCCTCATTCGTTTTAGTGAGCAGCGGCAATAAACCAGGGTCATCGGTCATATTGCAAGCTATAAAAACTTCAGCGCCATTTACCTTGACTTAAAATGTGTGTGTGTGTGTGTGTGTGTGTGTGTGTGTGTGTGTGCCTTACGTTATGATAACTACGCGCTGCAGCGTAATAATTCCGCACACTTTACTACTGCATCACTCAATACACGATTCTGACTTCCCGTTGCGAAATGCCTGCACCCGGTGGTCTCTGTCGCAGACGGAACATAAACCTGAAATTTGCGGCAGCTGGGTTACTTCTTATACCAAAGCACGTTTGACCTCGTCGTTCTTGTACGAATTAATACCCACCTTGATGAGGTGGGTTTATTGTTCACTTGCACGATCATGGACCAGATCACGAAATTCGTTAACTACTTGCACAGAATCATGCTTTCTACTGCTTCAGGTGCTCCATACACTTCTCCAAAGAACTACTCAGAAGAAGATGAAGACACTATTGTAACGCATAAGGTTTTTGTTTGCACCTTTCGCTGAAGGAATTAGATTAGGTAATGAAACAATAAAAGTAGCAGATGCGTTTTGTTATTTGGATAGCAAAATAACTGCTGATGGCCGAGGTAAAGAGGATATAAAATGCAAAATGGCAATGGGAAGAAAAGCGTTTCTGAATAAGCGAAATTTGTTGATATCCAATATTAATTTAAATATTAGGCAGTCCTTTCTGAAAGCATTTGTCTAGAGTGTAGCATTGCACGGGAGTGAAACGTGGACGACACGGAGTTCAGACAAAACGATGATAGAAGCTTTTGAGATACGCTGCTACAGAAGAATGATGAAAATTAGATGGGTAGATCACGTAACTAATCAGTTGCTTAATCGAATTGGGGAGAAAAGTAGTTTCTGGCGTATCCTGAATAAGAGAAGGAATAGATTGGAAGGACGCATTCTGAGACATCAAGGAATTGTCAACTTAGCATTAGAAGGAAGTGCGTGGGGTAAAAATCGGAGACCGAGGGACGAATACAGTAAGCAGATTCAAAAGGATGTAGGTTGCCGAACGTATTGTCAGATGAAGAGACTTGCACAGGACAGGGTAGCGTGGAGAGCTGCAGCAAACTAGTTTGCGGACTGAAGACCACAACAACTACTTTCGCTGATTAGACGGCATAAAAAAAGGAAAGGACAGAAACTAAATCGCAAAAAAAGACAGTAAAAAGGCACAAAGGAGATTAGAAAATACTTCGAGAAAGGTTGTTTCCAAGGAATTGGTTCCCTTCATTCAAGGAGTACAAAATTTCTCAAGCTCGATAACTGGTGAAGTGACATTTCTAGAACTGCAATACAGATTTGAATTCGTCGATAATGCATCCTAATTTATAACGGAATTTTCATATTATTAGACGATGTGGGCGGTGTATCCCTCTCTAGCAGTATACACAGTCTGTAAAGATACCGCGTTGCAGGTTTCAGCAGTTGATCGTTACATTGCGAACCTGTGCCACTCGCTGATTGGCGACAGCACTCCAGTAAGGCCCTCGCTCCGCTCTGCGTCCGTCCGTCCGTTAATAGGCACATCTCGGCGGCGGCTACCTAGGGTGCGGGCGGTGCGGGGTGAGCGCCTAACAAGGACCCAACAGCCTGTCCGCCGGCCGGCCGCCGCGTGATAAACGCGCGGACAAACGCCATTAGATGGGGCCTGATTTATTCACGGGGTGGGCTCTCTCGTCTGTTTAGAAATTTGTAATTACCTCGCGGAGCGGAGCGGTGCCGTGCGGGCGCGAACGGCCCGCGGCGGGTCGCGAGCACAGGGACAGTCGCGCGCAGCACATCTGCAGCGGCGTCGCGATCTGATGACACTGAACACTTCCATTTCAAAGCATCCTTTTCTCTTTGTGTATTCCATGACGCATTTGGTTGCTATCTCCTGCACAACGTATACGATTCCGTTACGCAAGGGCTAAGAAGTCAGTCACCACCTCTACGCAATTCTTAAGGTTCGTGAGCTTTGCACTGGCCCCTTATTAAGGTTTGCCAGCTTGGCACAGACCCCTTTTTAAGGTTTGCCAGCTTGGCACGGGCCCCTTTTTAAGGTTTGCCAGCTTGGCACGGGCCCCTTTTTAAGGTTTGCCAGCTTGGCACGGGCCCCTTTTTAAGGTTCGCGAGCTTGGCACTGGACCCTTTTTAAGGTTCGCGAGCTTGGCACTGGCCACTTTTCAAGGTTCGCGAGCTTGGCAATGGCCACTTTTCAGGGTTCGCGAGCTCGGCAATGGCCACTTTTCAGGGTTCGCGAGCTCGGCAATGGCCACTTTTCAGGGTTCGCGAGCTCGGCAATGGCCACTTTTGAAGGTTCGCGAGCTTGTACCTCGCCGATTGTTAATGTTTGCAAGACTTGATCTCATATTTTTTGGGGACCCAATCTTAACTGCATACAATGTGACAATTCTGTTGTGTACATTTCGAAGTTTCGTCACTTTAATATGCAAAGGATGAATTGAGAATGCTGGAATGGAGGATGACGGTGGAATGTAGGATGAGGAGAAGGTCGGGTTGCATTGGAGGAGGAGGAGAGGGTTGAGTTGGACTGGAGGAGGAGGCGGAGGTTGGTTGCAGGAGGAGTGGTCGGTTGAGTTGGATTGCAGGAGGAGGAGGAGGAGGAGAAGGAGGAGAGATGGAAAATGAAGAGGAGGAGACGGAGTTAAAGAGTTAGAATGAAGAATGTTGGGTTGGTGGGAGATGGCGTTAACTATGCAAGGAACGGTAACTGGTTGAAGAAAGGGGACTGTTTTAGGACCAAAACAAGAATTTCTTCCATTAATACCCTGACTGAAAGTTGCTCGTTGTACTTAAAGCCGCTAAATTGACCTCAGAGAAACGAGAAACATTTAGACTTCTAGAACTACAATACAAACACACACACGCGCGCGTACACACATTACGACCAATGTTTTGGTCACCAAAAATTCGTCGGAGAGGTAGTTTCATTGCTTCGTGTTGTCTTGGTTGGGTCACCTCGAAATTAAAGCTGCCTGGGCAGAATGAGTAGCGCGCGTCCACAGGAGGGGAGTGACAGGCTGCGAGGTGTCGGCAGTGGCAGCGGCAGCAGCAGAGTGTATGCTGTGCTGTTGTGCTGGGCCGCGTTGCGTGCTCGGCGGCGGGCGTGGCCGCGCCCCCCACGGGCGCGGTAATTGCCGCCCCAATACAGCGATTACCCGGCCTGTCCGGCGCGCACTTTATGGCCGGCGCGCCAGATTGCATCGCGGCCACACCGCGCAGCGCTCCAATAGAAATCATCCCGCCTGCCGGAGACGCCCAGGCGCCGCGCCGCTCCTCCTCACACCTCTGTGCGAGCCCGCAGACGACCGCAGTTTGAATTCGCTGCTCTCTGCCAGTAGACGAATAGTGGAAATAATTCGCTAACTAAAATGATCGGTGGGGACGGGGTGCACAGTAGTCACGAGGTACTTGGAACATATGGCTAACAGAACAATAAATACTGTAGATATTTCCACATCTAGAAAAACTGAAAATACGAAACAAATACAGCGACACAGTCGATGGCGTCGGGCGGCGACAACCACGAAGACGATAACATTGCTAACGAAGATACGAGCATGGAATAGGTTCACAGATTTGTGACTGGCTGGAAGACTTCCTAAGTAATTGAACGCAGTGCGTTGTTCTCGACGACGAGTGTTCATCAGAGTGTATCGTCAGGTGTGCTCCGGTGAGTGTGATAGCACTTTGTATCTATATAAACTATATAACTTGTAATTTGCGGCTGTTTGCTGATGATGCTCTGGTGTATGGGAGGGTGTCGTCTTTCAAATGTTCAAATGTCTGTAAATCTATCGAACCAAACTGCGTGGTCCTCAGTCCGTAGCTTACAAACTACTTAAACCTAGGTAAACTAACCTACGGACAAACACACACACACACCCATGCCCCAGGGAGCACTCGAACCACCACGGCGAGCAACCACGCGCTCCGCATCGAGGTGCTTTAGACCACTCGGGCACTCCACCGCGGTGTCGTCTTTGACTGTAATACCTTACAGGATGACTTAGTCAAAATTTTTAGTTGGTGCGAAAAATGGCAGCTAGTTCTAAATTTAGAAAAATGTAAAGTGATACACAAGAGTAGGAAAAACTATCCCATTGATTGATCATTCCGGAGAATGAAAATATTACCTAGCCGCTTCTTGAATACCGGTTATGTTTCGAATTTTCCAGTCCATCTGAACACATACCCTTAAAACAGATATTACACTAAATTGTTCTGAAACCCTACAGTGCAGCGAGATCCTTAAATTTAATTTGAAAGTTACATACTCACGTGAACTTTATTACAGTGAGATTCTGTGTAATCTAGAAGCGCAGCAGGCACTCCACAGTTTTGCAGCCCACTACGAGTTGACATCTCTTCTCAACCTTGCCAGCTTAGTCTTGCCAGCTTATAATACAATTGTAAGAGCGCCGTGTCCGACATTATCTTCATTCAAGAAATTTCCATCGGATTTCCACGGGTAACGAGCAAAACAAGTGTAATGGAATGTCGTCTAAGAAAATAAGGAAACGCCGAGGGAGTTACATTCGGTAACGAAACAATGGAAGTGCTAGAAGAGTCTTATTACTTTGGCAGCAAATAAAGAAAAAGAAAAATACATAATGAATGTTCGGAATACAAAATGCAGAATGGCATTATCAATAAAAGCTTTTCTGAAAAGGACAAATTTATTAAAATTGAATACTAGTTTGTTTGTTGAGGACACATAGTTCACAGACAGGAAGAGGTTAAAGGCTTTTTAAATGTGGTGCTACAGACGAATGCTAAAATTTTAGTGGTTAGATCGCGTAACTATTGAGGAAGTACTGAAGAGAATTGGGGAGAAATTTCTAGACTACCTTGAGTAAAAGAGCGATAGTACACATTCTTAGATATCAAGGAATCGTAAACTTAGCATTGGAAGGAAGCGTATGGTAAAAATTGCAGAATGAGACCAAGAGAAGAATATAGTAAGCGGATTCAGGTGTGTGTGGGTTGCAGTTCTTATGAGGAGATGAAGAGGCTTGCTCAGGATAGTCTGCTTTCGTATGGTACCATTTTCTGGGGGTAATTCATCATTGAGTGAAAAGATTCATTGCACAAAAGCATGTTGTTGTTGTGGTCTTCAGTCCAAAGACTGGTTTGATGCAGCTCTCCACGCTACCCTGTCCTGTGCAAGCCTCTTCATCTGAGAATACGTTCGACAACCTACATCCTTTTGAATCTGCTTTCCATATTCGTCCCTCGGTCTCCCTCTACGATGTTTACCCTACACGCTTCCTTCTAATGCTAAGTTGACAATTCCTTGATGTCTCAGAATGTGTCCCACCAATCTATCCCTTCTCTTAGTCAGGATCTGCCTGAAACTCCTTTTCTCCCCGATTCGGATAAGCACCTCCTCATTAGTTACGTGATCTACCCATCTAATTTTCATTATTCGTCTGTAGCACCACATTTCAAAGGCTTCTATTATCATTTTATCTGAACTCCTTATCGTCCACGTTTCACTACCATACAATGCTACACTCCAGACAAATGATTTCAGAAAGGACTTTCTAACATTTAAATTAATATTGGATGTTAATAAGTTTCGCTTCTTTAGAAACTCTTTTCTTCCCTTAGCCATTCTGCATTTTATATCTTCTTTACTTCGGCCATGAGAAGTTATCTTGCTACCCAAATAACAAAATTCATCTACTACATGTAATCAGAGTAATTTCTGTAGCCCATCCAAGATCATCCTGCAGACACTTACTTGAAGAGCTAGGGATCTTCACAGTAGCTTCACAGAATATATCTTCACTTATGAAATTTGTTATTACCAATCCCACCGAATTCAAAAGCAATAGTAGTGTACATAACTACAACACTAGGAGAAAGAATGATCTTCACTATTCAAGGTTAAATCTGGCTTTGGTACAAAAGGGTGAATTATGCTGTCGCAAAAGTCTTTGGTCACCTACCAAATAGCATCAAAAGCCTGACAGATAGCCAACTAGCATTTAAAAATAAAAGAATTTCTGAATGGCAACTCCTTCTAGACTGTAGATGAAGTTTTAGATATAAATTAGTAAATCTGAAAAAATAAATAAAAAATAAATTGTCATGTAATATTTAGTTCAAAGTAATAATTTGTAAAGACACCTTTCATTAACACGTTCCACATAATTACGAAGTGTCCTATTCATGGTCTGTGGAACAAATACCAATCTAATCTAGTAGGCGGAGAGCTGCTTGAAACAAGTCTCCGGACTGAAAACCAAAACAACAACAACGTAAGTGTTATTTGCGACAACACAGGTATTTTTCATCAAAATAGGATTGTGGAAAATGAAGCTACGCGATTTCATGTTATATTTCGTATGAACATTCGCAAGTTCTTGCAGTAAGAATCAGTTGAATTTAAATTAATTACATTTACAAGATGTACCTTTCGTATGTGTGATTGGCAGTACAAAATGTGCCGAGACCTTGTTACTGGCACTCGATCATACTATTTATCGGCAATGGGGCCTAAATTATTGTTTAGTTACTAATTTTAAATGTACAGTTAAAGTGCCGACTACTGGTACATTTACCTTAGTAGACAATTTTTAGTAGTTTCCTAGTTAACGTTTCCACCCAGTCCCCTCGACATTGCTGCTGATTCAGTTTACATTTCGTATTGGTTCTACTAGCTATAGCAGCAAAGCACGCTTGTTGCCCAGTCGTTGTCAAGCCCTATTTGAAAGACGGCAGTGGTAGAAAAACTGGTTCACCTTCGTGAAGTTGTTACGGAGAGCCGTACTGCGTACCACCCACCTGGCGTAGTAACCCTGTCAAACGTCACGGGTGGCCATCTGGCGAGAGGATAATGTTTTCTGTCGGCGCGGCAGCGGCAGCAGCACGCGAAGAGGCCCGGCCTACTCGTGCTGTGGGGACCCAATCCCTCATTCCCGGGTCCTCGTTGGGATCACCCCCACTGCGCTCCGAAATAAGTCCCGACACGCAGTACTCCTCACTCGGCCACTACCGGAGCACCGGTACCGACCGCGTGCGTACGCCTGCGAGGCGTGCGCGTCGCAATAATGTTCCTTCCGCTGGCGATTTATAATGGCCGTTTCACCTCCTCCGTTTTCTCGTTAGATTTTTCGTTATCTCCCGTATAAAATACAGCGCAATAACTCAAAGATTAATTTTCGGAATCCCCATAAAGTGGTGTGGCTGTTGTAATTGCCTGGCCGTTAGACGCGGGGCCTCGCGCCAGCCCCGATATGCTCGCGCTTTAATAACTCTTCCGCTTAATTCGTTGTCAATTTCCCCGGGCGCTCAGCCGCTCGCGCGCCCGGGATTAATGAAATGTGTATAACGCGGCCGCGAGCATAATCTGTAGGCTGCGGCCTATTACTTACGGGCGCGCCCATTTGTAACTCAGTGTCTGGTTAGCCCGCAGCGGCTGAAATATTGGACCCGCGCCGTGACAGCGACAAATTAGTCTTTATCAATAAGGGGGGAGGGAGGGGGGAGGCACGCCCTCTTGTCTCCAGGCACCAGTACTGTACCGAGGCCGGAAATTGACGAGCACTCCACTCTCGCCTTCGGGTCCTGCCTCGTGAGAATCTCCCTTACAGGAGATATTCGTGAAAGCTCTCTCTCTCTCTCTCTCTCTCTCTCTCTCTCTCTCTCTCTCTCTCTCTCTCTCTCTCTCTCTCTCTGTGTGTGTGTGTGTGTGTGTGTGTGTGTGTGTGTGTGTGTGTGTGTCGCGCGCGCGCGTGCGGGCCACACTTCAAGTAAACCTGTTTCGACAGTGGGAGATTAACGTGCTTTCTCGGTAGTGCTAAAATTGTCCAAATCGAATTACTCACCAGCGATCGCTATCGTTCCGTCGTCTTCCATCGTCAGCACACAACCTATCCCGGGTGGGCAAGGAAATATGTTATTGGGACAGAACAAGTTTGTAAGGTTCTGTCTCGATCACATCCGTCCTCATAGGGTATGAATTATTCTTAAAATATTGACTATTTCTGATACTCTTATTAAACTAAACGGCTGAGTTGGCGTAGAGAACATAGACCAGGCATCAGCAACCTTTTGTGAGCTAAGGACCGTGACTCACGTAATTAACCGTGCGTTAGGAAGGTGGATCACGTACCGACAATGCAAGGGGGTGTGAAGTTCACCCCGACAGTCATCTTTATCGTGCATTATTTACTTTTAGTTTACTACTACTTCTACTACTAATATTTATGTCAAAGATTTTATTGATAAATCTGAAGCATTGAATTAAAATTTGTGGTGCGGCCGGGAATCGAACCCGGACCTCCATGCTTACTGGACAGACGTCTTAACCGTTAGACCGCCACACCACTAACGATTAAGGCGCCTTGGAATAGTCGAAGTACGATTTCCATCCACGTCACAAACTTTAATTCAGCTTCTGTGTTCCAAAGATAATTGCCACTACTGCTAAGGCTCTCCATGCAGCGGAATAGCACCTCGGCAATGGACGTATTCGAACAATCCTGTTAAGGTGATATAAATATCAATTTGATATAAATAAACAATCCCTGAGACGGATTTTCGTCTCGAATATGCCAAAGACATTATTGATAAATCTGAAGCAGTTATCTTTGGAGCACAGAAGCTGAAGTTTGTGACGTGGAGGGAAATCCAAGGCGCCTTAATCGTTAGTGGTGTGGTGGTCTAACGGTTAAGACGTCTGCCTAGTAAGCATCGAGGTCCGGGTTCGATTCCCGGCCGCACTACAAATTTTAATTCAATGCTTCAGTTTTATCAATAATATCTTTGGCATATTCGAGTCGAAAATCCGTCTCGAAATTGTTTATTTGTATCAAATTTATTTATGTGTTACTTTCTTACATATTCTAGATCTATAGCACTAGCAGCTGAAAACCAGGCTTTGCTCGGATACTTACCTATTTCAGTTTTTAGTTAGTACTTCTTTCTCTGTCCGTCTCCCCTCCACCTCTCTTCATTCCCTTCATGTAATCAAAATTGCTCCAGCCGTCTTGGAGTATATAGGGAACATAAATACATTCATACATAAACACAGCCATTTTTATGTAGATCACTAGTCTAATTCCTGCTGCTTCGCACGCGTAGACTGTATGGTCTGCTTTGGTTGTTTCTGCTTGTAAGTTTTCATAGATTTAGCTTTAAAAATGCTTTCCTAATCACGTATTTTGATACAACTTGCTACCCCCAATTGCGCTATTAATGGCAGAATTCGAAACATCGTTTTTAAATTCAAACCATGGTTCCAAATCGAAATTTTCGCATTTGTAGGATGAAAATACTCTTAGTAGCACCCTTAAAAGATTTTCCATTATTTCATCCGCTTAATGGTGGAATTTCCAAAAAGATCGAAACACGTGTTTTTTAAAATCCAATCAAAAATCTAAATCCGAAGTTTTGTATTTCTTGCTTTGAAACTGCCTGAATGGAAACGTATTTGTTTTAACCGTTCATCCCCTATTTCATCCCCTTAGGGATGGGAATATCGAAAAATCGCTGATGCCTACAGTGTACGATAAACAACGGCTACAAATGTCAAGTTTCTATCGTCTGTTGATTCACTTTTCAGCGCTGTTTTCTGTGTTTTAGAAACGGATCGAGAACTCGAAATTTCTTTTTTACGCTTTGGCATCTTTCTTGGTAGTTTTACTCTTCAAACTGTAATATGCACTTAGTTTTCTTTATTCATACGCTTGTTGCAGAAAACAGAAGAATGTGCCTCACGTTTCGCTGTATATAACCTGTTTGCTATTATAGTGTCAAAAGTCACCGCTGGTCGTCAGTCCGAATTTTATATAAGGTGACGACTTTCAACCACTATATCTTCCTCCCTGCTATGGTGTACAACGGGACGCTTTACTACAACAGAGATATCGTTCGTCTCCATTGTATAGTTTTTGGCGCAGAGCAAAATATTTGTACCCAAACGTAGAATTTTATATCAGTCGGTAACGTTGAACTCCCATATCTTCCAGCCCCTTATCGTTATCAACCCTCTACCACCGTAGTGCACAATGGGATACTGATACCTACTACCACATACAAACACTATTCGTTTGCGATGTATAAAATGTTCAAATGTTGTTAAGCTTATGTAACCTAAGTGCGGGGACATCAGTCCCTAAACTTACAAACCAACTTATACTAAAGACAAGACAAACATCCATGCCGGAGGGAGGATTCGAACCTCCGACGCGGAAGGCCGCGCGATCCGCAACGTGGCGCTCCAGACCGCTCGGCTACTCCCGCACGGCTGCGATGTGTAGTTTTGGCTTATCACAATGTCAATTAGGACCGTGTTTATTCCAAAATAAGTATGTTGTTTTAGAAATCTTCCTGCGTTTTCCAGCAAGCATAGTCCTAAATATCATACGTGGACTGTTTCTTCTCGCTGGAACACGCACAGTTTGGGAGATGCTGCGCCGAGGCGGTCAGGTTATCCCTGTGAATTTCTGGGGCCTGGCGACCGGATACGCCAATGATGGGCGTGAACCAGCACCGGCTGCTCAACACGTGTTCTCCCTCCCCCTCCCCCTCCAACACACGCACCCCCTGATACCGCCGACCCTTCGCCCTCCTCCGTCGCCCTTAGAGCCCCCTCGATAGGAATCCGGGCCTCTCGTCGCCTTTCCATCTGCAAAACATACTGACTCTCTTGTTTCTATTCTCTGTACTATTTTGGGTGTTTGGTATTCAGTCCTTTGTGCGTCTAATAATTTCGCCTATGCCACTTAGTACGCGTACTGTACATTAAAGACCTACACTAATCTAGAGCTTTCTTCAAATGTTTGTTAAGCTTATGGGACTTAACTGCTGGGTCATCAGTCCCTAAACTTACAAACTACTTATGAACTAACTTATACTAAAGACAACACAAACATTCATGCCCGAGGGAGGAATCGAACCCCCTACGGGGAACAGCCACGCGCATCGGAGCTTAGCGCCTCAATGCGCTCGGCCACTCCGCCGCGGCTAAAGCTTTCTCATAAGGAGACGCTAGTACAGCGATGAAAGGTTTTTCTTTTGCTTATATTCTCAAGCTTGAATACGCCAGAGATCCAGATAGTTGCACAAACGCTGAAAAAAAAAAAAAAAAAATAAATAAAATAAAAAAAAATGCTTGTCAATACTCAATGGTGGTGATGGACAGTGAAGAAATGGTTCCGTCCCTTATGAAAGTTACTAAATCCCGATCATGTTCTTTACGTATGTTCGTAAAATGCGGTGACGTAATTGTGCGTTCATAATAGCTGCTAGAAAACCACAATAAAACATAATAAACAATGAAAACGGTGGATACAGTTCTAAGGAAATCAGTTTTGTCAAAATTTGATTACCGCACATAGTGCATCTAAATAATATCAAACAAAATATACTTAAAATAGATGTTGTAGTCATGTCTTTACACCACTGAAGAAACCACAAACTTTGCGAAACATGTATATTAAACAGAGCAGTATTCCTTAGCGCGAATATTTTTTTAAAAATCTTGTCTGTAGCAGTGAAGTGTCAAATTAAAGGAAAATCCCCGCAACAGTTACGCCACGTACTACGAGATTTCGAATGTTTTTTTCGGCGTGAGGCTTTAATATACATTATTGTCTATTCTTAACAGATCATATGTAAAAGAGACATACACAAGAAAATGTTTCACATTGTCGCTGATTGGATATGAGTTAACGAAATTCTTCAGGGTGTTGCTGTGAGTAAAGTTAGGAGCTCCTGGATGGTGTTGTATGTAGAAAAAATTACAACGCCAGAAACTTGAAAACACAGGAACATTTACATTGCTCTTCGCAATGACGGCCAATTGTGCCTCAACTTAAAGAACTGCTTCGAACTCTTTAATGGGTGGCAATAACCACTGGAAACCATAATAACAGAAAAGTGGAATCCACTTGAAGCGACCAACCGTAAAACAACCACAAAATAAGTTATTGGAAGCAAAGCAGGTTCTGGGATTCACTATAAGAAATCTAAGAATATGTACTCCAGTTACGGAAGATTTTACAGCATTCGTTCGACACAGGTCAGTATTGTTCCTAAGTTTGGGGTCTTACACCAAGTTGAATTAACAGAGGAAGTAGTGCGGAACAATGGATCAAAAAATGTAGACTGATGGGAATACATCTCGGAGGTAGGCATCTACGTACTATTCTCCTGGCAAATGACCAAATAGTAACAGGAGATCAACAGGATATGACTTACATGCTTAAAAAGTTAATTGAAAAGTTTGGTAAATGGGGTTAAGAAATTAATACTTAAAAAAAAAGGTATATAGTAATGGGTGGTAAAGGAGAAGATACAAACTGGAGAGAGAGAGAAGATAAAAATGTGAGTGAATTTGAATATCTAGGAGCTATATTTAGTGAAAATAGAAGGGATGCGGTCGTAAGGAATGGGAAGAACATGATTAAGAATCTAAATCCGCTACCGTGGAATAATAGCTTGTGTAATCAGACAAAGAAGAATATATTAAAGACAATAATAGTAACAGTCATAATGTATGGGTCAGAAGTGTGGGTCATAAACTACTTGCTGCAGAGATGTCATAGTGGAGATGATGCTGCAGTTTATTTAACCATGTGAAGAATGAAATAATTAGAGAATGGACGTCAGCTTCAGCCACCATTATAAATAAAATTAATGATAAAAAATCGAAATGGTATGGACGTTTGGGACAAGCAAGGATACCATTACTAGCCTGGAGTTGGATTCCACCACAAAGAAATAACCGAGGTGGACCACGTAAAAGCGAATAAATAATATTCAAGAATACAGGGGGACTAGTATTGGAAGGAGGAGATTGAACAGACAAGGACCGGTGGCGCTTAGAGAGAGAAAGAATTTTCGAAGAACAGAATGCTCCTCATATGTTGGTTTATTCAGCACAAGATAGTCACAGAGATGCACATCACACTTTAGTCGCAGACTGTAACGTTCCCACTGGATTTTCGATATTCTTGCCACAAAAATACAGCCAGTTATATACTTCAGAATGACCGTTGCGCAATAGATAGAAACTGA
The DNA here is from genome assembly GCA_026315105.1 of Locusta migratoria. Lineage (NCBI taxonomy): Eukaryota > Metazoa > Arthropoda > Insecta > Orthoptera > Acrididae > Locusta > Locusta migratoria. Next base: position 221,646,290 of record CM048748.1, read on the forward strand.
TTGGCTGAAATATTAGCAGATAGATGTTACAATCGAGTGGTGGTTGTCCAATATATACACAGGTCGTTAGTTGAGGTTTTCCACAATAATTCACAAGCAGATTGTATTGGCAGAAAGTAATGTATTGATAAATAAACTGTCACGGCCTTCGTTACACAATTTTAAATATTGACTGTTCTTCATACAATACAGCATTAGCTTGCAGCCACTTGTTAGTAGCACCATGTACGTCACACGTCTCTTGTAGTAGTAATTCATATATTACTGGCGCGGATTCTTGATATTCACCCCAGTATGAACACTTTCACAATCTGATGGGTCTACCCACTGCGTTGGGGACACACAAATTAGCCGAATATTCTAGCACATTAGTTTGCCGCCATAACAAGTCTCGACACGGAGTGTACCACTCGTCACTATCGATACACACTCGCACTCAACACTTTGACTATGTGGGTATCAGCGTAAAGGGGTATCGACCCCTTACAAGATGAGTCATTGAGAGGCTTGCCTCCAAAATTCCGAGGACTCGCTTTGCAAGAAGAGTTATACAACATGTAGCGATATGTCCTTATCAGTAACATTTAAGAAGTTCGAGAGGTATTTGTGAATTATCAGCAATCTTTCTTCCTTCGCATCATTCGATAGAAAAAGAAAGGGAAGAAACAATGATTCCTGTTCCTAAAGTACACCCACGATGGTTTGATGTATATGTTGTAGACGTTGCCTGTTACCTTTTGCCTTACATAGGAATAGCATACGAACAGCGACGGGAAATCAGGTACGTAACGTTAACTTGGATGAAAGCTAGTGGTTGATGGGAGTTTAAGATATAAATATCTTGTGACTCATCTAATGCCCGTGGTAATTATATCCGTCTTCTACGTTAGCTAACTGGTTATTGGTGATACTTCCACGTACACATTGCGTTGTAATGAATTATCGGTACATACGTAATGGTCTCCCGAAACCGACGGACTTAAGTATTGTACTTTCGGGCGAGGAGCGTATGGCATAATGAGTTGGTGGAGGTATCTTGTTTTTGAAAGTGAGGCAGTCTTCCTTGACAAATTGATTTACGGCCATAATTACATTTAAAGCTTTGCCATCATAACATTTCGCAACGGGCGCGTGGGGAAACTTAATTGAACATCACACCTTTAATGGCCTTGTGATGATGGCGGCAATGAATCACCGCGGGCTGTGGCAGGATGGCCGCGCTCACCTTACACTGCACTGCCTGCTCCTCTGGTACTGTGCTTCAGATTCTGCCCCTCAGGGAACTCGTAACCATGCGATTTAGATCGGAGAACATTTCTGTTTACATTTTATTAGATACTGAGGCTGTTTTTTTTTATATTGAAAGAGATAAGGCGTAACCGTCTTTCATCGCTTTGTAAAATTTCGTACACTCTATTCATTACATTCTCTTCTGTGTAATACGTGTGTCCTAAATTTATCTTCAGTTTTTATAATTACTAAAGGGTGTATGCTTCTATCATAATTTATCCATATAAATGATCAGTTTTTTATGTGCTACATCTACTTGTGTATGACAGAATTACTTGTTCTTCGTATCTGTGTGGGTCTACGAACAGAGCGGGTATACCGAGATAAAGTAACAGCATAATTGAAATTAAGTTGACAGTATTGTATTAAAGTGTTATAAAGTACTGCTTGCCATTAGACAGCTTACTTTTATTATGAACTACATATACTTAATCATGTGTCCTCTCTTAAGCTGGTGGAAGAGGCATGTCTATATACAGATTTTTACGGGATTCCACAGGCAGTTCAGGATGAAATGATAATGAGGTGGTCCTGAGACTTACTCTCGTAACATCTAGTGATCCAATCCGTATTAAATAGCGGTTTCTGGAGAATTTGGTCATACTGAGTTGTATGTGACAAAATTCACTCGAGCTGAAGGAAAACTCAATATGAACAGATGACGAATTATTTCTCTTCTTTCTCCTGAAAGCCACCTTCTAATCATCTCCTGCTCTTCTGCATCACCCTCAAGCACTTCTTCATCCTTTTGTTGCTCTTCCTCGTCATCCGCCTCATCTTCTTGTTGCTCTTCTTCATTACTTTTCCTGCCCTTCTTCATTACTTTTCCTGCCCTTCTTCATTATCTTTTCTTTCCCTTCTTCATTATCTTTTCTTGCCCTTCTTGATTATCTTTTTTGCCCTTCTTCATTATTTTTTCTTGCCCTTCATCTTTTTTGTTCTCCTCCATTTCGTTTTTTTCTCTTCTCCATTTCGTTTTTTTTCCTCTCTTCTCCGTTTCGTGGTTTTTTCTTTCTTCTCCGTTTCGTGGTTTTTTCTTTCTTCTCCGTTTCGTGGTGGTTTTTTCTCTCTTCTCCGTTTCGAGTTGTTTTTTTTTTCTCTCTTCTCCGTTTCGAGTTTTTTTTTCTCTTCTCCGTTTCGAGTTTTTTTTTCTCTTCTCCGTTTCGAGGTTTTTTTTTTTCTCTTCTCCGTTTCGAGTTTTTTTTTTTTCTCTTCTCCGTTTCGAGTTTTTTTTTTTTTTTCTCTTCTCCGTTTCGAGTTTTTTTTTTTTTTCTCTTCTCCGTTTCGAGTTGTTTTTTTTTCTCTTCTCCGTTTCGTGTGTTTTTTCTCCGTTTCGTCTGTTTTTTTTCTCTTCTCCGTTTCGTGCGTTTTTCTCTCTTCTTTTTCACCTTTCTTTTTTGCTCTTCTTCCTCTTCTTCACTTTTCTTCACCTTTCTTTTTTGCTCTTCTTCTTCTTCTTCTTCTTCTTCTTCTTCTTCTTCTTCTTCTTCTTCTTCTTCACTTTTGCCGGCCGCGGTGGCCGAGGTGACTGAGGCGCTCCAGTCACGGTCAGCACGGCCACTACGGTCGGGGGTTCGAATCCCCCCTCGGGCATGGATATTTGTGCCGTCCTTAGGGTAAGCTAGTTCATAAGTAGTTTGTAAGGTTAGGGACTGATGACCCCGTAGTTAAATCCCATAAGTTGTACAAACATCTGAACATTTTTTTTCTTCACTTTACTTTTTTGCTCTTCTTCTTCACTTTTCTTTTTTGCTCTTCTTCCTCCTCTTATTGCTTTTCCATCTCTGTTTATGGCTTGCTCATCCACATCTACCTCTATGTACACCTCTATTCCTCGTTCACCTCATAAATACGGATGGACCTGATTGAGCAAAGACATAGTTTTAAATGTATCAGCTGCAGAATAAAGTATGACTGGACAAATGTAGTTTATGGGCTGTGATGCCTTCCTCCCAGTGTGACTGGCTGCTATATGCTGTGATTGTGGTCAGCCGAGACCACCGACGCCGCTCTCGGCCGGCACAGCTGCGGCGTCTCCGCGTCCGGACGCTGTCGGTCGCAGCGCGGAAGCCCTTGAAGAGCTGCCTCGGCCGCAGGAAATATGCCGGCCGGGCCGCCCTCGACTCGCCTCACTCAAAATAATCCCCGCCGCCACTTTACGAGCGGGCCGCATCTCCTCTATTGAACGCCCCCGCCCCCGGGGCCGTGGCACCTCTCTCTCTCTCTCTCTCTCTCTCTCTCTCTCTCTCTCTCTCTCTCTGGTGTGCGCCCACTTTTGATTCGTTTTCCTGGAAATCGTCGGGGCATGTGAGCGCGGCAGAGGGCTCGCCGATTGTTTCTGGGCGCGGACGGCGCTTCTGGGAAGCGGCGGCCTTTACGAGCTGCGGGATGTGAGACACTTGGCCCGCATCTGCATCCGCCCCCCCCCCCCCCCGCCAGCCTCTTCAAAGCGGCGACCTGCGCGTAAAAAGGCGGAACACCGCTCTCATTACGGCCGACAGCTGTCCCCCACTCGGGCCGGCGTTTACATTTTGTTACCGAATCGCTCGCGGTGTTGAGGTCGGAGCTGTCCCATACAACATCTTAACTGCCTGCGCTATTACTTTGTGCTTCATCGGGCGTTGCGGGTTCACTGGTTCACCGGGACCTGTTGCCCACTGTTAAATAACATCATTGTTGCACAGCCCTTAGCCCATTGGTGCAAAATACGGTAACTGATTCTCTGAGAGTTGTTGGTAAAAAACTTTCCAGAGGTTGTGTTAGCCGAATTTGTTATTTCTGAGAATTGTTTTCGAGAGAAAAAAAAGTGCAAATGTTTGTATAGTCTATGGGACTTCACTACGGGCCGCCCGCGGTGGCCGAGGGGACTAAGGCGCTCCAGTCACGGTCTGCACGGCCACTACGGTCGGGGGTTCGAACCCCCCCCCCCCCCCTCGGGCATGGATATTTGTGCCGTCCTAGTTCGTAAGTAGTTCATAAGTATTTTGTAAGTTTAGGGACTGATGACCCCGTAGTTAAGTCCCATAGACTATACAAACATTTGTACATTTTGAACTTAACTACGGGGTCATCAGTCCCTAAACTTACAAACTACTTATGAACTAATTACGAACTAGGACGGCACAAATATCCATGCCCGAGGGGGGATTCGAACCCCCGACCGTAGTGGTCGTACAGACCGTGACTGGTGCGCCTTAGTCCCCTCGGCCACCGCGGCCGCCTTTCGAGAGAAACCTATTGCTGAAGATGAAAAGACACATTCTATTGTATATACGAAGATTCAGCGTCCACTACAGTTTTCACGCAGCCACGTTATGCGCCCCGTGATTTCCATAAATTCCTCCAGACAAATGAAGGGATGGATCAAGGACGTAGCCAAGAGGGGGGGGGGAGACAAAAGAAACACACACACACACACACACACACACACACACACACACACACACACACACACACACACCAGTCAGTCATACGCCGAAAAAGGAATACGCACTATCGACAGTCAACAAGGCCATCTATAGATTTCAATTATCGTTACATCGATAACAGCATCGGCTATTGCCCAGTCGTCCTTTAGCCGTTGTCCATTGTTGGCCATACTCCATTACTGATATGTTAAGCACTACAGTGGAAAGCCGCCATTGCCGTTTATTTCTTTTGTGTTGTTAAGATAAGTTTCCAATTATGAGTAAGTTTATAACAAGAAAAAAGATAAAAACTGACTTTCATTTGTCCACTAGCGTTATGGTAAGTTAAAATACGTACTACTATAATAGCTTATTTATCTATTTACAGCAGTGGAGTCGTTACTGGAGTGGCAATATTTCGGTATATCATAAGGCACCTAACTCGGTATGACTAATACTTTTTATAGTTAGGTTTAAGAGTAATATTTTATCTAGAGGATGGATAGGTTGCAATGCCAATAAGAGTAAAAGAACCAATAATGTTGGAAATAAAATTGTAGACTTACGCTTCCTAAATCAATATGCAACGTAAATTTTGCGAAACACCAAGCTACGATCGTGGCTGACAGGCAGCGAGCTCGATGACATGCAACCGCGTCGTTCCCAGTGTTCAAATACAAAGAAACACTTCTCATTCTGGTAATCTGACTTCATTTGGAATAACGACTGAAGGTTCTGCTTGCGTTATTAAAACAATTTTAAGAAACTTTTCCTCAATTTAGTATATAAGATATTGCAATACTTGTGAGAAGGTAAACTATCTGCATAAAATATAAAAAAAAAAAGTTAGCCTCAGTTTGGTTTTAGAATAAATGAAAATCATGAGACTTCGTAAATTTCTCTTTAACCATTGGGACCCCCCCTCCCCTTTGACAATAACCTGGCTACGTCACTGGATGGATTATTTCAAAGGGTTCCGCAGATTCCCTTCCCTATCCTTGCCATATCAGATCGTGTTCTTCGGCTCCAATGACCACGGTGTTGACAGGACGTTAAACTCCATTCGTCTTTCTCTCCTATACGATTCGCTACAATGCTGTGAACATGCTTGATTTACGAGTAGGTTACAGTACGTTCCCCGTCAGTTCCGTGTTAAATACAATGTTTAATTCACTGCAGGAGCGTAATAGCGGGGGATGCAGATAGTGTGATTTAACCCCTCCACCCCCCAAGCCATATCTGGTTAAACGTTGAAATGACATATCCAGCGGCAAATACGAGGCTTGTTTTTTAAGTAAGTACCGTTTTGAAATAAAAAAAAAAGACGTACTAAGATATCTCAAGTTTATGCGCACTGGGTACCTAAATCTGTCGTCTACGCACTGAAGCCATTACAGTCTGATTCTTCCTTGTTTTACGTTGTGTACTGAGTGTTTTAGATGCCTCCGATAATCGTGAGTCCCGCCGACTCTGAAGTACTGGCTCTTATAAGATTTCTTAGTGCTAAAGGTCTAAAAGCGATCGATATTCTTCGTGAGATCTGTGCAGTTTACGGAGAAAACATCATGAGTGATGGAATGGTAAGAAAGTGGGTGAGAGCATTAAAGATAGCTGCACAAATGTGCATGATGAACAACGGAGTGGGCGTCCTTCGGTCGTTAATGAAAGTTTGGTGCAGGAAATGGACAATAAGGTGAGATAAAACAGACGCTTTACGATTTCCTCTTTACCGGACGACTTTCCTAATGTTTCTCGTAGTGTTTTGTATGGCATTGTGACCGAGCAATACGATGACGAAGTCAAAACAGGAGGCAGACTTCTATGAGGATGGTATTCAAAAACTGGTACAGCGTTATGATAAGTGCCTCAATATTGACGGAAATTGTGTAGAAAAGTAGATTAAGGTACAGGCTTTGATGTAAAAATAAAATTATTGAGATATCTTAGCACGTCTTTTTTTAATTTCAAAACTGTAATTACTTTTTTTTAAGTACTTTGGAAGTTGGTCGGAACGAACTTCTTGCTCCGAGAAGAATAAATCATCTACGCCCCTGTTTCGCTGTCATCTGCACAAATTTTGTTGCACTCAACTGTAGCGTAGTTGGAAAAGCAGACCGATCGGATTTGTTTCCTTTTATCACGCACTATATGTGCGTCAAATATTCGCTTTGTATGTAAACTGTGTGTAAATGAAACTTACGTTAGTGCGCCTAAGAAAGGCGGATTTGTCATGCAGGCCTGACAAATGCTGAAAAGAAATGCACTGAAATGTAAAAAAAGCTGTACGGAAAATACTTGCAAAGATAATGCCAAGAAAGTTATATGCAAAAGAAATGCACTGATAATGCCAAGAAAGCTATACGGAAAAGAATTGCACTGATAATGTTCAGAAAGCTATCTTGCAAATAATTCTGAACGCACCGGATAAGTGGTATAAACAAGAAAGGAAGGAATAATGATTAAGGCTTAACGTCCAGCTATACAAGTCCGTTAGCAAAAGTCGGTCATGTAGGACGAAGAAGGAAACATTTTTAAACGACTATATTACTAAATTTGACAGCATGTCGATTACAAATCTCTATATTAAAATAAATAAATAATTAAACCCAGTCGGTCAGGCCGTATTTTTATTTTATTTTTATTTTTGAAGATAAACGAAATGTTAGTCATCCTCATATTTGTCGTCAAATATCAGAAGTTACGTACCTCTCGCCTTCCTTAATTTACACTCAAACGCTGAGTAGTTTTTTGAAACCTCCCAGCCTTAACAAATTTTCCCATATCAATTCAATGACAACAACAGTATGACTAAGGGAAAATTTGTCCACATTCTATTAGGCGTATGAAAGTTACCCATCTTCAGGCTGTGCATCAGTCCAAAAGAGAAAAACTTATTATTACAAAACGTTAAGTGAACGTAAATATTATTGGTTTCACACTACTACTAGATATTATGGATAGATAACTGTTTAGATGATACATAGTTACACATTAAGATAATAAAGTTTCGCCGTGCCCACGGGTTGTAATATGTATAAAGTTTGAAACTTCCTGACAGATTAAAATTGTGTGCCGGAAAATGGACTCGAACATGGGACCTTTGCCTTTCGCAGACAAGTAGGAGGCGAGGCATTGGCAGAATTGAAGTTGTGGGGCGGCATCGTGAGTCGTGTCGGGGTAGCTCATTGGTAGAGCGCTTGCCAGCGAAAGGCAAAGGTCACAGGTTCGAGTCCCGGTTCCGGCACACAATTTTAATGTCAGGAAGTTTCATATCAGCGCACACTCCGCTGCAGAGTGTAAGTTTCATTCTATATAAAATTTGTTCCACATCCACGCGGATTTCCTCAATGCGGATCTATTGAATGAACAGCTAATCTAGTCTAATCCGGTCGATTTCAGCGAATGAAGCTTTTCATAATAAAAAGTGCAATATTTTGGACAACTATACATTTACATTTTGCTCCATGGTTTGTAATCATACGTATGTGGCTGGTAATAACCGACGTTTCACGCAAGCAGAACTACATCTGCAGCGTCTAATTACACTGGTGGAGGTCAAACAGGTTTTCTTCAACCTGTGTTAGAATATGGAAGTAATGTTCTTTGAAGTGCCACTTTTAATCGACTTCGAATGCTTTTTCTCCAGTCTGTTTTATCGTTGCCAAAGAGTTATGAACGAAAACGCGTAGAAGCGGAAGCGTACTGAAGCCATTCACTGGCAGGCAAAAACGAAATCTAATATGTGTTCGTATGTGGCCGACAATTCCAAAGAACGCGTTTTGTTTTACAAGTGGCGGTCGTTTCTATCTGGATGGTAATTACCTCCTGTTTGTCCGACGAATGGGCAATTTAATGCTTGATTATGGTCAGTACCATTAATATCAAACAAGCCGTTATTCTTCTTTACCTCAACTAAACTTACAAGTTATTTGCATTTCGTAACATTGACGATAATTCGCTGAATATTGATTGTAACTGTATTGTAATATCTGTTCCGCGAATGAGCGATCTGTTACCTAACTCACAAGTGTCAATGTAACTTGATGTCCCTAAAGGGTTGGTATATCATCCATCTGCGGAGATATGTTCATATGTAGTGGAAAGTTTAACTCGTTGGTCAACCGAAATACGATTAGGATCGGAATTCTAAAGTAAACCTGTGTCGTAATCGAGAGACTTTGATACTGATCATTGTCCAGTTGCATCGTACAGTCATAAGTCCGAGCTCCTGCATTGCGTATGAAGATAACGATTGGAGATAGGAAACTATAACATACGGTACTATCCCGTACGAGTTACGTAGTGAGGGTAAATATTAGTCTAAGGCAGTGTATGCAGTACAAAGTCACTGCTTGAAATTCTGATTATTCTTCGTTTTTAGTCGTCGATGTCGCTACAAATACCTGAACTAAATACGACATTCTACTAATTTAAAGCAGAGCTATCATTTTGGGCACTTGCATTATGACACTGCTCGTGTTGAAAACGGATGCACAAGCGTGAAATACACTCTGATGGAGTAATGAAGTGTAGTAAATCCTTATTTATAATAACTGCTAGATTTTCACATAATTCCGCTGTAGTAACGTTGATGGCGCAACCAGAAAACTCCCTCCGTGGTAATCACAGATGCATACACATTTTCCTGTGGTCGTTTCTCCTCTACCCCACAAGAGTTTCGTCAAACGAGTTGTGATGTAGTTACAGTAGAAATCGAGTGGTCCTTGAAAGTGTCTATATAGTTGTGGAACATAAAATCATTAACACCGGGTTACTAATTTTGAGCCGCGGCAGAGCGGCCGAGCGCATTGAGGCGCTATACTACGATGCGCGAGGCCGTTCCCCGTCGGGGGTTCGAATCCCCCCCCTAGGGAATGGATGTTTGTGCCGTCTTTAGTATAAGCTAGATCATAAGTAGTTCGTAAGTTTAGGGACTGATGACCCCGTAGTTAAGGTCCATAAGCTTTACAAACATTTGAACAATTGAACTAATTTTGATCAGTAATATCAATCTTCACGGGTGAGTACAAACTATTTTCTCAGAGTCAAAATTAAAAACAGTCTTGATCTTAATATATAATTAATAGAATCATATATATGTAACTAATGTATCATTAACAAATGAGTACGGATAGGGTACATACTGTCGCCTTGTTTATTCAATTTCTTGGGATGTGTGGCTGTGAGACCTAGACCGTAGAAGAAAGGCTGACTGGCATAGAATAATGTCGTTTGAATCTCTAGTTTAGTTGACTGCAAACAGAACCAATAGGCTCTTTTGAAGTCCTGATATTGGTGAGAGAGGGAGAGAGAACTGACACACATGAGAAGACGTCATTCACTAAACTCTAGGTGAATGCATCGCATCACAGGAGTAACGTATTACAACTTAGGAAATCTGTACAAGCGAGGACTTTCTTTCCGAGGCACATACCCTGCATATAAGGTTAATTGCGAAATGACGATAATGAGCAGCGCACTACGTCCGTGCTGTGTGTGTTTGTATATGACTGTAGGCTGCTAGAGTAGTCCTCGCAGCGGCAATGAACATTGTGGCCGGATGGCGTAGTAGTCAGCGCACCTGACTAATGAGTCGGAGATCCTGGCACGATGGGATTCAATGCGTGCTGTCAGCTAATGTTTGTCTTGAACAAATATGTGGGTTCCAAAAATATTGTGATCATCTTCAATTTTTGAACCCCAAAATTGCACATCATCGTTTTTAGTGGAAAAGCATTCCACTAAATACGGGTGGATGTGCAAATTGTACGCAGTTTAAAAGAAGTAAAGTGATAACAAACTGAACAGGGGAAACGACACAAAAAATAGGCAAAAGTTGCCGTATTAACCAAAAAACGGACGTCACAACCGACCAATTCAAGGAACAAGACGGTAAAACAGCAGCGAGATGTAAGGAAGAGACAATAACAGCAACCGCAGACGATGCTTTTAAAATGAAAAGCGAAACCCTTCTCGTGTAAAATAACTGTCTTTATTGCAGTCAGCACAAGAAGGAAAACCTGTGCTATGTGATGAATAATTAGTAGTTCCAAGTTATTCTTACATTTCTTTACATATGTAAGACTCCTCCCCTTTTCATGGCCTTGCTTAATCTTTCTCAGTTACACAAAATTAAAACTACTGTCCTTGGTGATGACACGGTCGGTTTGCCGCCTCCCCCCCTTCCCCGTCTAGAGACGGCCATAACTTCGTCGAAGTATGAAGTCTCTGGACACGGGTTGCTGACCTCAATTTGTTCTTCAAGAGAGAGAGAGAGAGATACCCGTTGTAGTTATTGCTTTGTGTAGAGAAAGCGGCCGCCATTGTTGGGCCATGCGGATGGCGTGCTACCGTAGAGTAGCATAGGGCCGGTTTGTAAGGGCTTTGCGACGGAAGTGAACGTGCAGATGATACCGTAATGGTAAAAATATATACGGAGAACAGTACTGCGTCAGCGAATGATAGAGATTAGGACACAAGCAGTCAACACGGCGGAATTTGTAATCGGTCTGCTAGAGCAAGTTCGTAGATACAGGCTTTCATTTGCTTGCAAACACGAATGAAAACATAATACACTGCCGTTCAAGCGAATATTCAATAGCTTCCATAAATATTGTCAAACATTTTTAACAAACATCTGATATATCGAAATAAAGTGCGTTAGGATAACCCTGAAGAAACTGTAGGTTTAAGACAAATACGTCAGTGAAAGATCGGAAAGAAAGGTGCAGATTACGATTATGTTAACTTTATATATTACTAATTAATAAAAATAATGAAATGAAAAACCAAAATAATTATTTTAATGTTATGGAACCTGACAAGCACCTGCCAAAGTTTACAATATTTACAACTACGTACTTATTTTGCATTTCTCATGCTCGTACTCTTATTCTTGTGTTACAACAATTACACAAGACACGGAGACCTCCTGGGGGTCGTGACCCACAGGTTGAAAAACACTGCTATTAACCCGCGAGAATTCGCGCCTTTAAAAATTACGCGGTCCATCGCATGTATAGCATTTTTCTGACAGTCAAAGAACAGCTTGCAATGTACTTAATATGTCTAAATAAGTTCAAATGTTTGTTAAGGTTATGGGACGTAACTACGGGGTCATCAGTCCCTAAACTTACAAACTACTTATCTACTACCTTGTACTAAGGACGGCAGAAATATCCATGCCCGAGGGGGGATTCGAACCCCCGACCGTAGTGGCCGTGCAGACCGTGACTGGAGAGCCTCAGTCCCCTCGGCCACCGCGGCCGGCTCTAAATAAGTATTTATAGTTGCGTATATAAGAAAAACACATATTGACTATTTAAGGTTGGTAAAATATAGATTGTTTTAAAATAACTGTAAGCAAAATGCTCACAGCGCAAGTGCACACGGGCTAAGATCTGTAGTTAATAGCAAACGAACTTCTATGGCAAAAATGTTCAAATGTCTGTAAATCTATCGGACCAAACTGTGTGGTCATCAGTCCGTAGCTTACAAACTACTTAAACCTAGGTAAACTAACCTAGGGACACACACACACACACACACACACACACACACACACACACACACACACACACACCCATGCCCCAGGGAGGACTCGAACCTCCACGGCGAGCACTTCTATGGCACAGTGCCTTCGTATAGAGAAATTAAACCTTAAATTAGTATATTTCTGCAATATACGTAATGGCTAAGTTGGTCCAAGAATGGCTGCCGAGTACCACGTGACGTGGAACTGACCAATAGTAAAGACGCGATTGTCGGCAATCCACGCGTGAAAGGTTGTCGCTACTAAAGCCCTGTATAGAGAAAGTAGCGACAACCTTTTATGTGTGAGTTGCCGACAATCGCGTCTTACCATTGGTCAGTTGCACGTCACGTGATACGCGGCAGCCATTCCTGGGCCAACCTGAGCATGTACTTATATTGTAAAAATGTACTAATTGAAGGTTTTTTCCCTTATATGAAGCTTCTGTGTTGTACAAGAGCGGTTCGTATTAACTAAAGAACTTACTGAACTATTTTTCTGATGTATAAATCGAGACTACATACAATAATGTTTTATTGAAATTACTTTGTCGGACTAAGTGATATCGTTCGTATTTCTGTATCTGTGTAAAATTGTAGTTAAGCCACGTATATCTAATGTTTCAAATAATGTTTTTAAGCTACCGTTTGTATAAGTAAGGAATAACTTTGCAATTCTAACATTTAAAAAAATAATGTGCATACAAAGCAGTTTGGTCATTCCATACTAGTATTGTGCAAATGCGCCAGTTAACTGTCGGTTGTTGTAGCGTAACGGCTAGAGTAATTGATTGCGGAACAGCATATTGGCGGGGAGGTTGGGTTCGAAACCCGCTATTTTCAACTTTTTTTTTATCAGAGGTATAACAGTGCAAACGAAGTATTGAGAAATACTTGTTTTCATTTTATGAGATTATAACAGGAAAATGTGGATTCACTGTCTCTCAGTGACGGTTACTGTTATTACTTTTCCAGGAATAATGCCGCACTGTTGTGCCGGGAATTGTAGTTAAAGGCCAGATCGTGGCTATAAGCTCATCAAAATCCCACAAGGGGAAAGAAATTCGGAACGTCGCCGGATATGTTTACACAGAATAGGAAGACAGGACCAGTTTTCTTATGAATGAGGGAAGCTGTGCGAGGTAAGAAACCACTCCCAGGCCTACGCAAAACTGTTGTATCCCATCACGGAATGATAACATTCTTCAATCAAAATGTTGAAATGTTTGTTAAGCTTATGGGACTTAACTACAGGGTCATCAGTCCCTAAACTTACAAACTACTTATGAACTACTTACGAACTAGGACGGCATAAATATCCATGCCCGAGGGGGGATTCGAACCCCCGACCGTAGTGGCCGTGCTGACCGTGACTGGTGCGCCTCAGTCACCTCGGCCACCGCGTCCGGCCCGGCAGTAGGAATGTGCAAGATGATTTGGATGGTACTTTAAATGATGATGATGGCACTCCAAATACAGATCTCACCCCAGGTAATCTTTAAAAAGTACTTAACAACAGTACATTTCCCCCTTCTCACATTTTTAGACAGTAAAATGTTACACTGTAGTTCACAAACTATTTATCATTCATTTTCACAGAAATTTATTACGGTTTTATTCCTACAAATATGGAAATGCAAGTTTACATGTCAAGAACCTGCTGTAGCGGAAGGATTACAAATCCTATCGTATTGACTGTTTCTATCACTAGTTGTATCATTCATTCATGAAAAACTGTACTGCAGTGTATATTTTTATTACTGCGCTATCATTTGTGCTTTTTCTTCGGCCGAAAGTGATTTTAAACACATTTTAAGGCAGCGTGCCCGTGTTACGCTATGGGAGCGCGCCAGCCGCATGGCCCAACAATGGCGGCCGCCGCTGAGTTGTGGCTACTTTCCTTATACAGGGCTCTTTAGTCGCTACTTTACTTGTAGGCCTCCTAGTGTTGAGAAGGTGAACTACTGCAAAGAAGAGCCGGTGTGTGTGTGCGTGCGTGATGACCAGGACGGCGACCGGCGCAGAATGCGCGCCCACGCCGCGGCGCGATCGCTGGCGCCTGCAGCGGCAGGTACACGGGGAATCGCGCGCCACAAAGGCGCGCCGTGGCGTTGACAAATCCGCCGCGGCTATAATAAGCCACCCTCGCTCCCTGGTCAGCGCGCTGACAGCTGAGGCTCCTCCTGGGACGCCACCGGCCCGCGCTACACGTTTTGTACGGGCAGTCGCGACCGCCACCGCTGACACCGGCCGCTTTGTACCACACCGCGTCACCTCGCCCGTGTTACCGCTGCCGCTCAGTCCCACTCGATCTGACGCCTCTCTCACTTAGCGAGGACGGCGCCACTGGTATAACCGAGGACGTGAAAATAAGGGCCGCTAGCAATACTGCGCGCAGCTTACAAGGAGAGGCCGCCAATTGTGGAAGTCAGATTCGATTCATACTGCGCATAATAAAAGCTCATGGCCAGAGGTGTAATGTGGAAAAGCACCAAGATGCACTTCTCAACCGTTGTCGAGAAAATAATAATAAAAAAAAAACGCTGCGGTGAAATACTCTCTACAATTAAGTACTGTTCTACAGCGGCGTGGCGCAGCGGTAAGAGTTCAGGTTCGTAATCCGAAGGTCGCCGGATCGAATCTCGCGACACATAACTTCTTTTTATTATTTTTGTAACAAAACTCTCACATATGCACTGATTTTCGACAATGTTATAAGTTGCGCTAGGGACCGCATCTACCTTCTTTCGAAGTTGGCAGGCAACTACGCTGTTATGCGTCGGCTCGTTTCGGCTCATTTAACATCTGTCCTTCAAGTCTAGCGAGCGAATTATTCTTGTGTTACAACAGAGGTTGTAATTCGAACGTTTGACTTACACTATACGTATTCGTTTCGGAATATCGTTTATACTTCTTCCGTTAACTATACGTGGTAAACATAATGAAGACAATTAATAACACTTGTGAAATACAAATTTGTTTGCGGAAAACATAATGATGTTCGAATTCGCCAGTTTTTCCACGCCAAACGACTTTCAACCAACATATAATATGCATAATTATTGAAACTGATTGCTGGGAATTTATATATATATATATTGTGTGTGTGTGTGTGTACATTTTAACATGTTAATTACAAATAACAAATAATAAAAAAAGTTGCATGCCGCGAGATTCGATCCGGCGACCTTCGGATTACGAACCCGAGCTCTTACCACTGCGCCAAGACGCTGTGGAATATTATTAATAGTGCAGAGTATTTCACCGCAACGGTTTTTTTCAATTGTCGAATTTGTGGACAACGGCTGAGAAGTGAATCTTCGTGCTTTGCCAAATTGCACCTCTGGCCATGAACTTTTATTATGCGCAGTATGAATCGAATCTGAATTTCACAATTGGCGGCCTCCCATTCTTAGCCGACGTTTGAAGCCAGTGCGCCATCTTGCGGAGCCAGGGAAATATGTTTTTAGATTAAAGCACTGTGTGGTTCTTGTCTTGTTAACTTTCGTAGATGTAAATCCCTCATTAATGAGTACCATATTTGATGTATTTCACTTTTGTGGATAAATACAGACCTTCCAGATAGCTGAACTGTTATTTATTAACGTAAAATCTCATTCGATAAGTACCGGGTGATCGAAAGGTCAGTATAAAATTGAAAACTTAGCAAATCACAAATGTTCAAATGTTTGTTAAGCTTAACGGACTTAACTGCGGGGTCATAAGTCCCAAAGCTTACAAACTACTTATGAACTACCTTATACTAAAGATGACACAAACACCCATGCACGAGTGGGGATTCGAACCGCCGACCGTAACGGCCGTTCATCGCTCGACCACTGCGGCCGGCTAATACATCACTGAATAATGTAGATAGAGAGGTAAAAATTGACACATTCCTGCAATGACTTGGGGTTTTATTAGAAGCAAAAAGTATTTAAAAAAGTATTGCTAGACCCGTGAAAGATTTCTTGCACGTGTCGTTTGGTGATGATCGTGTGCTCAGCCGCCACTTTCGGCATGCTTGGCCTCCCAGGTCCCCAGACCTCAGTCCGTGTGATTATTGGCTTTGGGGTTACCTGAAGTCGGAAATCTATCGTGATCAATCGACATCTCTAGGGATGCTGAAAGACAACATCCGACGCCAATGCCTCACCATAACTCCGGACATGCTTTACAGTGCTGTTCACAACATTATTCCTCGACTACAGCTAGTGTTGAGGAATGATGGTGAACATATTGAGCATTTCCTGTAAAGAACATCATCTTCGCTTTGTCTTAATTTGTTATGCTAATTATTGCTTTTCTGATCAGATGAACCGCCATTGTTCCATTTAAAAAATTATATCTTTGTGCTGTAACTCTTTGGAAAATGATACAATAAACTATGTTCATAGCTCCGCAGAAGATGTAACATTTCTTGTGTTGACCTACCGCATTAAAATTTCCAGTCACCTATTATTTTATAAGTAACAGAGGCAAACACACTTAGTGAAACACCCTGTATGTCCCATTTATGATCGTTCGCCGGGTATCAACTTAGATTGTACGAACAGTCCAATTTTTTCAAAATATTTATTTTATTTTTATTATTTTTTTGTGAAAAAATGATGTTCAAATGTTTGTAAAGTTTATGGGACTTAACTGCAGGGTCATTAGTCCTTAAACTTACAAACTACTGATGAACTAACTTATACTAAAGACAGCAGAAACATCCATGCCAGAGAGGGGGGCGGACTCGAACCCCTGACGGGAAACGACCTCGCGCACCGTAGCATAGAGCCTCAATGCGCTCGGCCGATCCGCCGCTTTAAACTATCTGTGCCGGCCGCGGTGGCCGAGGTGACTGAGGCGCTCCAGTCACGGTCAGCACGGCCACTACGGTCGGGGGTTCGAATCCCCCCTCGGGCATGGATATTTGTGCCGTCCTAGTTCGTAAGTAGTTCATAAGTAGTTTGTAAGTTTAGGGACTGATGACCCCGTAGTTAAGTCCCATAAGCTTAACAAACATTTGAACATTTGAAACTATCTGTATTTTTCGTCAGTGGTAGAGAACGAATGATACCTTAATAATTAATTTTGGATAAGCAATACGTGAGAGATGGCGTACCCACAAAAAACACCGATGAGAAGTAGTATATATGATGATTTGGGGGAGGGAAGAGACCCCTGCCCCCATACACCTTTGGTTCCATAAAAGGATCTTGATTTGATTTGATTTTTTTTTTTTCAGGGAAGCAAAAACAGTCTTCGTCCAACCCGCCACTGCCCGCACCGAAACTAAATTTATTGTGCGGTATCGCTCCTGTATATCTAGTAAAGCTAACCAATGCCCTTGAACAGTGCAAGGAGTCCCTTTACCAGTTCTTTATTAGACACAATTTCTTCGGGTCTGGTTGTCCCAAATGTTCTGTGCCTTTTACTCTCCAGTGCAATGCATTCGAAGATTAGATGTGATGCAGTTTCATCGCCGTCATCACAGATCCTACATTTAGGGTCCTCTTCTGTTATTCCCATTGTATGTTGGTGTATTTTGAAATTCCCATGGCCTGCCAGCAATCCAATCATGAGATAAAAGGATCTACTTTCCCCCACGTCTACAGTGAAGTACAGTTTGAAAGCTGGCGCAGCCTCGAGTCGAGACGGCGCCGGGCTGCGCAATCGCCTGGGCCGTCCATCCCGCCAGGTGAGGGCGTCGCCGCCGTTCCCGTGCAGTGTGCAGTGCCACCGCCAGGCGGCGGGCCCGGCCTCTGGCCTGCTCGTTACTTTTTTGTCGCCGTATTTACCCTGCTGCTTAATGGGGACTAACGCTAAACAATCTCCCGGGCCCCGACACGCATTTACAAGTTTTAACCGTTTAGGCGGCGGGCCGGCGAGCTACCAGTCTATGTAATTGGGCCTCCTCTACAACATTAAATTATACGGGGCGCGCGCATTGTAGGTATTAGAATGCGAGTAAATATCTCTAATGATCTCATTATATTTCAGTGCTTTCCCGATTCCGGCCGGTTTTTCCTCCTCCGCCCTACCCGTTATTGTCTACGCGCGCGCGCGCGCGCCCGTGTTTTCAGTCCGGGCCGAAGCCGGAGCCGGCCATGAACTTAAGTAAATTATGTACAAAACAAACGCCCGCCGTATAATTTAAGACACTTGCAGTAAAAATTGAAGCGACGCGGCCCTCCAGACGTAAATATCGCCGCTCTTCTTCCTGCCCCGCCTCGGCCCGAGCTTGGCTGCTAATGGAACTCTCCCCCCCCCCCTACTCCTCCCACCTGCTTCATCGCGCGCCCCACATTCGGGCGGCGCCATACTTTCGCACGCCATCATTATCAGCCATTATCATAAAGTTCTCACTCCACTCCGCGCCCTGCTGATAACCAAGATGGCGCCGAACCCCCCACGGTTGGCATCCGTCTCTACCGCAGGACCTCCTCTGCTCTTTTCTTCGGCCTTCCACGCTTTCTCTCTATCCTCCCCTCCCTCCCCCCCTCCCTCTCCTGTACGACCATTCAGGAAGATTTACGTCCTCCAGGAAACCCGGAGTGCCTGGAAAACACTACCGACCTCGGGCGTTATTATAACGCGGCGTTTAAAACGCATATAACTTTTAATGGGGATGTTAGTGCGCCGCGGAATGAGAATATAGCTTATTGCGATGATACCTCCTTCTCCGGAAAGGAAAACGGCCCGGGAGAGAGGGGGGAAGAATGGACGGGCGGGCGCACATTTGGGAGAGTAGGGGAGGGGGAAAGGGCGATTCGGAGGCCGTTTTTATAGATCGTGAGCGTCTGCCCCAACCGGCGCTGCCGCCCGGGGATAAATATCAAACGGCATGTTGATAATGGTTGCTGAATGGCCTTTGTTGTCGGTGGGCAGGAGGCCGCGCCCCCCGCGGCGGCGCGGCATAACCACGGCTGTTTATTGGGCTCCTCGCTGGCTCCGCCAGGACCACCTCGGAAGCAGTCCCGCCGCAGGTACGTCGTGAATGGGCCTCGGGCGCAGCCAGACGTCTGTCGCACTGCGGCTGTGTCCGAAATCGCCATCATTTTACTCTGCGTGCATCCAGATTACACATTGTGCAGTGTGCTCCACTTACTGAGTTGGTACAGGAGGGGACTTTCGCCCGGGAAGATCGAAATGTTGGTGCAATTATTCTGAATAAAGTGTCTCCCCTTCGGCAAGTGGGAAAATTCGTCGCTTGTTGATGGATTCGAACCCTGGTCCCCTGACCATTATGTTTTGGTCTCTTCGGTTTACGAACATTTGAAACATTATTTTACATTATGTCTCACTTACACTCAACAACATTGTAAAGATTCTCCAAATAAAATGGTGGAGCTTAAAGGGAACGTCATGTAGACTGAGGCAGAGATGAGAGTTTGGATTCGAATGAGAAGAGCGTGGTAGCGTAAATACGTGTGGTTTTGCGACGTCTCAGTGCCAGGATGGCTTAGTGGTGAGCGTGACTACTTAGACCGGATTCGAATCCTGGCTCTGGTACAATATACGTTGCTTCAGTCTGCATATACAAAAAATACTGCACTTAGAGAGAAGAACACGTAAAAGACAACGGTTTATTTAGCAAATTCAGATTGCCTGGATTTTCAAAACAGGTGTATGTGAACGGCAACTTGGCTACATTGTCTAGGGAGCAAAATTCGAAGCACTAAAAACAGAACCTGGAGAGGATTCGAACGCTAGTTGCATGGTGGGGTATGTGTTTGACGTTCAAGCAATTTACTCAGTGAGCTACGGTAGTGCCTACATTGGTCGGTACATTCAGATACACTGCTCGATGTGACAGATGCACTAAATCCCACTAAAAACATGTATTTTCAAAATAAAATCGATCAGATTTTCTCAGATAAATTTTTTACCTAATTTGGTTGAAGAAGCGCATGCCGACCTCCAAGTGCAGTGTTTTTTTCTTTACACTCGTACAGTCTGAGATAATTCATTCTTATGGGGGACAGGGAGGGGGGGAGTTGCTAAGTTCTAAAGTACAAGAAGTTCATTTAGATCAGTGTCGAAAATATCTACTGTTGATCTCTCTAGCCAAATAAATGTTCAAATGTTTCTGAGGGACTTAACTATTGTGGTCGTACTCCCTACTCTTACAAACTACTTCACTAACTTTAACTTATGCTAAGGACAACACAAACACCCTTGCTAAAGGGAGGATTCGAACCCCCAACGGCAACTCTCTAGCCGTTTCAACTTTTAAAACTGGAATACAGGTTGCATTCTGAAAGACTGAAAAAAATAATAAAAAATAAAAAATTAAGTGAACCTTCCCCCTCCCTTATGCTCCCACGTTATCTTGTACCTTGTACCTGTTACCTTGTACACGTCATTCGTGCTTTTGACTTGTAAAGATTTTGGATTAGTTTTGTTTAGTTTATACTACTACAACTTCAACTACTTTTATTTTCTTAGTGATAACTTATTTATCGCCGAGGTGGAGTGGCCGAGCGTTCTAAGGCGTCTTGCTGCAGAGCGCGTGCGGTTGCTCTCCGTCGGAGGTTAGAGTCCTCCCTCGGGAATGGTTGGTTGTGTTGTCCTTAACACAAGTAACTTTAAATAGCTTGTAAGCTTAGGTACTGGTAACAAACATTTGACCATTTGAACTTTTTTATTTGATTTTTGTACTTAAAACTGAACCACAGCACATCATCGATAACCAAAAGTAAGGTCAACTAGTTGCTACAGAAAGCAAGCAAAGCTCCACGTTATGGTGACAGTTAATTCAAACTGATGCGATCTGTCGCCCTGTTACCGTTTGCCAATGGCGTCATTGGATGCAGTATGGAGGGTCAGGTAGTCAGCTCCCCGCCCTCTCGCAAATTGTCGGGATTCTTGACCTGCAGACGCCACTGCTGGGTTAAGAAGCTCCTCAGTTGGCTTCGCGAGGCTGAGTCACCTCGTTGCAGTACCAACATCGAGGGCAAAATCCGTGGCAGGATCGGTAATCGAACCCAGGTCCTCTACATTGGACCACCCAGCCAAAGAGGTGGACCAGTAGCTACAGCTACATTCACGTCGCCGTAACCAAATTATGGTAGTAAGACGAGACGTATTACTGTTATTATGGCATTTCTACTTGATTTAATTTTCATCTCATTTTATCGATATTGTTTTGACACACAGATTATTCCAAGAAATGGAAGTGGTAAAGTATTGCGCACAGTACCGGATTCGTAAAACTGCCAAACCGATTGCTGTCGTTCACGCATAACAGCTATTAAGATGGGGCTGCATCCCTCCTTTAAATCCTCTAAACTGTCTGATGTGTCAACTGTTACGAGATCGCACGTGCTCTTGCTAAACGGGTAAGCTGTTGACGAGGATAAATGTCGTTTTCTAACAAGGGAGCGACGAGTAGCGGATGAAATACGCGCTGGCTGATTTTAATCCCGGGCGCGTGACACGCCTATCCCCGTGTGCCGGTCCAGATAGGTAATAAATTAAGGGCGCTGGCGGGGCGACGCAGCCGCCAGCGGCGACACGCGTCCGA
This sequence comes from Locusta migratoria, assembly GCA_026315105.1. Lineage (NCBI taxonomy): Eukaryota > Metazoa > Arthropoda > Insecta > Orthoptera > Acrididae > Locusta > Locusta migratoria. The sequence goes on from CM048748.1 coordinate 221,668,031, forward strand.
TCATTAATAACGCGGCCCGGGGCTCGTTTGTAGCGGGACGGGCGCGCGACTGCGATGCGACCGAGGCTGCTACTGTGCCGGTGACTGGCCGTCTTTTTGTCGCGCGCCCCTGTCCGTTATTTTTGGCAGCGCACGCCTCTGCCTCGGCTGCCGTCACGCGGACATAACGTAACGTAACGGCGCCCCGTGATGCACTGGGCCTGCCTCACTGGCGCCGCTGCCGTTTCCAAATAACCGATACTAACTTGCAGGTGTTTGCGACGTGTCACACTCGGTAATAGAATAATCTTCTGCTGTGGGCCTAGCTGGGCGAAATGGCTCGGTCGATTTGGAGCGCTGCGTGTGCCGTACATACAGATCCCAGGCTGTCACGTGATTCTGGTCCGCCGCTGTAGCTCAGCGGTAGCGTCGCTGATGGGCGCAGGGTCCATTCCTCCCGCGGTCAGAAAAATAGGACTGAATCCTCCCGAACCTGCAAGGGTGTGGAGAAGGACGGGACTGAATCCTCCCATAACCTGTTTAAGCAGGTAGTTGGTGGCGGCCCGAGACCAGAGTGTGTGGCCAGACCTTTATGAATATTCCAGGCATAGGTTCCAGTGTATGTTCCTACATTGTACAGTAAAGTAAGCGTGAGAATTAAGCCCCAGTTAACTTCAGAGTCAGAGTAAAAGTACAGTAATATCACTTTGGTTCTTACAATCTAAAGATTAGGTTTTACTCGCAATTGATAAATATGTGCAACATTTTGAGCAGTTCGTATACAAGTTTATTTGATACAACGTCGAATTATAAGCAGAGGACACGGCAGCCTAATTTTTTTCCTAAGGAAGAAGAAATTCTGCTTTCAACGCGAGGGGGGGACACGAGTCTCATTGAACTGGCTTCACTTAACGTGAAAAGAAGCAAGTTATGAACATCTGTAGTTTCTAATAACACTTGCCTTAATAGGAAATACTCCTGAAAGACTTTCATGGATTTTGTATGTATTATGAGCAATACTCTTAACTGTGGTGCTGGGGCATAGTAGGTAAGCGAACAGACTGCTATTTTTGCGACTCTGGTTCGATTCCGACTAGAAGGTTAATTTCATTTATTAAATTCCTTGCAATATTAAACTTTTAATTATAAAATTATAAAGAGACTATCTTCAAATTCGGAGGTAATAAGTAGAAAAAGGTAACACGAGAAAAAAAATTCCATTAATCAGCGCTGAAACGTGGAAGAGATATAAGGAAGCATGAGGCCGTTATAAACAAGTACAACGAAAACATTACAACAATGGAGAATGACAGTTGTATTCGCGTATTTTTCACAAAAATTTGTTTATTGCTAGTGGTATCTTGGTAAAAAGCGTCCAACGTATACATTCCATAAGACAACAACAACAAACTCACGAAATTCGTCAGCACGAATGATGCAACTTTGGAAGAAACGGTAGGAGCAGTAGAGAACTTACGCATGGAGACGAGATTTGTAATGCCAAACTTCAACACTTATGTAATCAACACTGACCATACCGGATGACAGTATGAATGAACGTTGAACACTGGTTGTGGGGGTGGGGACTGGGGCCTGGTACTGCAGGACGTGCCATTGTGCAAGTTCGGGAGGATTCAGTCCTGTCCCCTGTTCGCCTACCTGCCGGTGGAAGGATTCCGTCCTGCGCCCTCGCCGACTATCACGCAAGAGGCCCGGGTTCGATTCCCAGCAGGGGACTGGGTGTTGTGTGTTCTCCTAATCATCATCTCATCATCATTGGCACGTAAGTCGCCCACGCGGCGTCAAATAAAAAGACTTACACTATGGCGGCCGAACAAACCCGCAAGGGTTCTCCCGGCCAAGAAAGCCATACGCTCATTTCACGTGACTCTGAACTCGTGGCAGTGGAGTGGTCGTATGGATGCAGCACAGTAAAGTAATGCGTAACAGAAGGGTAGAAAGGGGATAATGAGTTTTGACGTACACTGGACCGCACCGCGATTTGTTAATGCGGGGCGTCCAGTGTATATCTACAAGGAATGATGTAGTACTCACAAGCTTATAAGCTAGCTTATACTAAAGACGGCACAAACATCCATGCCCGAGTGGGGATTCGAACCCCCGACGGGTAAAGTCCTCGCGCGTCGTAGCCTAGCGCCGCGCCAAGCTGTAATACATCGTAAGAAGAGGTCCTATACGGGTCGTAATCGGCAAGGTCTGGACATGACGCAGAGGACACAGCGCTCCTGAAGGCGGATCCGCCAAGGAGAGACACGTTCAATGCAGTTTGGTCGAGGTGATCTATCCGAGTAGTCATTCCTCTGAATATATATTTGGTTTACTCTGAACTCTTTGCAGAGGAGTGGTTGTGACAGAAGGGCGGAAAGGAGCTAGTGTTTTGACGTACCCATGACCATACCGATAATGGAGATGCTCTATTTGTTCATGCATCGACGGGGGCCGTCCAGAGTCCAGAGTGGTGTACCACTTGCAAATTGTCACGCCAGCTATTGATTTCTCTTGGAGATACCAGTTCAGCTGGACAATGATGGACCATAGTTCAGACCTCCTTCCGGTCAAAAGTAAAAAGTTGACGGCCGATCTCCTTACCAGTCGTTCTAATCGAGGTCCGGTTTCGCCTCGTTTGACATCAATGTCGTCGGTGTCATTTCTTGCTCCTTTCGTTCCTTCCTTAGTATCCTCGTTAGTGCTTCATTGACAATAGGAGAAGCACCTGACATCTAATGCACAGCAGCTTGTGAGACATACTGTGTAAGAGCCATAATTCTTAAGTTTGAACATGAATAAGAGTTAGAGTTCTTCTAGGGAGGTAGAAGTTAATTGCAGCTAGCAACCATATATTACGTGGATTCTTGTTGAGTAACAGTTGTCATATATAGGAGAATTGTGGGCTGAGGAAATACATATTCTCCTCATCGAATTACTCCCCTTTCAGTACCTACGACATTATGCGGAATGACAGCATTTTTTTTTTTCTTTTTCAGTAATAAGAGACAGTCACTACACAGGTCAAGGTAATTTTTAATTACTCGTCGTCTTTCGCTTATTGTAAAGTCCAAGCCTTTCAGATTACAACTGCGCTCAGAAACGGGGAAAATTCTCCCAAAGTGAAATTTCTTTTTGATTGAGATAACGTAGTACCAGTTTCAAGAACGGCGTGGAACTATTTTACAATAGCACTATTTTACTATACTGGAAACTTCCTTTATCTACTGCAGCTGGCAGTGGACTTTGATATATCTGCATCCGCTGTCGAGGATCGACGTACACAAAAGCACTCGCAAGACAAAAGAAGGCTTCGCGCCTCTTTCGACCAGTCCGCCCCTGGCCGCAGTAACTCTGTTTATTGTGTGCCCCTCAGTATCCGCCGGTTTTGAGGCTGCTCTTGGATCCCCCGCGATCGCAGGCGCAGCACAGCAGTAAATCCTGCGATAACAATGTCCGGCAGAGGCAGGTGCGCGGCCATAAAGCGATAAATCAGGGGCCGCGGCTGCGTGATCGGTGACATCCTGAAGGCCTCTCGTCCCCGGGACGCCTGCGCTCGGGGAAAGCTCTGGAATGTCAGCCCAACACGCACACCGTGTGTCGCAGCGTTGCCGAGCACCGAATGTCCTTTCAGGTGGAAAGCTGTTAAAAATTCCAGATAAGCACCAGTTTTTTTGCGTATCCCTGTTTTGCGTATCGTATGTTAGATTTCGTCTGTTCTTCACATTTAACCTGTTGCAATATGCAGCGTTTACGCATCATAATATTAATACATGACGCGAAAATTGAAATTTGTTAAGACTAAGTTCCGATGACCACAGTAGTTTGGTCCCTTAAGTCTACTAACAGTTGAAATTTTGATTTAATTCGAACGTTAGGAAGTCGTTTATTGAAGGTATCTATCTACTGTGTTTCGTAGTCAGTAGTTAAATGTGAACAATAAGCAATTCAGGCCAGTGGAGAATAGAAGCTTTTGAAATGCTGAAACTTCTTGGCATATAGAAATTGTGCGAGGGAAGACTGGATGGATAGATCGCGTAACTAATGATAGTTTAGAAAAACACAGTTGCGGAGAAAAATTTGTAGGTATATCTTTGACTAAAAGAAGGAGTAGATTGGTAGAATACATTCTGAAACGTTAAGGAAGTGTGAATTTAGTTTGGGAATGAAGCATTGATGGTTAAAATCTCAGAGGGATATAAAGGAACTAGTACATTCAGCTAGTTCAAATGAATGTGGGTTGCCGTCGTTATTCGGAGATGAAGAGACTTGCTTATGATAGAGGAGCAAAATTTGCATGAAACTAGTCTGATTGAAGAATACAAAAATATTTTTCTGATTTCCTATTAGAGACTCGTACTATCTCATTTTCTCTATTTCTGAACGTACACCCTTTTGGCCGAAGAAGAGAGTATTATCGTAATTTTCTCTTTTGAAATGTGGCGCTCAGCAAGAATACTGAAGATTAGATTGGTAGCTCGTGTAAGTTAGTGTTTTTCAACCTGTTCAAGTTCGCGACCCCCCTTTCCAAGTAAAAATATTCTGTTGAACCCCTTCTCCCACCCCACCCTCATCGTACCGTAACATAATTATGTGTGTGAACTCGTCGACAGTGACTTTTATATTTTCTTCCGTCAATAAAAAATTTTCCTGAGGAAAAAAATACAGTAGTCTATAGAATGAATTTTTAGTATTTTTTTTTTTCAGAATAGAACACACCCTACTTTTACATAAATTTTTACAGGAAATATATATTACATGATCAGTGTTTCGCGTTGCAGGTAAGATTCAGATGCGAAATATGTTCGTCAACTCCCACTGTATAGGAAACTTCTAAAGAAGTTGAGTTTCTTTTTTTAATTTATCAAATTACTCATTGCCTCTCGTTAATTAAGGAATCGATTGATTCCTGAAAGTAGTTTTCAGGGTTTTCATTAATTCATCGTTAACATGTCGTATTGATTGTAAAATCAGGTTTGATGACTAGAAGGAATTACGTAATTTTCGTATAAAATAAATTTCGCTTTGCGCAACGCTTATTACCAAGAAATGCACTGGATTGTTTTATGGTGCAAATAGTTCCGCCGGCCCTAGTGGCCGAGCGGTCTGCGGCGCGCCAGTCACAGTCTGCACGGCCGCTACGGTCGGGGGTTCGAATCACCCCTCGGGCATGGATGTTTGTGTCGTCTTTAGCATAAGGTAGTTCATAAGTAGTTTGTAAGTTGAGGGACTTAAGTCCCTTAAGCTTAACAAACATTTGATCAAATACTTCCGCCTTTGACCGCGATCCGCCGAACAAGACCTAGGGGTTGCGACCCACAGATTGAAAAACACCGGTGTAAGTAATGGGGAGGTACTGAACAAAATTTGGGAGAAAAGGAATTTTTGCCATACCTTAACTAAAAGAAGAGGTCTATTGGTTTGAACACCATCTGAGACATTGACAAATTCAAATTAAGCATTTAAGGGAAGTATTTGGGAGTAAAAATAGCAGATGGAGACAGAGGTGAGTAAAGTAAGCAAATACAAATGTATGTGGGTTGCCGTTGATATTGAGAGATGAAGAGTCGAGGACAGGATAGAGTGGCATGGAGAGTTACTTCAAGGCCGGCCGCGGTGGCCGAGGGTACTAAGGCGCTTCAGTCGCGGTCTGCACGGCCACTACGGTCGGGGGTTTCGAATCCCCCCTCGGGCATGGATATTTGTGCCGTCCTTAGTATAAGGTAGTTGATAAGTAGTTTGTAAGTTTAGGGACTGATGACCCCGTAGTTAAGTCCCAAAGCTTTACAAACATTTCAACATTTCATTTCAGTTACTTCAAGCCAGTCTTCGGACTGAAGACCACGGCAACGTGTTTATTTGCCAACGCACGTTACCGCCAACAGGAAGATGACGCGTGTCACGCTTTAATGAAAGCGTCGCGCAAGTCAGAATTTCCGCGCGGCCCACCTGCCTTCAGCGCGAGGCCGGAAGTGAGCAAGGCCGCCGCGCTGCAGGCTACTGGCACTACTGGCTGTCGGCTGGGCCGTAGCTTCCCGGCGCGGCTGCTGGCTGCCGCCTTAGCTCGCGTGACGGGGGAGGCCGCGGCCTTGTACCTGCGCCGTCGCCGCCTAATAGGCGTTCGATGTCACGAGTCGATTAAGGCGAATGGCTGGCAGCAGCCGCGGGGGAAATATTTCAGCCGACGCCACGCTGATTGGCGGGACCTGCGCCTCCGCGTGTCGATATTTCTGCCGGCGCTGACGTTCGGTTTGCAGCTTTCGCAGCGAGGCGCTTAGGCGATGCAAATGTACTCGCCGATACCTCTTCAGCGCATTAGTATTTCACGGCACAAGAAAGACTGTACGTCAAGTAATAATAGTAAATAATAAACTATGACGCTTTTACACGGAATTTGAGTTTTTGTGCTCTTCAGTTCGAAGGCTGTTAACTGTGAGCTCCGACCTAATGGCCTCGAGAGGCCCAAGAGGTACCGACCGACCGCCGTGTCACCCTACTCCAGGAAGCGTCACAGAATCTCGTATGGAACGTGGTCAGCGCCTGACTTCCCGACTGTTGTGTCCGATTTCGTGACCGGAGGCGCTGCTTCTCAATCAAGTTGGTCTCACAAGGGCTGAGTGCACCCACTTGCCAACAGCGCTCGGTAGACCAGGTCAATGACCCATACAATTCGTACGAAGACTGGATTCACTCAACTTTCCATGCTACTCTAGCCCATGCAAACCTCTTCATCTCCGAACAACAGCAGCAACCCAGTTCCCTTTTCTACCTGCCTAATGTGCGTCTTTTTATACCCTACCCTATCCGATGCTTCTCTCCAAAACTGAATTCTCAATACTTTGACGGGCTCAGAATCTGTCCTACTAACCCTTCTTTTAGTCAAGATATGCCTACAGATTTCTTCTCTCTATATCTATGTTTCCTAGACTTAAAAATTATTTTTCAAATGTGATGACTTCAATGACAAGTCAAAGCCAAGATCGCATGTATAAATTATTCATTTACTGTACGTCATTACTAGTTACGGCAAGCTATGTTGTCATTACAAACGATCAAACCTTAATTCATCAAACTAATAAAAGACTTCGTACAAAATGCAAGACATAATGAATTAAAAGCTGATAGAGCACTGTACTTATCACAGTTGTTTGGTACAAAGTGGACATGTTTGACATCTGATGCTTGCACATTTAAAGTTTGAATTGATATGCCACTGAACATATCACATGTTGTGTGATACACCATTGTCATAACACCTTGATCATCTGATGATTGCATACTTGAAGCTGAAATTATCCAAGTTCTTGTGTCCATGATGAAGCATTTGTACTCCTGAATTCGGCGTTTTGTTTCATATCAGCTGACCATTGCAAGCATTATGGAACAAGACGCCGAATTCAGGAGTACAAATGCTTCATAATGGACGCAAGAACTTGTCTAATTTCAACATCAATTATGCAATCATCAAATGACCAAGATATTATGACAATTGTGTACGAAACAAAATATTTTCAGTGGTAGATCAATTCAAACTTTAAATGTGCAAGCATCAGATGTCAAACATATTATGTCCATTTTGTACCAAACAACTGTGATAAGTACAGTGCTGTTTGTACAGTGATTTTTTTAATTTTTAATTCATATGTCTTGCATTCCGAAATAACTATTTTATCAAGTAACGATTATTCATTAGTTCATGGAAACGTAACTTGCCGAAAGTAGTAAACATACAGTAACTGAGTAATTTATATATTCCATCTTGCGTTTGTCCTCTCATTGAACTTACCACAGTTAAAAAATATTTTAGTATCGCTCTCCATACCGACAATGTCGGCCAATAATAACTTACAAATTACCTAAACTAACTTACACTGAGGACAACGTTGGCAATCATGCCAGAGAGCTAAAACGCATGTTTGTCTTCCCTTAATCTCTCGTCTAAGATAAGTCGTAAGGTCAGTGTTCCCTCGCGTGTTCCGACGTTACCCCAAATTCAAACTGGTCTTCCCCGAGGCTAACTTCTAACCGTTTTTCCATTATTCTGTTAATAATTCCTCTTAGTATTTTCAAACCAAGATATATGTAATATAGTTCCGTAATATGCACACCTGTTTGTACCTGCGGCCTATGGAATCAGAATTATTACATTCCTCTTGAAGTCTTACACTATTTCGTCTGTCTCAGACATGTTGAACAACAGGTGAAACAGTTCCCTCATGGCTGGCTCTCTTAGGGATATCGGTAGGCCTAGGGGCTGTAGTCTATTCCAGACACCTTATTTTAAATTAGGTCTTTTCCTTGATCTCTCAAATTATTTTTGGAGAATTGTATCTCCTGTCTCATCTTCATCCAATTCGTCTTCTCTTTCTACAATTCTGCCTTGGGGCTAATTTCCCTTATATAGTTACGCTACATGTTTTTTAAAAGTAGCAGCTTTCCTTTCTCTGCTTATTACAGGTTTTCTATCTGAGCTTTTGATATTCATAAAGCTCTTCTTCTGTCCTACAAACCTTCCTTCAATTTTCCTGAATGCGGTATCGTATCTTTCCTCATGTTTCTGTGGAGTTACATTAGAATTTAACAATGTTTTCAGTTCCGTTGGCAGAAAGGCTAATTTTCATTCTAATTTGTGAAATTTGACTTAAACGTTTTCTCGGTGTCATGAATCATAGCATCCGCAGTTTCAGAAAGTGAGAGACTTATTCATTTTTATCACGAAGTTTATAGAGAGGGCCAAAAAAAGAAATGTCTGGGACTACTGTCAAGTTGATACTTGGATTTGTCACCTCTGTACACCCAGATAGGCACATCATTCTAAAGTATAATGTTATTGTGATTCGCCTAGATGATGAGTATGACACTCGTCGAAACGAAGACTCTGCCACCCGGCTGGAAGCCGAGAACTTATTGTGATTGATATGAAATTCAATATACATTGACAGTGTTCACCAGAAGTGCCTCCCGTCACATAAAATTCTCAACTGACAGGTGCCGCTGGACATACCTTCAATACTCGCGGCATTTCGTGAGAGTTCGAGCATGGTCCATCTGCTCTGAAGGTGTCAGTGGTAACTCGCCGCGCCCTAATTATGTATGTGGTTCCTGTTGTTTTGGACTAGGCAGTTGTGTTGTCCAGTACGGCATCTGAAGGCAGTGCCCAGCTCAACTGCACGGGCTACCCTTGCAATAGCACAAGGTCAGTATCAGTGGCGTAACTATGGGGGGGGGGGGGATGAGGGGGATAGAACCCCCCCTAGAGCCCGAAAAAAAAAAAAAAAAAAAAAAAAAATCGTATAACGGCAATATGGTAAAGATTGAAAACTTGGGATGTTTTACCATAAGCTTTCATTGGATGGGAGTGAATTAGTTTCTTCAACAGGAGTGGTAGATGGTAGTCTGTTTGGGAACTGACTAAAATTTTGCTCGGCAAGCAGATCTATTCCCTCCCCTCCCCCCCCCCCCCAAAAAAAAAAAACCAAGTCCTAGTTACGCCACTGGTCAGTATTGTGTGGATAACTGGAACACGTGGTTTTGACGTAGGCGTGCTGGGTTATCCGCGTATTTCTAGCTGCCGTTGTGTTCGGATGGTCAACACAAAGGCCTATAATGAGCAGGAGACCCTGGTTCCAATCCCATTCCGTCACGAATTTTGATCGTTCCACATTATTCACCTGTTCAGCTGAATCTACTTAATACCTTCGTGTCTTGCTCCAAAATTTTGTTGGTGCGGTTGGAGCTCGGTTGTGCCTTCACGTATGGGGAAAATTGTCGAGGCCGATTGCGGAGTGCCACGGAGCACATAGGCCCAGACGGTGCGTGCTAAATGCGGCGCATGCGCGCTGCGCTGCCTCGGCCGCAGCTGCCGCCACGCGCCGCCGGCTCATAAGCAGTAAAGCGGCGACACGCCCGATAACGAAGCGGCGCTATTTGCAGCGCCGACTGCACGCGCCCCAGACCCAGCCCCAACGGCCGCCGCCAAGTTTATCCCCCATCACACGCCGCGCCCGTTGTTTCTACAAGGCGGCACGCTGAAATCTGCTCGCTGTCCATCCGGCATCGAGCATGTCACTTTCCGTGGACTGAGTACTATCTGACAACATCTTCTGGCCCGGGTATTTACTTACTCCAGACCTCTGGTAGTCCATCTCCTTGTTCTTCCTCTCTCCGTCCATATCCTCCAACCCCCACTCTTCGTCCTCTTTATCAACTTCCACGCCCCCTCCATCCACCCTCCGTCTCTGTGCATCTCCTGTTCTCATCTTCCGGATACAAACGACAGTATATGTAATTTACAATATCATTTCCTAAATTGTCTATATGTCCGTCGCCTCCTCCTTCTCCTCCCCCTCCTCTTTCTCCTAACCTATCTCCTCTTCCTCCTAATCTATCTCCTCCTCCTCTTCTTCCACCTCCTCCTCTTCTTCCACCTCCTCCTCATGTGTCTTATCTCCTCATTGTCATCTTCCTTTTGTCCTCCTCCTCCTCCTCTTCGTATCTATCCAACTCCTCCTCCTCCTCTTCGTATCTCTCCTCCTCCTCCTCCTCCTCCTCTTCCTCTTCGTCTGCTATTTGCCCATCTCCTTTTGCCCCTGTCTATGAAAAATTACATACATTTGCCAGCTTTCTATGAGATTCATCAAACGGTGCTGACATCTGTTGTAATGCAAAAAATGTTCAAATGTTTGTTAAGCTTATGGGACTTAACTACGGTGTCATCAGTCCCTAAACTTACAAACTACTTACGAACTAGGACGGCACAAATATCCGTGCCCGAGGGGGGATTCGAACCCCCGACCGTAGTGGCCGTGCTGACCGTGACTGGAGCGCCTCAGTCACCTCGGCCACCGCGGCCGGCTGTTGTAATGCCATGCAACATACAGTGGCTTGGAGATTATAAAATCATCCTCCCTGGAAACTTACATGAATATGCCAATTTTCATCATGATGTCAAATGGTGTCGAAGATACCATCCGATATGTACTGTACGAAATGATATTAAGACCAATATCTCTATATATCATACACACTTCGTTGCGTCGATTTGATACGACTTGTTCTGTTGAATGCAAAGAGCGCTTATGTTGAAACAATTTATCTCTTAACCAGTTACAGCAGCACTAGCTGCCATCCTCAGATTCTCCCTCTTCATAAAACTGTGTGTCATCGTCTTTCTTGAAATGGGAATGTGTTCAGGTTCTAAAATATGTTACAATACTGGGTCACCAAGATAATAAAATTACTGAAATAAGTTTTTTACTCACAATTGTTTCCTCACGGTAACGGATGTGTGTACCAAATTTGGTCGAAATCAGTGTTTTAGGAGAAAAAAAGCAACAGTGTCGCTAAATGCAGCAGTATTTCTCGCATCTCATTGTTTATGACGTCATATCTCGTAAATTATGTGTTGTACGTGATTCTTACACTTACGGCAACCGTCGTCCTGGATTGAAACTTACATGTACAAAATTTCATAAATGTAGCTTTGTATGTAACACACAGACACACACACACTGCTTTATATATTAGATATCGTAAACAGTGACCTAAGACAACAGTAAGTAGTGACGATATGTAGACCTATATCTGCCACAGTTGGTCTTGCATAAACACGTTCTTTCAGTAATAATACCGTCTTATTTATTTTTGCAACTGATATCATAGAGAACCACAGGACACATGTGTTGAACGAGTTCAATTAGTATTTCGCCGTTCATTATTTTTTTTTAAAATACAGGCATAATCCAATGCTCAGTAAGGAAATATATTTTAGATGCGAAAAACACAGCTGAGACTGAAAAACACCATTGTTAGCACCCCCAAACCAAACAAATCCGCAACAGCCAATATTTAGCAGTTGATCAACCAAGGTGGAGTAGCCGAGCGGTCTAAGGTGTCTCGCTACGGAGCGCGTGGTTGCTCGCCGTCGGAGGTTAGAGTCCTCCCTGGGGCAGGGGTGTGGGTGTGTGTGTGTGTGTGTGTGTGTGTGTGTGTGTGTGTGTGTGTTGTCCTTAGGTTTGTTTACCTTAGTGTAAGTAGTTTGTAAGCTACGGACTGATGACAACGCAGTTTGGTCCGATAAATTCACAAACATTTGAACATTTTTTTTTTATCAACCACGTGACCTTGACCGCCAACGTCGAACTGCTCTTTCGAAGCTTACTGACCGGCAGGCGAATTGATACCGATGTGACGTTGTCTACCTTGTGTATAGCTCCGCTAGAAAGTATGGGAGAATATTTTGACGCCACGTGACCCGAAGTTTGTGCCGTTCAAGTGTTTGTAGAGTCTATGGGACTTAACTACGGGGTCATCAGTCCCTAAACTTACAAACTACTTATGAACTAGCTAATCCTAAGGACGGCACAAATATCCATGCCCGAGGGGGGATTCGAACCCCCGACCGTAGTGGCCGTGTAGACCGTGACTGGAGCGCCTCAGTCCCCTCGGCCACCGCGGCCGGCAGTTTGTGCCGTTGCCTATCGTGTGATTCGGGCCTAATGCTCATTTTCTTGGCTGCTAACAAAGTATGAAAAAAATGTAGATAATAATTGTGCAATTTTTCACATTGTAAGTCAACTGAAACTTTATAATTCAGTGCCTTTCTTTAAACAAAACACCAGATTTTTGGTGTTGCTAAAACCCTTTTAAAATCGCTAGTAATGAGACATCTCTGAAAACAATAAATCTTGTCGCTAGACAGAATTAAAAATCGCTAGATCTAGCGGCCAAATCGCGAAGTTGGACGCCCTGGAAGTGATGGCATCTACAGTGCCGTGCAGCGAGCAGCAGCAGCCGGACAGGTGTGAAACCTTGGCGGCGGCATGCAGTGCAGCCGGCACCGTTTTGACGGCCGGCGGACAAGTGTGAAATGGGCGTTGGGCGTCGCTCTGGGCCTGTCACGCTGAGACGTGATCGGTCGTGGAGCGGCCGTCGGGTCGCGGCCGCCGCAGACGTCCGCGGCGGTGACGAGGCGGCGGCGGCAGCGGCGGCGTCGGCGTCTCGCGGACTGGGCGGGCGCTGGTGCTGCGGCCGCCGCGCTATTTTTACACTCGTCACGCGGTTTTAACGAGTCCCTTTGATGTCGACCCCGGCGAGCGCCTCCGCCTGCGCCCCAGACCGGCGCGCCGCGTGCGAATGCGCGCCCTGCAGTGCGGCAGGTCCAGTGGCGGCGGCGGGCAACAGGGAACGCGTTGTACACCGCCGGCCAGCAAGTGGCCACTGATAGAGGCTTCTCGGGTGATCAGCGAAGTGTGTCTCGCGCAGCGTTCAGTCACCACCGTTACTGGTGTCACATTATCGGGAAGACGAAAACGGAAAATAGTGAACCGTTTTCCGCTGTCGTATTTGTAACTAACGGAAGACATGGCGTTGTCCGCTTATTTACTTATTCCAAGCATGGTTAGTTCATCTCCCAGCTTCTTCTCTATCAATATACCCATCTCCCTAACTCAGTAGTAACACATTGGAATTTAATTCGTGAGGACGGTTGTAGTCAGAATTTTTCTTTCGGTGGGGGGCAGGGGAGGGGGGGGGAGAAAGATGAGGCCCTGCTTCAAATCCACCTCCGTCCACCCAGATTAAGTTTTTCCGTTGACTTCCCTAAATTGCCGGCCGCAGTGGCCGAGCTGGCTGCGGCGTGCCAGTCACGGTCTGCTCGGCCGCTGCGGTCGGGGGTTCGAATCCCCCCTCAGGCATGGATGTTTCTGCCGTCTTTAGTATAAGCTAGTTCATGAGTAGTACGTAAGTTTCGGGACTGATGACCCCGTAGTTAAGTCCCATAAGCTATACAAACATTTGAACATTTTTGATTTTCAAATCCACCTCCGTCCACCCAGATTAAGTTTTTCCGTGACTTCCCTAAATTACTCCACGCAAATTCCAGGACAGTTACATGGTATGGCCGATTTACTTACCCACCCTACCCAAAAATCCGAGCATCAGCACCGTCTCTAATGTCTTCGCTGTCCACGACACATCAAACCCTAACCTTTCCTCTTTTTGTCATTTCTTCTGCCCATTTTCTGTCGATCCCCTCCTCTCTCTCTCTCTCTCTCTCTCTCTCTCTCTCTCTCTCTCTCTCTCTCTCTCTCTCTCTCGTCTCAAGGGAATCGCAGAATGCACTAAAGCTCCTTCCTGCGGGCTACTCCCTGTCGGGAGATTCTTTCTAGTCCCCCCTTGCACATGGGTGCGTGTGTTGTTCTTCGGTTAGTTTAAGTAGTTCGTAAGACTAGGGACCTAGAAGCACAGTAGTGTGGTTCCGTAGCTTCACAAACATTAAAACATTCCGCTTTACACCTGCGCATCTCCCTCCCACACACACACACCCCTTCTTTGTATCCTTGCGTCTTCCGCGTCTTCCCCATCTCCATGAAAAACTACATTAATCTATCAATTTGCCGGCCGCTGTGGCCAAGCGATCTACGGTGCCCAGTCACGGTCTGCACGGCCACTACGGTCAGGGGTTCGAATCCTCCCTCGGACATGGATATTTGTGCCGTCCTAGTTCGTAAGTAGTTCATAAGTAGTTTGTAAGTTTAGGGACTGATGACCCCGTAGTTAAGTCCCTTAAGCTTAACAAACAACAGCTATCAATTTTCTATTTGAACGGTGTCGACGTTCTTTGCAAGGTACCCCTACCATGCACCATACAGTGCCTTGCGGACGTTAATAATCATTTCGTGAGGCTCATTGGCCTGGTGCTAGTCTTTCAATTGCACGCCACTTCGGCGACTTGCTTGTCCCTAGCCTAACCCAGTTATCCATCCGGTGAAAGAGGATCTACAGCTTAACGTGGAATCCGAACCACCTGCCGTTTCTAGCGACTCCTCACATCGTTGAGAGGTGAAGGATGGGTTAAAACGCACACCGAAAAAAGAGGTCCGAGTGGTTTCGAACCCGCGACCCTTCGGTTTCCGGTCGAGCACTTTATCCCAAGACCACAGGGCGGTCGATAAAAACCTCTCATGATAATGAATCAGACGGTGTCGGAGTGTCTTGTAAGGTACCCTCCACCATGCACCGTACGAAGTCTTATATACACAACAATGTCTTTCTGTTTTGAAGGTCAAGTGCACAAACACTCTTTTGTGCAAAAGATGAAAGGGATTTGCTAATCTAGCCGAAGCTACGAGCTTCACCTCCATGTTTAAATGTATTATATAGCTACTATTTGCGCCACCAGTTGTTGATGCTTATGTCGTGTTTATATGAAAACAGCTGGTTGAGAGCATTCAGAACACTAATAAACGCCGGCCGAGGTGACTGAGGCGCTCCAGTCACGGTCTGCACGGCCACTAAGGTCGGGGGTTCGAATCCCCCCTCGGGCATGGATATTTGTGCCGTCCTAGTTCGTAAGTAGTTCATAAGTAGTTTGTAAGTTTTGTGACTGATGACCCCGCAGTTAAGTCCCATAAGCTTAACAACCATAAATAAAAATAAAAAAAATAAAAATAAAAACACTAATAAACGTTGGGCGCAAGTACACAAACACGAAGTCACCTGTCAAATGCAGTGCCTTATGAAACGACTTATCCCCTTTCCCCCAATAATATTTTGAAGTCGTCGCCACTGTAGCATAGTCGAATATAGATTCCTGATTTAGACAGGTCAATTCAAGTTTCTCTTCTCGCAAAAAGATAGATTCTCACTAGCTCTAATAGCCATACTTTGTTTGCAGAAGAAGTCACTTGGTCCATATTTAGCCATAAATTTTAGTAAGAAGACGGAACCTTAGAACTGAAGCACGTTTTATAAACTATTTGCGCTTCCATTGACATGAATATCGATTGTAAAAGTAGAAAACGGCTCCACAGTATCGGATTTCCAGAATCGAACGTGGAGCGTAGCCAAAAAATGTTCACAAGTTTGTAACATTAGAGAAGCAAACTTCTGTAACCTTACAAACTACTTAAACTAACTTAAAGACAACACACACAGATACATGCCCGAGGGAGGACTCGAACCTTCGACGCGGGTTGTGTAAAGTGGCACTCCAGACCACACGGCCAATCCCGCGCGGCAAAGCGTAGCCTTTCGCGGACGAAGCCTGTACCGATAGAAATGTAGCACGTTCACGACCCTTTCAAACAGCCTTACTTCCGCTCTAGCAATACCTGTTCTGTTGCTCGGAAAGACAGACACTGCATAGCTCACTAGTTCGACTGATGTTGACGTCTCATGCTCCACGGTACCGTCTCCTGCTGTCACAAAGGGTTAAATGGTCTGCAGCTGATCGTGTAAGAGAGCGAAACCGGTTTCGTACGAATAAATAACGAATTCGCTATGAAGACTGCTTTCATTGAAATAATTTTATCGTGTTATTTATTTTAGATGTTTTACCACGGACAGTGTTCCAAGAAAATGATACGTTACTAATGAGCTGAACGGGGCTTGACAGCAGGAGATGAGGAGTGCAAGGAAACCAGGTAGTTGAGATGGAAATTTCACTTTTCAGACTCGCAGTGAGTGTTCAGCCGCCAGTATTTTGCATAACCGGGCGGCGTTGTCTGCAAGTTTTGTGCGGTGTGTGTGTGTGTGTGTGTGTGTGTGTGTGTGTGTGTGTGTGTGTGTGTGTGTCGCGCGTGTTCCACATCTCCGAAACTACTGGAACGATTTTAACCAACTTTGGTACACAAAATCGATGTCGTGTGAGAATCACGATTTCACATCGTTCAGAAGATATGACGTCATAATATTATGAGCAAAAAAACTGCCGGATCATGCGACGTGCGAATAAAAATATTTTATTCACCTAATATTGAAGAATGATAGCACTTAACTACATCTAAAAATTTTTACACCTAATTTGAAACCTATACGAAACTTTTTCTCGCTGACAACCCTAAACAAACGGTGAAAGGAAATAAGCTTGTCGGTTACTACTCTTAATTTCCCACTGGTCATGCAGTGAAACTACATCATTCGGCTCGAAGTGACAATGTGTGATCGTGTATTACTAGTTACACTTAGCAGACATTCTACACGCAATAAGGAGCTGCAGCACTTGCACTTTCTATATTACATCAGAGTATGAAAAAATGATTCGAGAGATAAGTCGTCGTAAACAATGAGATGCTTGAAGAACTGGCCCATCACGCGTCGGGCTTTAATTAACTACGAATTTACTGCTAATTGTGTTCGCAACACATTCGTAGACAGTTTGCTAATATTGCACTATATGCGGCTGGAAATTTATATTTTTGTACGACACCTTTTCAGGAGAAAACAAGTTGGTATGTTTGTAAATCTATGGAACTTAACTACTTTAGTCATCATTCCCTAGACCGCACGAGATGCCGCAGTGGTAACGCACTGGACTCGCATTCGGGAGGACGGTGGTTCAAATCCACGTCCGGCCATCCATATTTAGATTTTCGATGATTTCCCTAAATCACTCCAGGAAAATGCCGGAATGATTCCTTTCAAAGGCTACGGTCTTATTCCTTCCCCATCCTTACTCAAAACTCAGAGCGTATCGTCTCTAATGACACCCTAAGCTTCCTTCCTTTCCTTTTCGTCTCTAATGACACCCTAAGCTTCCTTCCTTCCTTTTCGTCTCTAATGACACCCTAAGCTTCCTTCCTTTCTTCAGCCCCTAGCATTACAAAGTACTTAAACTTAGGACAAGAAATACACCCATGCCCGAAGGAGGGCTCGAACCTCCGACAATGAGCAGCGGCGCGCTTCTAAGTTATGCGCCTTGATGCTCGGCCACTGTATCGCGTTTGTTCAGGAGATACGAAGTCAAAAGAATTGCGGTGTGTGTGAAAAGGGAATTACATGTCGGAATTCGCTACAGTTACTAGTGAAATGAACAAATATTAGTGCATATGGTGATATGATTCTAAAAGAAGATGGACTAGAAAAAAAAAAGTTCAAATGTTTGTATAGCTTATGGGACTTAACTATGGGGTCATCAGTCCCTAAACTTACAAACTACTTATGAAATAGCTAATTTTAAGGACGGCACAAATATCCATGCCCGAGGGGGGGATTCGAGCCCCCGACGGTAGTGGCCGTGCAGACCGTGACTGGAGCGCCTCAGCACCTCGGCCAAATGGACTACCATTAAGAACAAGGCAATGTCGGTTGTAAGGATAATTTTATCACATTTTACTGACTGCTGTTTTCCGACATAAACTGTTTCAAAACATTGAAGTTTTACCAATTAATTGAAAGGAACGTGAGAGCGGAAGGTATGATGTGTGCAGCACACAAGATGGTTGAGACGTCAATTAAGCTTGTGAGACTGGCAGCGAGTATGGAGGTACAGCTGTTTGCATGCCCATCAGCGAGACGCAGAAGGGCCGGCGATTTCGCGACCGATTAACGAGAGGGCCGCCAGAAAGCGGCGTGTTTACGGCTGGCAGCCAGCGGCGACTGCCAGAGTTAGTGCCCACAGTATCGGGAAGTTTTCTTCTGTCGGCCGGAAGTGCTGTCGGTTGCCTACTGCCTGCAGCGGGAGCAGAAAACAGCGGGCCGATTTCCGCCACGGAGCAGTCTCTCTCTCTCTCTCTCTCTCTCTCTCTCTCTTTCTTTCTTTCTTTCTTTCTCTCTGTAGTGTTACAGTTTGTGAAAGAAAGTTGGAGCTGAGCAGCGGACTGCGAGTGGGGGGGAGGGTTTATTTGGGGAGCGGCTGTCTCATTTGTCACCCGCGGAATCGGCCGTAACTCTGTTGCACAAGGTTGCGCGGCGTCCCACTAAAACGTCCCGTATTTCAGCGTTCCGTTGTTTTAATGGCGGCAGTCGGTACACATGTGGCGGCCGCATTTACGATGGCCCTCGGGCGGCTGTACCTGCCGCGCAGCTGCAGACGCCGCTGGCTCGGGTTACTGCCGCTGCTGCTGCTGCTACCCCCTGGATAAATAGCTCTTCTCCGGGGAGCGCGAGGACTCACTCCCGAAGCGTTAAACGCCGCGCGCGTGTCGGGTTTTACGGCGGATCAGTTGTAAATGAGGGCGCAGCCGGCCCCTTTACGATGGCGCTGGCGTCGCGAACTCCACTTCCGTGGGGGGCTACTACTCTGTGTGCCCGCGCCACTGAGCGAGGAACGGCCACCGCCACGAGAGAAAAGGGAGCGTTCTCTATCCCCAAAGTTTTCTCGTATCAACCACAAACTATAATTAACTGCACCGTTACAATTTTGAAGGTCGTTCAGGAAAATTTTCTGAGTGTTTTGGCACGAAGTACTGTATTCCGCCTTGGCTCGTTACACAGTAATAAAATGAAATTATCTTCGCAGACTGGCTCAGTCTGATATAAAATGAATGGGGAAAAGTGAAGCAAAGGATTTTTGTGAATAAAGACTTATCGCAAAAGCACATCAATCAAATAAGTACCCTGCTTCACATTATTGCAGCTGTGCGGGATGGAAGGAAAATTAGGAAAAATCATGTTTTCTCAGAAGCCAGTGGATTAAAAAAAAATTACTTTTTGTTTATCTTTTTTCAGATTAAACATAAATACGACACAATTAACTACCTCGGGAGAATGTGACTTATGTCATAGAGAAAAAGGTTGTTTTCCTACATTGCGTTCATCTACACCGCATCACCTCCCTTCTCGTGTCCTCTTTCTTCTTATCCTTCTCTTTCTTCCTCTTTATTCTTATCCTTCTCTTTCTTCCTCTTTATTCTTATCCTTCTCTTTCTTTCTCTTTCTTCTTATCCTTCTCTTTCTTCCTCTTCCTTCTTATCCTCCTCCTCTTCCTTCTTATCCTGCTCCTCTTCCTTCTTATCCTGCTCCTCTTCCTTCTTATCCTGCTCCTCTTCCTTCTTATCCTCCTCCTCTTCCTTATTATCCTGCTCCTCTTCCTTATTATCCTGCTCCTCTTCCTTATTATCCTGCTCCTCTTCCTTATTATCCTGCTCCACTTCCTTATTATCCTGCTCCACTTCCTTATTATCCTGCTCCACTTCCTTCTTATCCTGCTCCTCTTCCTTCTTATCGCCGAGGCGGATTAGCCGTAATTACTGGGGCACCGTGCTGCGGTGCGCGCGGCCGTCGGGTGTTCGAATCACCCCTCGGGCATGGGTGATTGTGTTGTCCTTAGGTTAGTTTACCTTAAAGTAGTTTGTAAGCTACGGACTCATAACCACGCTTACCTTCTTATCCTCCTCGGCTTCCCTCTCAATCATCGTATTTTTATTCTCCTCTTCCTGCGTATCCGCTCCCTTGTTGTGACGTATGTCAACACAAGTGTGTCTCGTGGTGTTTTTCTTCCTTACAAAGCTGACACACCTTTCTTTACTGTTTTAATTTCTTGTGATTCAGTGGCCAGCTGCATGTTACTATGTTGTTTGTACGTTCAAGTCGTATGGGACGTTTCTCTCTTCCACCACTTGTTAGCAATGTAGTCCTACTATTGAAAGAATTTTCAGCATTGGTCGTAAATTACCATTTATTTATTAAAAATCTAAAAAAAAAAAGTTTGTTAAGCTTAAGGAACTTACCTACTGGGCCATCAGTCCCTAAACTTACAAGGTACTTATGAACTACCTTACACTAAACACGACATAGACACCCATGCCCGAGGGGGGATTCGAACCTCCGACCGTAGCGGCCGTGCAGATTGTAACTGGCACGCCGCAATCTGCTCGGCCACTGCGGCCGGCTATATTACAAATCTGTTTCGACTATGCAATAGTCATATTAAGTGCAACATGCACAACCGAATTGATCATATCTGGTGTCACATGACAAGCCCCAAGGCATAGCTACAAATATGTAAGACATTCCAGAGTGCCAACTTCTTATAATATTTTTCATTTTATGGTCGTGGTGCACACCGTCTCTAATGGAGTCTTCATTTCATGGAATCCTACTACTCGACAAGTGTAATAGCGGATATGATATTCAGCTGTGATTGAGCACACAGCTGACCGCAGAGTACCTTGTGGTAGATAGAATCCTGTAAGACATAATAACCTGCTCACACATCTGGCAGAGCGCCAATGCACCGACTGTGCTTACACACGTAAGCAAACGCCACGCAACCATTTCTGTGAACACGTGTTTATCTCAAAGAATGTACGATTCTGGACCGTTGTTTATCGAACGTATTTTTCCTATTTCTATGATTACTAACACCCCTCAATGTGTTTGACACATTTTTAAGAGACTATATCTGAATGTAGAAACAGATGTGTATTCCAATTGCCGGCCGCGGTGGCCGAGGGGACTGAGGCGCTTCAGTCACGGTCTGCACGACCACTACGGTCGGGGGTTCGAATCCCCCCTCGGGCATGGATATTTGTGCCGTCCTTAGTTGTAGGTAGTTCATAAGTAGTTTGTAAGTTTAGGGACTGATGACCCCGTAGTTAAGTCCCTTAAGCTTAACAAACATTTGAACATCGTATTCCAATTGAAAATTTCAAAGCATTCGCCCAAGAACTTTCGTGGTTTCCAATGTAATACTGAACATGACTCTAACCTAAAGCGAGGTATAAGAGGACAGAGGAAGATGTGGATAGGAAGATGGAGGCAACAGAGATGAACAGAAAGAAAAGTGGAGCAGATGGGCGCGCGGGAGTGGCCTCGTGGTCTATGGCATAATACTGCGGACTGGGCGGTCGATCCCGCCGGAGGTTCGAATCCTCCCTCCATGTGCGTGTGCGTGTGTGTGTGTGTGTGTGTGTGTGTGTGTGTGTGTGTGTGTATGTGTGTGTGTGTGTGTGTGTTTTGACTTTAGTGTAAGTTCGAGTAGTTCATAAGTCTAGGGACTGATGACCATAGCTGTTTTGGTCTAATAGGTTTACAAATATTTGAACATTTAAAGCAGATCGATGAAGAGAGTGGGAGAGAGGTGATGGACAGGAAGAGTGGATGAGTAGATAGGATGAAGAGATGAACAAAGTCAAAGGGAGGAGTATATGGTCTGAGAGATGGGAACGGAGGTAAGGAGAGCAGGGAGTGTAGGATGTATACCCCAATTCCCATTCACGAGACAGTGTGGAATTAAACAGAAATGTGTGCTTTCTCTTTCCTACTTTTCAATTTCATCAGAAACAAATCATAGCAACGCGTAGCCAGGAACTAACGATCTTCGCGGGCGCTAATTTGTAAAACTAGAACTCCTCGACAGTAAAGACGTTTCCTATTAATTAGTGTGCCTCGGTTGCACAGTGGTAGTGCGAGACTACAAATGCAAAGGTCGTGGGTTCTATCCCCGCCAGGTCCTAGGATTTTTATCTGTCACTTTCCACTTCTTTCACCTCTGGCAGTATTGCTCCTGTGAAAAATACCTAGTAGCACCGTGGTTCGGAACGGGTAAGTCTGTTCGAAGGTCGGAGGAAGGCAACGTCATACCACCTCCAAACAGGACCATGCCTAGTAAAGCACTGTGGTGTTCAAACCAATCTTCGGATTGTTGACTGCTTTACCTTTTTTTATGTCCACATTACTGGGTTTTTCCATCCACAAGAGCTTTGTACTGCAATCAGTCTGCAGTGACATTATCTTTAGACAGGACTCATGCTATTCGACCATCTGTTTTTTACACTGTTGGCGAACTCGTCCTTGCGGTATATATACGGTTGCAAACCGTAGCGCGGCGGACAAGTAGACGATAGTGGCACCCAGTGCATCGTGTGCCCCTTCCCTCCTGCTGGACAGGCCAGCTCGCGTCGCATTCCGCGCCTGGACAGATAGACAGACCGCCACCCGCGCGGACTCAGCCTGTTGGAATGCGTCCGGCCTGCAAGGTAGCGGCGGCCGCCACGCGCCAGATGGCACCGAAACAAAAAACACCGCCGCTTATCTGCCCGCGCCGGAAAACAACGGCCATTTGGCTACTGCCACTGTCTGTGCTGTGCTACTGCTCCGCTGTCGACCCAGAGGCGGCGCACACGACGTAATAAGAGTCGCTCGCTGCAGTTATTATTCACTGCGAACTAGCTATTAACAATTCAACCAGAATAGGCGAATGATGCCAAATCTCTTCATCGAGAAAGTGTGACCAACTTTTTCCCCGCTGCTTGCAGCTATCCGTATTTCGTGGTCGGTAGAAATCAAGTAACGTAATTTTCCCGCAAGCACAGACCGAATATTCGGTTTCGGCCAGTTTCAGCCAAAATATTGCTTTTCGGCCAAAAATCAGCCGAATCTTCGGTTTTGCCGAAACTAGCTTTCTTGAACTTTTCTGGTCGCGTTCGGGTCGGATTCAGTCAAGAATAACGCTTTACCTCAGTTGAAGGCTCGCAGTTTAACTGCTAGGAACCTATCCTCGCGCAAAAATTGTGGGTATTTTGTTGTTAAGTACAATATAACGCAATAGTATCTAATACTCATATTCTTATACTAAGTTAGTTACAATTTAACTCATTCAGTATTGTACTTAATATAACGGATTATATTGTTAAGCTTAAAAGTTTTAATGTTTCCTTGAAAGAAAGAATTTTTTTAATAACTAATATGGGCTTAGGAAACATCGTTCATGTGGTACACAGCTTTTCCTGTTCAGTTTGCGTAAATTTATACCAACAATAATCATACTGTAAGTCGAAAGTGTGACCTTATTTTTTGAAATACTTTGTGCAGCACTTGTGGAAGGTGATTTACTGGATGTAACTTCTATGCATTATGTAATTAGGAATGCCAAAAAGGAGATATGTAAAGTTGTTTGTCGATTGCAAAAACGGAAGAAAGATGGCAGTAGAAAGCTAGCGTTCCGAAAGTTTTTTTTAAAAGAGGCTGTTATGGAAGCAAATTAACTATTACTTTCTGCGTATTTCCTATTTTGGTAGTCATGTCTAAATTCTAGCATTTCGTTGTATCTACGTGGCAAATTTGTTGTGTACCTAAAGAGTATCCTCCTACAGGAAGATATGCAGGTCTGTGTAATTTTTTGTACTAGCTATGCAGTAAGTGTCTCATTAATTCGAAGTGAACGGGACCAATACCACCTCGAACTATTTAAATTTATTTGCGAGGGGAAAAAGAAAATTAAATCCACCTTGAAAAGAATACGTGTAAAAAAAATGAACTTTTCTTAAAACAAAATGATCAAATAAGCATTACATTGGAAGCCTAAAGGTTTTAAAGTCTTTTAACTATTTACTTCGCGATATAATGGCGGAGTGCCTTTTTCGGTGAAGACAGAACGTAAGCACTGTTATTGTTTTAGGACGCTCGGATTTATGTGAAACTCGTAATTTCGAGACTCGAAGTATCGAGTGTCTACTGTATCGAGTTCAGTTTACTTCTTCTCTAGCTTAATTTTCTTAGGCAGGAAATGTCGCAACGAGAAGAACAAAATCCAATTTAAAAATACTTTATTAAAAGTATCGTCGATTTGTCTAAATCTGCTCTCTTCCCGTGACATCTTGTACGGACTCCTGGCTATGCTTACACACACTGAAGAAGGCTTAATACAGGGAGAGGATCTAGCGAAATGTGGAAAAACTAGTGATACGTGGTGTAATGTAAATTTTCCGAAATTTTAACTTAATTACGCAAGTTTTGGTTCCGGTTCCGGTTTAGGCGAAACTAGAAGAGGAGCCGAATATCGGGTAAGCGAATCATGTTTCGGCAGGACTCTAATTATCCGAAATATTAGGCCCATACGCTGACTGTGTGACAGTAGTACTACTGTGTAATTTCCCTTTCGGCTGTGCTTTTCGAACAGGAAGGAAGGGAAACTTGATAGCCTTCAAATCAAATGATCAAATGTTTGTAAAGCTTACGGGACTTAAATATTGGGTCATCAGTCCGTAAACTTACAAACTACTTATGAACTAGCTTATACTAAAGACAGCACAAACATCCATGACCGAGAGGGGGATTTCAACCCCCGACGGAGAACTGCTTCGCGCATCGTAGCGTAGCGCCTCAATGTGCTCGGCCGCTCCGCCGCGGCTTGTTAGCCTTTCATCCGAATTGAGAAATGTAGCAAGTAGGACAATCTGACATCTTGAATTTTTTTTATCAAGAATGATATTAATTATTACCACAAGATTCCCGGAGCGCCGGGACGTAATTTGGCTGGGTCGTCTGTCCGATGTAAGAACCGAAATCAAGAGAACGAAGAAGGATCTCATTCTACTCTTATTTTTTAATAAAAAAAGAATAAAAAAGTACTACGTAATCTCATTTACTCTTCATATTCTTTTTCTATATTAGAACAACAAAAAATTACATTAAAATGTGTGGAAAATAACCAGAACATTTATCCAGTAAAGAGCTGCGACAGAATTTACATTTTCATAACAAGGTCCTCTTATTAATTCACCCGTATTCTATTCAAATTCCATCACACATGTTTACTAATTTATAAATTAGTAACTTTTTGTTATGACAGCAGATCACTATATAACATGTAAAAATTTCAGATCTGAACTTTTATTGGAAACAAGTTCGTCATATGAGCCGCGTTCTCTCCTAGTTGACGTAAACACTGTTCACTGTCGTTGTGTGTTCTGTCTGACTCGTGTCTATAATAATACCAGTTTTAATCTTACAACTTAAATGAATATCTTATCTCAAATTTAATTAACTTTGTTTAAAAAATCGTTCAGCATAATATTTAAAAAAAATTCTTCTGAATAACATATCCATAGTGGTATCGAAACCAGACTAAAGGTTAATAAAAGCAGCTGTAACTGATTACCTCTGTAATTATTAATTTGAATCTTATTTTCCACGATACGCTTTTGATGAAATAATGCCAATATGCTACCCCCGGCTTATCCAACATTAACGTCGAAAACCTTACGAAACTTCGCGTAGTAGTTTTTGAGTTATGTTACAAAGAACAAGGAAGGGCGGACGGCTGATAGATTGAAGTTTAACGTTCCTTAGATAACGTGGTCATTAGATACTAACGAGACACATGACAGTTTATTATGATAAGACATTAATAGGAATCCAACTCTGATTGTTTTCTAGATCAGTATTCAACATTCGAAAGTTTATAGTTTTACTAATTCCAGTGCAAAGTGATAGCTCAACATGTTTCACGAAACGCTTAAGGCAAACAATGTAGTCTGGACCGCATCCAGTATAAAACATGATTCGACGTTGCTATGAAGGTCCATCGATATATTTCAGCGTGTTCCCGCACGAACTCCTTATACGCTTTCCAGGTAAAGAGGTAACACTGCAAACCGGCTGGCTTGAAATATGACCTTTTTAATTTCAACTGCCCATACTTTACCGAATACATTAAAAAAAAAGCTTTGTCGGCATGATCAGGAAGGATTCAGACTCATGCTACCGTAGTGGAAGTTGCAAACAATTTTTCCCTTACATGTGAAATTTCATAATATTTTCACTTACTATCAAAGCACATGTTGTAGGAACATTTTTCTTCTTAAGTAAAGGAGATCCTTTCATGAATTTTGTGCAGCATAAAAACAATACTTGCAGAAGTACAAAAATGTAAAAAGGAACTTTCATTAATTTTTTCAATAAATTTTAAAGTTTACAAAAAAAACCTAAACTCATTTTTCAGATTATTATTTCTATTTTCACCACATTTTAAATATATTTGCAAAACTATAATGTTTCATACCCTGCAAATATTGTTTGAATGTTTTGCAGTAATCATCGAAGAACCGCTATTACTTATTATGAGCTGTACAAGTGTTTCCCATAGTAAGTGACAAAAGACGAAATTTTACATCTAAAGAAATTATGTTTTTGGAAATACCACTACTATGAGAATGAATCTTGAATCATCCTTGGTTATGATTAAAAAGTTTTAGTAATTTATTTGGAAAAGTGTAGACAGCGGAAATCAAAATATCCTGTGGTGCCCCTCCTGCTCCGAATCGGCTGGTTTGAAGCCCACTCTCCTTGTCACTATACCGCGGAGTGCTGACGCAAGATACTAACAAAGAGATTCGCAGGAACACCACGACCGTATTACTTACAGAATTGTTAAGATAGTTCCAAATCCTAACTGAAAGTTGAATAATCCACTCAAGTAGGTCTTTCGACTAGATCAATCGGGAAGAGTATTCCTTGATACCAGAAAAAAAATCGCTCGGTTTCGCGAATCATTCTTATGGTATAAACATGACTGATTCAGGAACATCCGCGTTTTCAGTTTCACGTCTTTGTTTATAATTACAAATTTGAATTTTTTGTCTTATTTTTAAAACGCAGTACTCAAAACTTGACTTCCACAGTGATTGCACGATGTTGCTGCTGCGCAGAACGTAAATCGGAATTTCCGCGCGCATGCGGTGTGCTTTTCTCGGCAGCTCTTTCGACCCGAAGGCGTTTAAGTGCCACGTTAATTGTGGACAAATTATTCTGTCGTACGCTGAGGGGTCGTGATGCACAGCGAAATAGGGAAGTATTAGGTACTGGTCCAGTGCCGGTTAATTGTGTAATAACGCCCAGAAACGTTATAACACTTGGAAAAATATTATCACAGCCGCCCTCAATAAGAAATGGCCGCTCGGCGCCGCCTCTGTGGTGTCGGTTAAATTGATACTTTTCTCACGCCTCGCGCCGCGCCGGGCGGCACTTGAAAGGTGTACCGAGGAATACTACATCATTTCGACGTAGGTGGTACGGCGAATGAGTCTCTTCATTGCCTTTAAATATCATAAAGTAACGCTTTTAACCGAGTGTTCCATTTATTCCGTATTTCATGTGTTATTAAGGTAGAAGGACTTAATGATAAGTCATGCGCGGAGGACGCCGTGTGAAGTTATGGTCCACAGGCTATAATTGACACGAGTTTCGTGCCTGAAATGAGTCCTGTATGCGTTCCGTAGAGGTTTACGGATTATTAAAATTTAATGACAGATAATACCGATGGGCGGAACAAGTAATACGCTTCTCCTCTCGTTTCCCGTAATTTTAATGGCTCTGGCCACGCCGCTTCCTCGGGCACTTCATCCCTCTCTTTCTCCCTCTTCTCGCCGCCTAGACTTCCAAGGCTTATTGCAATACGTTGCGTTATATCATTTGGCGATAAGGATTCTGACAGCTTTGTCTCCGTTCTAGCTGGTCAATTTATTTACTTAAAGATCTGAGTTAACATTGGAATATTCGCATTTATTTCCGCTCTGAAGTATGTAGGCAGATTACAAATCAAATTTTTGTAATTCTATCGGACCAAACTGCGTGATCATCAGTCCGTAGCTTACAAACTACTTAAACCTAGGTAAGCCGGACGCGGTGGCCGAGGTGACTGAGGCGCTCCAGTCACGTTCAGCACGGCCACTACGGTCGGGGGTTCGAATCCCCCCTCGGGCATGGATATTTGTGCCGTCCTAGTTCGTAAGTAGTTCATAAGTAGTTTGTAAGTTCAGGGACTGATGACCCCGTAGTTAAGTCCCATAAGCTTAACAAACATTTGAACATTTGAAACCTAGGTAAACTAACCTAAGGACAAACACACACACCCATGCCCCAGGTAGGATTCGAACCTCCACGGCGAGCAACCGCGCGCTCCGCAGAGTGACGCTTTAAACCGCTCGGCTACTTCACCGCGGCCGGCAGATTACAATTCGGAAATCATTGCCTACGAATTTACTAGTAGATTCAGTAGGGAGAAATCATCATATTACAATAAGAGAAATTGGAGCTCTAACGCACAGATTTAGGTGTGTTTTTTTTCGGAGCGCTATTAGAGAATGGAATGGTACAGACAGTATAAAAACACTTCATTGAATCCTTTGCCAGGCACTTAAGTGTGAATTGCAGAATATCATGTAGATGTTGATACTGACACTCGACCGAGCGAGGTGGCGCAGTGGTAACACACTAGACTCGCATTCGGAAGGATGGTGGTTCAAATCCACCTCCGGCCATCCAGATTTAGGTTTTCCGTGATTTTCCTAAATCAGTCCAGGCAAATTCCGGGATGGTTCCTTTGAAAGGGTACTGCCGATTTCCTCCCCCATCCTTTCCCAAATATACTTCATTGTAGCCACGTTCCAATTGGGCAGGAAACACAATAGGAACATCTTTGGCTGTCACGCTTAGACATATTTAGTTCATCATCAAGGTTGTATATAGATCATTCGTCCTTACGGTCTATCGTGGTAATGTGACGTTGGAATTAGCCATTAACTTGACAATGCAATTTTCTTGTCATGAAATCTCTGTTTTACAAGGGCAGTTACTATTACTGACCGGACAAGGTTACATACAAGAACCTGTCAGCCGCAGAGCAGGAAGACCATTATTTATTTATTAGCTTGGTTAGTTGATTGGTTGGTTGGGACAAGAGTACCAAACTGCCTAGGTGACCAGTCCCCCGGTGGCGAGGGGAAGATCTAAGGATAGGAAAGGAGGGAAGAGAAAGGAAATGCAGTCCAAGGAGGATACAAGGAAGAAAGACTGCACTACCTCAAGGCCCGCTCTCGGAATTATTTATTTATTTACTTCATGGTCTGTACGAAACAGTAAGCAGGTCATTATGTTTAGATTTCTAAGAATCTTAGCACCTTGGCAAATATTTTGTACCATGTTGTTAATGTTGCCAAGATAATCACGGCCACTACGGTCGGGGGTTCGAATCCACCCTCGGGCATGGATATTAGTGCCGTCCTTAGTCTTAGGTAGTTCATAAGTAGTTTGTAAGCTTAGGGACTGATGACCCCGTAGTTAAGTCCCATAAGTTCTACAAACATTTGAACAAAATAATCATGCGAGCCGCTAGGATAGAAGGTAAAATATTACCTTTGGTTTATGTTTCGCGCAGTGATCTCTATACTGTCTGAGCGTATCAGCCATAGATGTTCATATTTCGTTTCTTGGCAAATTCAAATATGGCTGCTATGAAGTGTTACAAGAAAACGAGAAGAAAAGACGTTTCGATTACGCTTCCATATTAGCCCGTTACATCGCGTATTAACATAAATTTCAAATTAAGAGGTAAGCAAGCAATTCTTTGTCACGTAATAACTGATAGACATTAGTATGTCAAATTTAAACATGGCGGATAATGCGAAAACATCTGAATGTGCATGCACGCCGTAGTTCTATGCTCAGATACCAGAGTTATACATCCAGTTTTTATAGAGATCAGTAGTTTCGCGATATAGTTAATGAATATCTTGATCCGATTGCTACCAAACTTCACTGGATCATCCAATGCGATAATCTTGAAGATTTCATCAAAATTGATCCAGTCGTTATCGATAGGACACACACACACACACACACACACACACACACACACACACAAGTCCGGCACACATCGGTTTTTATAGATATAGGGCCTGTAATTGCAAACAATGTACCGCCTTCAGCAATATGAAGCTAATCTTTCCAGGATGACAGATCGACCTACTTCATAACCTCGGTGCTGCAGAAGAGCACGTTGGTTTCTGTTCAGAGTCTTGGCGGCTGAGCTGCACAGAAAAGCCGGTTGCGCTCGCAGCTGTCGCGCCTTGATGAACAGTATTTCCAGATGAGCTACTAAAGAGCTTGCGCCGAAGCGCGCTAAATGGCGACACCCGACGATGCCACAAATTACGACTGCCAGCCGCGGCGGCATAATAAACTGCACAAGGAATCTCCGGGCGATCCGCGAAATCCTCCATCGGGTATAAATACCGCCTCATCAGACAGTACGCGCGGAATAGCCCGCGGGTTATATAATGCACTTAAGGGCCTATAAAGTAGGGCGGCGGCGGGGAGGGGGCGGGGAGAAGAGATTTGCACGCGACTTTAATTTCCGTCCGGCGAATTTGCGAGATAGTAAATAGGCAGAGTTTATGTACATTGTGGGAAGGTGAGTCAGATTTAGCTGGCAGCGGCGGCGGCGGTGGTTTGGAGAGGGGCCATGCAACACACGTTGGAAGCATCCATCACGGCGCCACATTCTCCTGTCGCGCCTGAAATAAAACTCGAACGCCTGGGCCACGCCATGCCGCGTCGCACTGGGCGCGCGAGGGATGCCCACCTTCCGGTGCCGCCCCGCCCCGCAACCCACAACCGATGTGCGACACCTAAGCGGCCGAGGCTGACAATCTCCGGTCATGGCGCCACTGCAGCTATTCGAGTGTCTGCAGTCGGTAACATGTTTAACCTAAACCCTACCTAGAAGTGACAAAACAACCGAATCCACAGGTAGCAAAATTCCTGGTATTATATACTAGGGGTTGCTATGTAAAAGATGACGGAACTCTTGGACATAGTGCCATACGCGACTGATGCAGCCTGAAAAATCTGCACTGGCTGAACACTGTCTCTCAGAAGGTCACAGGATATACGACGAGACACAAGCTGTTGCAAATACCTCACGTTACTGGGATTGTGTTTTGAAAGAAACTATTGAAATCAAAATAACAGATAACACGATTAACCGCGACAGTGGTTATTTGCAGGGTAAATCATGGAAGTCCAAGCCCGAAGGAGAACTCGAACTCTGGCGGGAACGGCTGCCCAGTGCTTAGCATGACACCTAAGACCGCGCGGTTAAATACACTCCTGGAAATTAAAATAAAGAACACCATGAATTCGTCGCCGCAGTAGAGGGAAATTTTATTGACGATTCATGAGGATGTTTACAGCAAATGATCTTACAGGCAGAGTCATGGTACATGAATAGTCACCAGAACGTTCGAAATGTCGACGCTAGTACGGGGTATGCCCTCCTTTTTCAACAATGCAATTGCCGCGGTGGAGTAGCCGAGCGGTCTAAAGCACCTCGATGCGGAGCGCGCGGTTGCTCGCCGTGGAGGTTCGAGTCCTCCCTGGAGCATGGGTGTGTGAGGTTGTCCGTAGGTTAGTTTACCTATGTTTAAGTAGACTGATGACCACGCAGTTTGGTCCGATAGATTTACAGACATTTGAACAATGCAATTCTCTCATGGAGGCGATCGTAGAGGTGCCGAATTTAATCTTGCGGAATGGACTGCCATACAGTTTCAACCTGGCGTCTCAGTTGGGCCTCATTTCGTGTCAGTCGTGCAGACCGCGCAAGACGACGTTCCATCCTGTCCTACACATGCTCAATCGGGGACAGATCTGGTGATCGTGCTGCCCATGGCAATTAACGTACATCTTGAAGAGCGCGTTGGGTGGTACAGGATAATGTGGACGTGCATTGTCCTGTTGGAAAAGCATATCGCGTTATTGGTGCATAAACGGCGGCAGTTGAATAATGGATTCAATGTACCACTCACTGTTTAGTGTTCCTCAACGATACCCAGAGGAGAACGACAGAGCAGGGTACGGATGTTCACTCCATGATGCCGGGAGTCGGCCACTTGTTGTATATACTCCAGATTTTCGCGCCTCCCTGCTGGATGCTACACACGTGTTTTGAGCACCATTGGTACCGAGGCAGAAGCGACATTCATCACTGAAGTCGACAGGTCTCCATCCGTCCTTCCATAACCGCCTATCGCGATACGACTGGAGGCGGACTGAACGGTTGGATCGTGAATGAAAGACGCACTAACAGTACGCACGATCACGCAGTATGGTGTCAGGAGCCATAGCATACTCTGGCCGTTATCCTCTGATGATCGTCGAGGGATTATTGAACAGTGCTCGGTACATTGAAACCATCATTCGACCCGTCTTGCTGCCGTTCGTGCATTAACAAGGAGATATGCTTTTCCAACAGGACAGTGCACGTCCACCAATATCCTGTACCACCCAACGTGCTCTTCAAGGTGAATGTCATCTACTCTGACCAGCACGATCCCCAGATCTGTCCTCCCCCCCCACCCCCCAAAGTGTCATCTTGCGCGCTCCGCAGGAAATCTGGACCAGCTGAGGCACCAGGTGTAAGTTGGCAGACTATCACGCAAGACTACATTCGGCATCTCTACGATCGTCTCTATGCGGAAATTGCAGCTTTCATTGCTGCAAAAGGAGAGCATACGCGCGCGGTACTAGCGTCAACATTTCGCACGCTCTGGTGACTGTTTTTGAGTAATTACAGTATATTCTACCGATACTCAGCTTTACAACATTAAGATATATGGGGGTTCTGCTCGCTGAAACATTATTCTCCTGGGGCGTCGTGGTAGAAATAAATACTCGCTATGTACAATTTTTCACTTCTTCTTTAATTTGAAACCAAACTGCTTCTCCACCAAAACATTACAAATTCAAACCCGCGCACAACAACAACAACAACAACAACAACACAGACTGACACAGAATCCAAAGCACTTTGCGAAAGCCAGAACTCGAACTCCCCCACTCAAGGCGGTGAGGCAAATATATAACATCGGCAATAATGACCTTACATTATGCATTGTTCATAACAGTTGAATATACTAATTTACAATTAACAAACACACAAAGAAAATATGTCATGTACACAAAAATAATCACAATATAAAATGAAAACTATACATACAATAATTTTACATGGCACTTATTTTTTAAGTCGAAATCTCTTATCTTTCTGTTGACAACAAAGTGCGATGTTCAATGTCAATTAATTAGTTAATGAGTACATTATACATGTTCCTAACATATACTGAACTATCAAATATAGTCGCAAATATGAAAATAAGTTCAAAACCTCACGTCAGTCAATATATACAAAGAAGTACAATATTGAATTTAGACTATTATATTAACACAATTAGCTGGTCAATACAACTTGTTTATGAACCTAACCTATATGAAATGCTATTTATTTTCATGACTTTATGTTTTACATAAGTTTGCACCCTTCGTCTGTCTATTTATTAAAATAATGTACAATGACAAAAGTATTGTTTATAGAACTGTATGGAAACGTCTTATACAAATCTCTTAGATTTCATTAATTATCACTTGTTTTAATCGCAGTATCACCGAGACACTGTCCTACACTGATTCCTAGGCTGGCTATATCGTTTTTAACTAACTTCACACGCAACTTTTATCACTATTGAACCACACGATTCCGGATCCGACGCAGACGGTATCGTACGATAACATTGAGATGAGAGGACCAGGCAGACGGTATCGTACGATAACATTGAGATGACAGGGCCAGTAGTATCGTCACACTGTACACACGTGCGTATGGCTCTGTCTGCGTGATCGTGTGTTACATACATCCTAATTAATGTGTCGATAAAATTTCGCTCTGC
The DNA here is from genome assembly GCA_026315105.1 of Locusta migratoria. Lineage (NCBI taxonomy): Eukaryota > Metazoa > Arthropoda > Insecta > Orthoptera > Acrididae > Locusta > Locusta migratoria. The sequence continues at coordinate 221,702,023 of CM048748.1, forward strand.
TGGGATGACGAAATCATTTTCCTGAAGTGTAGCTCTCATTGAAAGATGACGAGGCGCCGCATTGGCAGGGTAGGCCACGTGACCCTCGCGGCCTGTGCTACTCTGTTGCCTGGAGCGGGCCGGGGAACGGGTTGTGGGGAGGAGTGGGGAAGCGAGGGCACGTCTGATTACCCCATTACCCGCGTGCTCGCCCTGGCCCACTGCGGACGCAGCTTATTGGTTCGGCGCTTACCGGCTCGGCCACCATTAAAAATGGCCGCCTCGGCATCCATCCACACCCAAGTGCTTCCTAGTCTGCTGAGCCGCTCGGAATGTTTCTTGATGGCATTGTGCGAGGGCCGTCGCCACCAGCGAGCACAGAATAATAGTGAGGCTACATCGCCTACATCAGCGTATAGGCAGCGAAGCCCGGCAGCCATCTTGGTTGGCTGTAGAAACTGAGTTGGGCCGATAAATGCGTATATCTTCAAGTGGCGCTCGGCTTAATTACGTTGTCATTTGAATACCTTAGGATAGGAAAAAAATTACCAAATTTTTCACGTAGACAGGTGAATACTGAAGGACTGCAACAGTGTTCTTAGCAAGTACAATATGTATTCTGTCTGTATAAAAATAATAATCGAAACTATTACTTTTATATGAAATAAAAATTGTGACATGAAAAAGTTAGTCACCTGCCACTTTTTTTTTGTTTTGTAAAGAGGAAATTTTCGTCAACGAGAAAGTTATAGATAATGAAATGAACTATTCTTTTTATTTAAACAACTTTTTTATAGCTCCCTGGTTTTCTCACAAATTTGGATACAATAGAGCGGTGGAACTTTTCAAATTCTACTCGTTACTTTCAGCAAGTTTGCCCACCAGCAAGCACAGATTCTGTTGCCCACTCACCTTGTACTTTGTGCCCAATATTGATATACATTTGAAATTTGGGATACAATTTTCGGAATACAATAATTATGACCTAACGCTTTTTATTTATTTTATTACTAACTAGCTGAGCCGCCCCGGCTTTGCACCGGAATCTTTCTTTTCGCTGAGCATTATTTGAAGCTTTACCTCAGTTACAGGTCTATGTAGAAACAGGCTTGCATAGAAACTGGAGCTTATACATCGAAGTCCCTCTTTTGGAACCAGAGCGGAACTCGGGAGCTACTATTTCCTTCCGTGTCGTTCGTTCGACAATTGAAGACCTCGGAGGAAAATAAAGATAACCCTCATTTATAAAGTGCAGATATATGACGACTTATATGTTTGAAAAATTGTTTCTATTGCATGTTTTAATATTTGTTTCTATATTTATATTTGCCATCTCTCTGGAGATTCATGTACTACTTGAAGAAAATTAAACATTCAGATATGATTGTTAGCACCAAATACATTAAAAATATATAAGTTGAGGATTATCATTATTTACTCCCGAGGACTTGAATTTTTATTTCTTTTTATTTTCTGTTTTAGTTTTCATAGCCGCACCCACAGCAAAAAGAGACAATGCAAGATCTTCCACCCCACCCCACTCTACTCTTTGGCCATGTTAAATCAGGGTTGGCCTTTTTAAATCCGGATCTGGCGTGTGTTAATATTTACGGGGTGACCGGATGCCCTTCCTGTCGCCACTGATGCCTCAACCGAAGGAAATGTGTACTCCAGATGTCTGCGTACCGTGTTATCTGTGTGAAAGTGTAATGAAAATGCTTGTAAATCGTGTAACTGAGGCGGGAGTTCGGTACCAGCCCAGTATTCACCGAGGGAGATGTGGAAGACCACATCCAGGTTGGCCGGCTCTCCGACCTCCCTTCATTAATCCTCGAGGAGGATTCGAACCGAGTCCTGTACGCCTTCGCGAATCGGTAAGCGTTGAGTTTTAGACCACACGGCTAACTGAACAGGTATCTACCAGCCTACTGACCATTCTATTTTAGTTTTGCATGAACCGCACGAAAACAGTTAAATACAATTTCACAGTTGCAGTCCAAAATACAGATGTTTTAATCGTTAGAAAAGTAATCAGAAAAAATGTTCAAATGTTTGTAAATCTTATGGACTTAACTGCGGGTCATCAGTCCCTAAACTTACAAACTACTTATGAACTACCTACGAACTAGGACGGCACAAATATCCATGCCCGAGGGGGGATTCGAACCCCCGACCGTAGTGGCCGTGCAAACCGTGACTGAAGCGCCTCAGTCCTCTCGGCCACCGCGGCCGGCAAGTAATCAGATTCATTTGTTCTAAGTTAATAGCAAACGAAGTAGACATGTGACGCAGACGACTAGACGAACTCTTACGTTTAAACACTTTGTTTTATTTTTAGTTCGACGGTGTTTTGCAAAGAGCCCTGCAGAGGACAACGAGTTTTCTTGTGTGCGTCGCACGTCACGTATAGAATGGGCTTAAGATTTACGACGTAGCTGTCGGAAGTCTGGTCGCACGGATGCAGGATGTGCTCGAGTCTTATATTAACGCATCCTTTTGCATGAGTGCTCTCTGCACCACACATTGATAGGAAACCTCTGTGCCTCGCGAGACCCACAGCAGGGCAGTTCCGTCGCGATTTATTTACAATTCGAGAAACGCGGACGCTTCGGCAGTGTTTTTATGTCTTAGCGATGAAGCTGCCCCTCGTTTCGTCCGCCGGTATTGTTGCTTTGCGCAGCACGTACACAATGCGTCTGGCGTATTTATGGTTGCGTGTATACTTCGATATCGGAGCGTCGGCGACAGAATCGGGCGCTGTCCGACAAGACTGTTTCAAATGTTCAAATGTTTGTATAGTTTATGGGACTTAACTACGGGGTCATCAGTCCCTAAACTTACAAACTACTTATGAACTACTTACGAACTAGGACGGCACAAATATCCATGCCCGAGGGGGGATTCGAACCCCCGACCGTAGTGGCCGTGCAGACCGTGACTGGAGCGCCTCAGTCTCTTCGGCCACCGCGGCCGGCCCGACAAGACTATTTGGCAGGGCGCTTACTCGTAGCGGCCTCCACAGCACGAGAGGCGCTGAATGAGTGTGCCGTAGACAGGCTGTGCGCGGGTTGTTCCACTAATGGAAACTTGAAATACGTGGGGTACATAAAGTACGGGAACACTTTCTATCATTTACTGCACAAGGACCAAACATTGTACGGATATCATACATATGTCATTTTGAAGAGAAAACCTGAAAGTTTTTTTCGATGTATACCGCCACAACGTAGTTTGGTAATCTGCCGCTAGTCGCAAACATGGCGCGTTCAGGCGCGGGGCGAGCTGTCTGTGTTGTTCGACAAAAACAAGTGTGCTATTGCTGATCAACGGATCTTTAGGTCCAAATACAGTAAGAAGCCAGCAACAAGGAAGGCCACTTACTATTGGCACAACAAATTGGGTAACGATGGGTTCTTGTGTCCGGTAAAGAGAAGCGGACGTCCCAGTGTGAGTGAAGTTAATGTGGAGCGCAGCGCGTACGAGAGAGTGAAGAGTCCAAAGAAATCGGTGCGTCGTGCATCCCTTGAACTCGAAATCGCTCCAGTGACAGTGTGGAACGTCCTGCGACAGAAGCTGTCTATGAAACAGTTTAAATTCGATTATATATTTTTGACGACGTTACAGCGTTCATTTTTAATGAAATAAATCGCAATTTGCGATCACTTATGGCTTCACTGTACTAGGTTTAGATGAAAATTTGTGCCCGGCCGGGATTCGATGTTCGATTTATTTCATTAAAAGTTTAAATTCGAGATAGTGCAGAAACTCAACGACGACGATAAAGAGTAGCGTTTTGTGTTTTGTTCGCAGTTGTTAACAATCAAATGAGGAAGGGCGTTGCATTGTTGATTTTTAACGACGAAGCTACTTTTGACACTAATGGGAAAGTCAACAGGCATAACTGTCGAATGTGGGCTACGAAACATCCACGTGAATGCATTGAATTTCAGCGTAATTCCCCAAAGGTAAATGAGTTTTGTGCGTTGTCACGTCGAAAACTACGGGCCATTCTTCTTCGCCGGGAGCACTTTCACTGGATATTCCTGTTGCAGCCTCTTGAGTGTTTTTCGCGGTACACCACTGTGCCATTAGTGTTACCTGACGACCGCGTCCGCTCCATCACCGGTATACCACCTGAACTCGCCATGTTTGGTAATTCGCCTATAGACGGCGCTAGTCCCAATCTGCGCTGTGACGGTATACATGGGAATAAAAAAAATAATAATAAAAAAATAAAAATAACTATCAGGGTTTCACAGACTTGAAGTACACCCTGTATATGCGCCAGCTGGTACATGTTCACACTGACTTTTGCCGGTAACTTTCCTCGCGTTTTATGTATTATTTACTACTTTTATTCAATCTAGATAGGGAATTATTGTTCTTTCTGTACTCACCCTACCATCATGGGGCTCACGACTCACTCGTGTGACCCCAAAACTTTTTATTTTATATCAGAGTTTGAATGAACACAAGATATTAATTCACGATTCAGACGATGGATATGAAATTTTTCTTCTTTTTGTCGTTATAGTCCTGGAAAAGTTATCAGGAAAACGAAATTCGTGACAACTACAAATAAAAGTCCGAAAATTAGGACAGGCGTAAGTGTAGAACGCACTTTCGATCGTAACTGACGAAGAGAGTCATCTATTTGCTACAGCAGAGAACGTTATGCTCTACAAGACACTGTATGGTGCCTAGGAAAGGGTATCTTCCAGTAGACGTAGACACCTTTTTACTGATTATGATGAAAGTTGCAGATATCTGTAAGTTCTCATAGATAGGCGTGTGATGGATAGAGATAGGAGGAAGAAATTGACAATGGGACTTTGAGAAAGTGATGGAGCAAGAAAGGGGGAAATGGGGAGGAGGAGACTGACAGAAAGAGGGAAGGAAGGATAATGGGGAGATAGACTAACTGAACACTGGAGTAAATACATCGTGTAAGGAATGTTACCATGAATTACAATTATCATAGTTTATATCATGAAGAAGGAAGGAGATGGAGAGGTGAGATAGGAGAAACTGGACTAACATAAAAGTGAAATAAATATTGTGGCAACTCCTAGTTTGATATAAAAGAGAGACCGAAATGTGCAATAAATTACTGTCATTTCCGAGAAGAAGTCGTCAATATTAAAGAGTAAAATTATTTAAAAGCACGCAAATCAACTAAATGTATGGTGCACGTTTTGTTTTTGCGGCAGCAGGAACAAGAGTGGCTCAGCGCCAAGAAACAAGTGATAAAACTGTCAAAACAGTATACAAGCAATTTCAGAAAGTTTTCCGTGAAGCTGAAGTCACGTATCATCTTTCAGATACATCTCTGTACAGAATAATTATTACTCCTTTTACGGCAATTATTACTCCTTTTACGGCAATCATAATCTCACACTTAGTTGAGACAAAGAGAAATAGTTACATGAAGAGTCTCAATCTTTATTGATTCTCATCGTTTCGGGAATTAATTGCGAGCAGTAAATTATAAAAATGTGTGCATTCCAAATGGTTGATCGGAACGTGATTTACAGTGATTTGCTTATCAACAGTTATTTTGCCTAGGTTTTTTTATAAATACATGCCACGTGCAAAGTGATCATTCCAGACACGTCTGCATCTCACCACGTTTGCTTAACCGCATCCTCTGCCCAACAGACACGCATAGCATACCATCTAACCCGAGAAGTTCTAGTACCGGGTGGAAAAAAGATAATTCGTCCTGCACACCTGGTACTGTTTAAAACTTTCCGTTGTAAATGCCCTAATATGGTAATGATATGTTAGGGCAGTGCATTATGCCGGCACACAGACGGCGGCTCCGGTGCTAGTACGCCGACGCTATTCATATTCATTCTCCGGAGAAGGGCCGCTGGCAACGTAATTAGAGTGGTATGTTTAAATTCATAAGCCGGCTTTGATCTTCTTCTCTGGGGCGGCGGTGACATTTCAGCGGATCGGCCCCCGCGCTGCCTAATGGTCCCCCTGACCTCACCCCGCAATCATTCTCCCAGGGGAAACTGGTACCAGTCCTGCATTTCAACAAACGTTCAACAGTCTCAGAGGTACCGCGACATTCGATCCTGTTCTTAAGTTTTCATTTTTAGATAGTTGTATTCAATGAATCTCCTTATCTAGGCACAGTTACGAAATTGGAACGTTACTGTTCTCCATGCAACAGTCATACTTTTCAGTAAAAAATCAAATTCTTATACAGCTATGGGATCAAATTGCAGTAGTCATCGGTCACTGAACTTTCAAACTACTTTAAGGACGGACACACACACACACACACACACACACACACACACACACACACACACACACACAGCCGGCCGCGGTGGCCGAGGGGACTAAGGCGCTTCAGTCACGGTCTGCACGGCCTCTACGGTCGGGGGTTCGAATCCCCCCCTCGGGCATGGATATTTGTGCCGTCCTTAGGATAAGCTAGTTGATAAGTAGTTTGTAAGTTTAGGGACTGATAACCCCGTAGTTAAGTCCCATAAGCTTAACAAACATTTGAACACACACACACATTTTAATTTCATTGAACCTAATGAACTTAGATTTGTAACTATTGGATAGTTTAGCTCCGCTTGGTTAGTATATTGTTATACATTCTATAAATGTGTCCAGAAAACGGTAGTCTTGTCTTCCTCACACATCAATTTTTCAATTTTGAATTATAACCTTCTGTTTGGTCTTTACCTATATTCAGTTCCCAGTATTTTCCTCAAAATTCTCCTTTCGATCTTCTCTAGTTTCTCGAGATCTCCATTTGTTGTTCGTTTAAAAGTTTCTTCCGTATCGGGTCTGGCCAATGTTTGGTAATGTCTTTTATTTTGAGTTTCATGACAAAGATTTTTTGTCATAAACCTCTTTTGTCATATGAAACAACATTTCCATTTTGTGCACTCTGGTTCCTATAGCTGTCATTTCTCTTGCATTGTTCGTTATCCACTCCCCAAGGATTTTAATGCAGCTTGTTTTGTGTACTTTGTTGTTGTTAATGATGATACATAGAGGAACACCATGGATGTTTGTCATGAAGGTTTTTTAAATGATATTTGTTGTTCTACTGTGGCTGCTTGTTTTTGCAATTCTCCGATTTGTTCTGGGACATTGTCTAGTGAGTCTCTAGTTAATGCCAAGTCATCTGCAATCATCGTATTTAGATTCCTTCGTAACTGAATCCCTTGAAGATTGATGGTCTTCCACTATTCTCGAACTACCGTCTCTAATACATAATTGAAAAGCAGAGGTGAAGTACACCTGGGTTTATTTCAGACGTTTTTGAGACCCTCGTAAGTTTTGTTTTACTTTGGATGTTGTATTTATTAATGTTACTTTAACTATGTCAGTTTTTTTAGTATCGAGCCCTAATTTCTTTGACATCGATCACTGCGCCTGGGTTGCACAGTCGTAGAGTGCCAGACTACAAATCAAAAGGTCGTGGGTTCGATCTTTGTTAGGTCCCTAGGATTTTTATCTGTCACTTTCCACTTCTTTCACCTCTGGCAGTATTGCTTATGTGACAAATACCGAGTAGCACCGTGGTTCGGAACCCACGTTGAACTGTAGGTCCCCGTCTAACTGGCTGGGTAAGTCAGTTCGAAGGTCGGAGGAAGGCAACGGCATACCACCTCCAAACAGGACCATGCCTAGTAAAGCACTGTGGTGTTCAAACCAATCTTCGATTGTTGACTGCTTTACCTTTTTACGATCACTGCATTTCTGTTAACCGAACCCCACTTTTTTTTTTTTTTTTTTTTAATTCGCTGAAGATCTTGATTTTTCTCATTTGTGTTATGTTTCAATTCGACCGCATACACAGTGAAAATGTAGCAAGCCGAAAATGTTTTCATCGTTTTGTCGACGGTAGAAGGAGGAAGAGAGGGATGGGAACAGCAAGAAAAAAGTTTGACGAAGGTTGGAAATTACATGTGACGTTTGTTGGAAGTAGCTAAATTTATCATTTTCTAGTGGGGAGCCCTCATCAGCTTCAACGGAAACACACTTTTTGATTGTGTAATACCTTGTCTAATCCTGTTACACTTGACACAAGATTGTTCCTTCCGAGCGTTTGGCGAAAGCTGCCGGTTCAGTCGAACTGCAGTTTTTGCTAGTTGATGTTACAGCGAACGACGTGGCTTGCCTTGGACGTGAACGGTACAGCTTGTAGAGCCGCCTCGTATAGACCTTTTAATGATGCGTGGGCGGCGCGCGGTATTTGAAGACGGATGCGCCCCGCGCATGCGCGTGACGGTTCAATCGGACCCGCCGCGCTGCCGGGTGACTAATGGAGGCGCGCAGGACACGCAGACACCTTGATGTGTGGTTTACGGTACCCGCCGTTAGAGCCGCCGCTGGCGCCTTCATCGAGGCCCCGAGCTCCAGACAATCCGCCGATATGCGTCAGCCTGGTTAGAGGGACCTCGCTAATAGCGCGTGTACCGCACAGCGACGCGTTGTGACGTGGGCTCGTACTTCCCCCTGCCGACACAGATCCGCAGCTTGTTGTACTGCTGGTACGAGTTGTAATGATGCGAGATCGACACACGAAATTCGTGTCGGCGCCGGTTTTATTCTAACATTATTTACAAAAAGGTCAACTTTCAGGTGACAGTAATGGAGCGTGTTACAGTACAGAAGTTACTATGACTACTAACACAGTGATCTCTTAAACCATGGCTACATAACTTTGCCAGGCTAGACCCGACAGGTTACCGTCGCCGCGGGGAGTGGCCGAGCGCATTGAGGCCCTATGCGCGAGGCCGTTCCACGTCGGGGGTTCAAAATGTTCAAATGTTTGTAGTCTATGGGACTTAACTACGGGGTCATCAGTCCCTAAACTTACAAACCACTTATGAACTACCTACAAACAAGGACGGCACAAACATCCATGCCCGAGGGGGGATTCGAATCCCCGACCGTAGTGGACGTGCAGACCGTGACTGGAGCGCCTCAGTCCCCTCGGCCACCGCGGCCGGCTCGGGGTTTCGAATCCTCCCTCAGGCATACATGTTTATGTTGTCTTTAGTATGAGTTAGTTTACAAGTAGTTTGTAAGTTTATGGACTGATGACCGCGCAGTTAAAACTCCCATAAGATTAAAAAACATTGGAACATATTGAGGTTCCTGTCCGTTCCAACGGGAAGGCGGGCCTTTGCCGTCAGAAACCACTGACCTAATTCCATTTAACAACCCAAGGTAACCCATCAGTATCCACTGGTCTACAGTGTGACGCTTTTACTCCTGCTGTACTACCTCTACCATCCGAGCGGCACTTAAAACTGTCTACTCCAGGTGTGGATAGGGGGTGGCTACCTCGCTACCTCCTACATGACGGATAAGCCCGATTCCTAGACGTCCGAACCAGTCCTCGGCGATTCGTGATGCCTCAAACGCTGCCAGTCTATCCCCGACGCCTCCCGTCCTTCCATCCATGCCCTCCAGTCCACTTGAGGAACTAGGAGAGGGAACGCCCAACCATTCACACTCCCGCCTCCTTCCACATGTTTGGTCAGTCCATTGATTGTTACATGTTTGTTTGTATTGGGGTGTTAGCTTAAATACAATTCTAGGGCTTGTTAGATATTTTGTTTGCTAGCTAATCCGACACATGTACCTGCTCCATATCATATATAAATTGAGCAACATCTTGAGTATTAATTCTCAGTCTTAGACTCTCAGCAAGACGTGCGAAAACAGGACCCTCGAAGACGACATGATCCGGTGTACCTGGAGTAGTACCACAGTCAAGCCCTCGGCGTCCCTTTTTCCCAATCCAGTGCAGGTTCACAGGATACGGACCATGACAGTGCGCTCAAACTTAATCCTTAATCTTTCCCTGACATTTGGGCAAATATGATGAACTCTACGTGCCGTTTCACACTCAACCGAAAGAACATACACCTTGTCAATAATTGTACAATATGCCACTAACGGTCAACTAGGAAATCTATGCGGACGCATTCAAACGTTCGATCCCTTGCGGGAATCCAGTATAGACTGCTAGCAAGAGCAATCAATGGGTAGGAGGCTAGAAGTTGAGAATTTGGTCTGGAAGGGAAGCTTCACTGGATAGCCTAATTGGTTAAGGTGAACGCTGATCCGAAGCGGGAAATCCGGGTTCGAATCCCGGTCCAGCACAAATTTGCAACTTCGTCGTTAAATTTATTTCAGCGCCCCGAAACGGTCAAAATGTTTAATTAAGTTGTACAGTAGGAAGACATGTCCTTGTAGCAATTCGAAAGAACGACGCGCAGGTGTAATGCAGCTAAGTAATATAATGCAGAGAATTCGTAAGGCAGCTTGCTCGTTTCTGTAGCGAGATAAGCACTGTAATAGCTAGAGACGAACACGAATAGTCTTGAGTTCACAAAAATTTTCAGATATTTGTAAAACTAAGTGATAAAACTGCTGAGTTCATCTGTCTTACAAACTACTTAAACTATCTTATACTAAGAACAGCCGGTCACGGTGGCCGAGGGGACTAAGGCGCTCCAGTCACGGTCTGCACGGCCACTACGGTCAGGGGTTCGAATCCCCCCTCGGGCATGAATATTTGTGCCGTCCTAGTTCGTAAGTAGTTCATAAGTAGTTTGTAAGTTTAGGGACTGATGAACCCGTAGTTAAGTACCATAGACGATACAAATATTTGAACATTTGATACTAAGAATAACAAACACGCGCAAACCCGAGGAAGGACTCGAACCTCCGGCGGGAGTACGGGGTTTACACTTGTACAATGTTCTGTAAATCATCACACACTGCTCGAATTCAGCACAATTCTGAAACTATCTTCGCTGCAAAGAAAAGTTAAAATTTTCGGTGAAAATTCTGCTTAATAATTCTGTACCCATCTCACAGAACACGACTGCTGTTACCTCTTGCCGGAGATCGCCACCCCTCCCCCCCCCCCCCACCCCTATCTTCCTCCTTCAGACACCTATGCTTTCAGACAATTGTGTATCGTAACAGTGACGGACACTTTAGACCTTAAATGTCAAATAGCAGTCAATTTAACACAGTTGCATCGGTCGTGTGTGGGACCCAGCGAGTGAACGTAGCTGCTTGTGTCCACAGGGACGCCGATCAACCGACTGCCCATCATGGCCAAGTCGGTGCTGGACCTGTTCGAGCTGTACAACCTGGTGATCGCGCGCGGCGGCCTCGTCGACGTCATCAACAAGAAGCTGTGGCAGGAGATCATCAAGGGCCTCTCGCTGCCCTCCTCAATCACCTCCGCCGCCTTCACGCTTCGCACGCAGTGAGTACCCGCCACAAGCTTCCAGGCTACTCAGCGGATTAAAGCGTCTACTTCTTTACGATTAGCGTCCATGTCATACTTCACACACACACACACACACACACACACACACACACACACACACACCTGTGTATGTATACCGGGTGTTACAAAAAGGTACGACCAAACTTTCGGGAAACATACCTCTCACACAAAGAAAGAAAATATGTGGACATGTGTCCGGAAACGCTTAATCTCCATGTTAGAGCTCATTTTAGTATGTCTCTTTAAATTTAAATTGAAATAATTCGTGCAACAATTGTCAAAATACCCAATTGTTTCGTTAGTATGTACTGCACTTCCTCGATTCACCGCATTTGTAAACATAGCACTGACTGCAAAACCACGTTCGTGATGAACACTAACCAGTTGATGCTACGTACTGATGTGCTTGATGCCGGCCGCGGTGGCCGAGGGGACTAAGGCGCTCCAGTCACGGTCTGCACGGCCACTACGGTCGGGGGTTCGAATCCCCCGTCGGGCATGGATATTTGTGCCGTCCTTAGTCTTAGCTAGTTCATAAGTAGTTTGTAAATTTAGGGACTGATGACACCGTAGTTAAGTCCCATAGACTATACAAACATTAGAACATTATTATTATTAGTATTAGTATTATTATTTTTTTATTTTTTTTATTTTTTGTGCTTGATGCTGGTACTGTAGAGCAATGAGTCGCGTGTCAACACAAGCACTGAAGTCAACATTACCTTCCTTCAATAGGGCCAACTGGTTGTGAATCGAGGAAGTACAGTACATACTAATTGGGTATTTTGAGGATTGTCTGCACGAATTATTTCAATTTACATTTAAAGAGAAATACTAAAATGAGCTCTAACATGGAAAGTAAGCGTTTCCAGATACATGTCCACATAACATATTTTCTTTCTTTGTGTCTGAGGAATGTTTCCTGAAAGTTTGGCCGTACCTTTTTGTAACACCCTGTATATTTAGGGTGTTTCTAAATGATACCTACAAACTTGGTGGGAGGGCTTGAGGAACAAAATGAGGTAAGGAACCTGTGTTCGGAAACCCAATCCCTCGGGCGGCGAACGCGTCGTTCTATGCACACACAGACTGCGGGCAGGTGTGTACTATGTGGTTTTTTTTATGTCCGGGGTTTGCGAGTGATTGCAACGATGGAGCTAGCAGCTGTATGGGCAAGCCTGTTTCCTTCCCCTGATGGTTGATTGTGACGTACTTGGGCTTCTCTCCATGGTTTATTGCCTCTCGAAACCTCCAATCTCCGATGTTTCACGCTATAGCATAGTACAACGGATGTATCTGACAGAGAAAGACATCGGTACTATGTTGTGTTTTATAGACTAACGTCGTCTTGTGCAGCAGTCAGCACCTATAACTTTGACGCTCGGTTGCACCGTTGGATAACGTTTACGGACACGTGTTCCCTACCTCATTTTGTTTCTCAAGCCATCCTCTACCACCCCACGAATTTCGCCAGTATCATTCAGAAACACCCTGTCAAGTAATACATTCATTAGTTGACCATTGTCTTCACCGTAAGAAAGAAAATTGATCTCGTGTGTTGTAATCAGATGTGTTTTTCTTCTTCTTTCAGTAAATCGGTACTCAATTCTGGACGTAGTTTATTCCTTTCTTCACATCTGTTAACATACCAAACCTTCTCCTTCGTCTTCTATTTTTCCTTCTACTTTTCCCTGCATTATTTTCTGCAGTTTACAGCTCCTACGTAATATGTGTCCCACCGAAGATGTTTTTCTCTCCGTATCATCCTCGTCTAATTCTTTCCTCTTTCACGCTGTTGAACACCTCATTTCTCATTCTGTCAGTCAATTTCGCTGCCTCCGTTCATCTCCACGACCACACATTAAAACTCTCTAAACGTTTTTGTTCTTTCAGTCGGTCGTCCACGTTTTAGAACCATAAGAAACCACGCTCCATACTAAAGATTAATGGGGATACTTCTGGCTGTCTTTCAGCCCTCCAAACGCTTCCTTCCCCATATATACTGTATCTCACTTCTTCTGTAGAACTTCCATTAGAAGTTATAAATCTTCCCAAACACTGGAATAATTGAACTTGTTGTTTGTTTCTTTCTGTCACCATCTCCGATTCACATCGCTTTGGTCTTATCATTGTTCATTTTCAGTCTTAATTATTTTTCCCGCTGTTTCAGTATTTTCCATCATTACGTGGACCTCTTCTTCTGTTTCTGCTAGTACAGTCATTTCATCTGCATGGTCTATAGCTTTCATTCTTCCTTCTCCCAGTACCATTCTTTTGATTTTCCCCAAGGCCTTACTGATTAGTTTTTCAGTATATATATTAAAAAGTGCTGGTAACATACCACAGCCCTCTCTCACACCTCTTCCAATAGTCCGTTTTTGAGTTTCATTTACGTCTATTCGAATTACCAATTTCTACCGTAAAAAATATAAATTGGATTTAAAACAAGTTGTAATGATAATTGTTCACCTCTAAGAGGACTATTGAGTGACATAAAGTTAGACTCCCTGCATCACCCCCGGGGGGAGGAGGGAGGATGACTTTGAAATCATAAATAGAATAAGTTTTTTTATTGCAGATTTGGATTTTCCGTGAAAAAATATGTAACTTTTGTATGAAACTTTTCTTTTCGTTCCATGATAGACTGCGCTGTAATCGGCAAAATATCTCGAACAGACAGACATAGGACTGTTTCTCCATTTTTAACATTTCCGTTTCAAACAGTTGGACAATCCCACGAAAAGTCGTTGTAGAAGGAACATTTCTATCAGGGAACAGATTAGCATACCCTTGACGAGCTTTTTCAACATTTCTATCAGCCTCAAAGTACGAAGAAATGATATCGACTGGCTCAGCAAACCATTAACATCGTGGAGCAATTGCGTAGAGTTGTGTAGAGTCCGAATCATTGAAGTACAATGAACCACAGTCTATGCTTCTTTCGGTTGTGTGAGGTGTCTTATGAAAGTGTTACCAAAAACTGTAATTTGATTTCTCTAATTTGGCATGTATTTAAGATATTACCGTTTTTAAACAATTTTCAACTCACTTTTATTTTTGCTAATTAAAGCGCTATCTAGCATGAAACGAAGTTACATATTTTTCCCCACGGAGAGTCCAAATCTGCAACAAAAAATAGAGTTTACTATTTAAAATTTCAAAGTCAGGCCCCTCTCGCACCCGGGGATGACCCTCTTAGATGTAAAGAACTTCCATTGCAAGTATTTTTAATCCGATTTTTGTTTTAATATTCTGGAAGACAGTTTTAAATGCTTCGCCGTGTATATTCTGACTTCTAAAAATGTTTCTGCTAATATCCTCAGACACCTAATTGCATATCCAGTCCCTGTTCCTTTTCTAACTCCGAATTGATATTATCATACATTCGCGTGCAACCTCCGGCTTATTCGTCTTAGCACTAAGCTGGTCACAGCTTTGCTAAAGTGGCATATAAAACTAATTGTCTTACAATTGTTTTATAATCTTGGCATTGTATTTCTTTAGCAAGGGAAACATCGTGTTTAGGTGGTCTCTACAGGTACTGAAATTTTCGTGCAAGCGGTATCCAAAACCTAGTTTTGTGTCCCAACTTCGTCGCCGCTTTTGTGTCCCAGCCTCGTCGTAGGTGTCGGTGGCCGAGTGGAACGAGACCGACACAGTAACAAAAATAGCACGCTGGTGCAGGTACGGAGGGGAGCAGCCAGAAACTATAAACACTCGAGTAAATTAGAAAGAGATATATATTGCACAGAATGTAACAAAACTTAACTTTTACATAGTACTGCAGAATGTTGATACATAGTTGTTAGAGGCCTGCCTAGTGCCTGTACGATAGCAAAGTCTTCAATGGTGCCTATCTGATTACGAAGGTCCTAACTCGTTGCTATCTCAGTCCGAAGTCACCGGTGTTTTCCGTGGTGGCCACGAGCGGGGTTGCAGCAGAGGGCGCTCGTGGCTGTCGTTGTGAGAACGCCGCGCCGTGCGTGCATGGCGGCGCGCGGCGAAAGTAAGTGGCGCGCACTTTGTACTTGTGCGACACCACACCCCTCCCCCCCAAACCGCCGCGCCGTCGTGGCGTAGGGCTGAGGGCCACGGCGACGGCACTGGGAGGAGGGCCTGGGCGGGGGCGTTACTGGTGGGACGGGCGTCGTAGCTGAGGCCGGGATCGAGACGCCGTCCGCGCCCCGGCATCCGCCTTGCGATCCTCCAGGGAACCCGCCGAAACCTGGGGAAGGGCGCCCGCCCCCGCCCAGAGGGAGCAGGTCATATTCTTCTGAGGTGCGTGGCCCAAGCTGGGGGGGCCCGCACGGTCCCGGAGTCCCTCTCGGTGACGCTGTCATCTGCGGCGGCGACAGCGGCGGTGACGACTGCGTCGGATGTACGTCGACGTCCATAGGGATCTCGTAGTCCGGGGACGAACGATGTGGTTGTGCTCCCTGGCGGTGAACTGGGTCTGGAATCAAGAAACCGGAGACAGGATCGCGAGGTCTATGCAGGCGCAATTGGTTTGCGTGGCGCCGCAGCTCCGACCCTGTGGAAGAACGTACAACAAACATATTGCTACCGAGCACGCGATGAATGGTGCCCGGCAACCATGTCTTCCTGTTTCCAGCAACCACCCTGTACAGCACCGGCGTAGAAACCTGAAAACGCGTAGCGCCATACGAACCGACTCGGTGCGTGGGAGGCTGCAGCAGGTGAAGGAGAGTGCGGTGACGGCGGCCGTGTAGCAGCTCGGCAGGAGACGGGCCGTCACGTGGCATGCACCGATACGTAGACAGGAAAATTTGAAGAGCTTGCTGCCTGGAGTGCTGACCTTTCATCTTCTCCATGTGAGACTTGAATGTTCGAACGAAACGTTCTGCTTCACCATTGGACTGAGGGTGAAAAGGTGCGGTGGTGATATGCTGAATGCCATTCACACGACAAAACTGTTGAAATTCCGCACTAACAAACTGAGGTCCATTGTCACTGACGATAGTTTCAGGCAAGCCTTCAATGCAAAACACTGATGTTAAGGCACTGATTGTACTAGAAGCTGTCGTTGAGTTCATGGCAATCACAAAAGGAAACTTGCTGAAAGCGTCTACAACAATTAACCAGCGCGTATTCCAGAAAGGTCCGGCAAAGTCAATATGTAAACGTTGCCATGGTCCCTTGGGGCGTGGCCAGTCTGAGAAACGCTGTGGAGGAGCCGCCTGATGCTCCGCACAAACTGTACACTGTAATGTCATGCTCTCTCTCTGAGCGTCCATACCAACCCAGGTACAATGACGTCTGGCCAATTGCTTTGTCCTAACAATGCCCCAATGTCCTTGATGCAGGAGGCGTAACACTTCTCGTTGCAGGGAACGAGGAACAATCACTCTTGCTTGGTCGTTGTCGGTATGCAACAACAGTACACCCTGACTTAAAGATAATGCATGACGTTGTGCAAAATAACGTCGAACCAGAGGCCGATCAATGTCTTTGGCTCTGGCAGGCCAACCAAAGTGAACAAAACGTGCTACCACACTTAAGTCTGCATCCGCAGCTGTTTCCTGTGCAACCCGACGAGAGTTCAAAGGGAAATCTGCGACAGCGGTAGCATCTCTGGAGTCTATCTGACAACATGCCATTTCCGAAGAATCAAATGATACATCCTGGCCAACCGGAAGTCGGGAAAGTGTGTCCGCGTTGGCATGTTTAGTGGTAGGTCGGTACAAAATCTCATACTGATAATTAGACAATATCAAGGACCATCTCTGAAGCTTTTGTGCCGTACGGGGCGGAATCGGCTTTGTGGGTGAGAACAACGACGTGAGAGGCTTGTGGTCTGTCAACAAATAGAATTTTCTGCCATAGAGATAATGATGAAACTTTGTGACGCCGTAAATGATTGCTAAGGCCTCCTTTTCTATCTGACTGTAATTCTGTTGCGTCGGCGTCAGTAGTTTGGATGCAAAGGCAATAGGACGATCGTGACATCCAATACGATGCGACAGAACAACACCCAGACCGTACGACGAGGCGTCAACTGCTAACACTACAGGCTTCTGTGGGTCAAAGGGAATCAAACATGCATCACTGAGTAGTGCAGACTTTAGTTTGTCAAAGGCAACCTGACAATCTTTAGACCATACAAAAGGAACATTCTTCCTACGTAAGTGATGCAGTGGAGCTGCAATCTGAGAGGCATTGGGAATAAATCTGAAATAATAGTTAAGCTTCCCCATTACTGCTTGCAATTCGTGCACATTCTTAGGAGGAGGCAAGTCTTTGATTGCTCGAAGATGTGACTGTAAGGGATGAATTCCTTGGGCATTAATCACATGGCCTAGGTACTCTATTTCAGTTTGAAAAAACGAACACTTTGCTTTATTACAACGTAAACCTGCTGCAGTCAAAACTTTGAAAAGGCACTCCAGGTTTGCTAAATGTTCTTCAACTGTACGTCCGGATACCACAATATCATCTAAATAGTTCGAGCAACACGGTACAGCAACTGTCAGCTGTTCCAAAAAGCGCTGAAAAATAGCGGGGGAGGAAGAACTGCCAAAGGGTAGGCGTTGAAATTGAAAAAGGCCCATGTGAGTATTAATGACGAAAAACTTTTTTGACTCGTCATCAAGTGGAATCTGTAAGTATGCCTCTGCTAAATCAATCTTGGAAAAGAAGCGAGACTGTCCTAATTTGTCCATTAGTTCCTCAGGTCTGGGCAGAGGGTAAGTGTCTACAATTGTTTGACTGTTCACTGTTGATTTGAAGTCCGCACAGAGACGAAGTTTTCCTGACGGCTTGGGTATAATTACTATAGGCGAGGCCCACTGACTCGCAGAAACAGGAGAAATCACCCCACTATCTTGCCAACGTTTAAGTTCTTCGGCAACTGAATCACGCAAGGCGATAGGCACTGGTCTAGCTTTACGAAATTTTGGAACTGCAGATTCCTTTAAAGTTACATGTGCCACGAAGCCTTTTGCACAACCTAGTTCCGGCGAAAACAAGTCACTATATTTGTCACACAATGCACTGATTTTATCCTGAGGCACTATTGACGAAATTTGAAGCACATCTCTTTGAATTGATAAACCAAACAAGTCAAAAGCATCTAGTCCAAAAATGTTCTGCGTAGATTTGGCCTGAAGAACTACAAAAGCAACTGTTTTTGTTACACCTTGAAAAGAGGCGGGCAGGCTACATGTTCCTAGCACGGGAATATTTTCACCTGTATAAGCTGTTAACACTTGTTGACACAGCGATAATTTTGGCGAACCCAGAAGTTCATAAGTATCTTTATTAATTAAGGTAACAGCGGAACCAGTGTCGAGCTGAAATTGTACAGTCTTATTGTCAATGGAAAGATTCACAAAAAGTTTTTGCTTTCGGCGCTCGACAGGTGCGCGAATGTGGGCAACGTCTGCTACGGTTTGTTTACTGCGCTTGCGCGGGCCGCGTAGTGAAGGAAGCGGCGCAGACTCGGCACGCAGCGGATTAACAACACTGTCACTAGATGGCACTACCGCCGGATCGGCGTCCGCGCAATGCGAGGCTACTGCACTAAAATTACTTTCAGTATCTACAACAAGTCTACTGTCACTAGCTACACAGTACTGGGCACTATTACAAGGAGCAGTTGCAGAAGGCACTAATTTCACTACAGGAATGCACTGTTCATAGTCATTTTGCTTATCCCGACCCTTTTCCGTTGCACTGGTTTACGCGCTCGTCGGCGCTTGCTACGTGGTGCACTATATAGTTTTGCCATAGGCGCAGAACTACTTTCTTGCAATTGAGGTCCAAGGAAAGCACTATTCAACTCCACAGCCCGTATAACATTTACAGAATGAACTGTTCTCGCACTCTGCGAAGCACTGTTTCTAACGTGTCTGTTCTTTGAGTTTTTAATTTGCATACACACAGACTGTACATGTCCTGATTTGCCACATTGATAACAGGTTGCGTTGCGACTAGGGCAATGAGCACGCTTGTGGCGAGACACACACTGGGGGCAAGATTTACGTACATTTTTCTGAAATGAGCGTTGGCGCCCGTTATTCAAATTACTGTTTCTAACACGACGGGGCGACCTTTGTGTCGCACTTTTACACTGGCTACTGTTCACTGTCTGTTCAGCACGGCCGGTAGAAAAATAAGAATCACTAGTGCTAAACTGAGAACTACGGCTAGGAAAGCGTCCGTTGCGGCGCACTGAATTTACACTGTGGCTTTGCATTTCTACATCTGCTAAGTCAAAAGTATCATGCGCTTCTATAAGCTGCAGTACACTGTCTAATGAGGGGTCAGACTGTTTTAGAATTGCTGCTCTAATTCTGGGGTCCTGAATGTTCTGCGTAATTGCATCCCTCAACATAACGTCACTATACGAAAGTCCACAAGAGCAAGTAAATTTACATTGGCGGGTTAAGCCCTTCAATTCCGTAATCCACTCTTGGTGTGACTGCTGCGGTAATTTTTTAAGTCTGAAGAATCGGTACCGCGCAGCGGCTACGAGAACTTTCCTCTCGTAATGAGCATTCAGTGCATCTACAATTTGTTCAAAGTCTACATCACGAGGAGATGCGTTGGGGAATAGTTTCTGCAGTAACACAAATGTTGGAGTTCCTACAGTCGATAAGAAAAGGTTCTTCACTCTCTGACCTGTAATTTGATGAGCCGCGACGAGTTCTTGAAACTGCGCGAAATAGTCACTCCATTCTTCCTCACGTTCGTTGTACTGGCGAAACGTCGGAAGCGTTGCGGCGGCAGGTGTGGGCTGCTGATGCGACGGCTGTTGTTGAGTTGACGTCAACTGCGCCACTGCCTGGAGAAGTTGTGTTATTTGCGCCGTCTGTAACTGAATAATTTCCATTAAGTTTGGGTTCGGGGTAGTGGCCATGCTGACCGATTAGGCGCCGCGCATACAAGTAAATTATAACAAAACACAAATGCAATATGAAAGAGAACGCTCTGCAACAAAAAAGTCCACAAAACACGTAACTGAAAATGTTCCCCCAAAAATCTTAGAATAAGGGTGGGTGGGCGGGAGCAATTTTTGCGTGCTCCGACTGCTGCTGTCTGGCTGCTGCAAGCGGGCTGGTCCAAGGTTCTATCACTCCTCGTCGCCACTTTTGTGTCCCAACTTCGTCGCCGCTTTTGTGTCCCAGCCTCGTCGTAGGTGTCGGTGGCCGAGTGGAACGAGACCGACACAGTAACAAAAATAGCACGCTGGTGCAGGTACGGAGGGGAGCAGCCAGAAACTATAAACACTCGAGTAAATTAGAAAGAGATATATATTGCACAGAATGTAACAATACTTAACTTTTACATAGTACTGCAGAATGTTGAAACATAGTTGTTAGAGGCCTGCCTAGTGCCTGTACGATAGCAAAGTCTTCAATGGTGCCTATCTGATTACGAAGGTCCTAACTCGTTGCTATCTCAGTCCGAAGTCACCGGTGTTTTCCGTGGTGGCCACGAGCGGGGTTGCAGCAGAGGGCGCTCGTGGCTGTCGTTGTGAGAACGCCGCGCCGTGCGTGCATGGCGGCGCGCGGCGAAAGTAAGTGGCGCGCACTTTGTACTTGTGCGACACCACACCTAGTACTCTGATTCTGATGATGATGATGATGATGATGATGATCAGGTGGTGTTTATGGCCGCTAGACGCCAACTGGGATCTTGTCAAGATCCCTGGCGACTTGAGTGTCAGTGACGAAGAGGATCGAGTCTCCGAGCAGAGAAAATCTCCCACTCGACCGGAAATCGAACCCGTGCCCCCTGCATGGTAACCCACCACGCTGTCCACTAAACTTCTCTGAGGCGACAGAAGTCTTAGGATATGTTCTGATGTCGTGTCGGACCTCCTATTGCCAGGCGATGGGACGTCACATGGACTCGACATGTCGTCTGAAGTCCGCTGGAGGAACCGTGATGCAGTATAGGCTGCGATCTACATCTACATACATAATCCGCAATTCACCGTAAGGTGCGTGGCGGAGTGTACACTGTACCACTACTAGACATTTCCTTTCCTATTCCACTCCCAAATTGAACGAGGAAAATAAGAATGCCTATATGCCTTCGTACGAGCCCTAATTTCTCTTGTATTTGTGATCTTTACGCGAAATGTAAGTAGCCGGCAGCAAGATCGTACTACATTCAGCTTCAAATTCCGGCCCTCTAAATTTACTTCACAGAAATTCACGAAAAGAACGTCGTCTTTCTTCCAGCGATCCCCAACTGAGTTGCCAGAGCAATTCCGTGACACTCACGCATTGGTCGAACCCAGCGGTAATAAATCTAGCTGCTCGTCTCTGAACCGCCTCTATGTCTTCCTTTAAACTGATCTGCTGCGGGTTCCAAACACTTGAGCAATACTCGAGACGTGGTCGTACAAGCGTTTTATACACGGTCTCCTTTACAGGTGAAGTACATCTTCCCAAAATTCTCCCAATAAACCGAAGTCCGGCTGTCCGCCTTACTCACAACTGCCCTTACATGCTCGTTCCATTTCATATCGCTCTGCAATGTTACGCCTAGATATTTGAACGACGCGACAGCATCAAGAAGCTCACCACTAATGCTGTATTCGAACATTATAGGATTGTTTTTCCTACTCATGCGCATCACCTTAAATTTTTCTACATTGAGAGCTAGATGCCATTCTTCGCACCAACTAGAAATTTTGTCCAAGTCATCCTGTATGCTATTACAGTCAGTTACAGACGACACCGTTCCATACACCACAGCATCATCAGCAAACAGCCGGAAATTACAACTTACTCTGACCATCAGATCATTTATATAGATAGAAAATAATAGCGGTCCTATCACACTCCCATGGGGCACACCTGACGTACACTCGTCTCTGATGAACACTCGCCGTCGACGACAACGTACTGCGTTCTATTACTTAGGAAGTCTTCCAGCCAGTGAACCTATTCCAGAAGCTCGTATCTTCGCCACGACGGCGCGAAAACGTTTCTCCTGCGATCTGTGGCAATTCTGGATGGTCGCATTCCTGGACCGCGGGTTATTTTCTCGATCAATTAATGGAGTATGCGAGGATTTTCGGAGAGCGCCGCTGATTACAAGCTACACCCGACATCTGCGTCTTCGGGGGAACAAAAGGAAGCCCGCAACGCGGTCGATCGTCGGGAGGTCCGGACGTCTTTTACTGCGCACCTTCCATTGGGCGGCCACCCATTATACACTGGCGGGCTAACGAAGCCGCCGGAGCATTACTACCGCTTCCCGAAATGAATTGCTATTATTAAATATTTGGCTACGAGCGCGCGGGGCGACGGCGTCTCCCTCCGTCTGCTAACGAGGCGGCGCGGGCGTCCGCCGGATGCGGGATGACCTTATAGAGACCTCCGCGAAAAGGGCGTGCGATGACAATCCGCCTTGTTATTGGGGAGCCGGCCATTCTGATTGCGCGCGAGATGAGGACGCGGAGGGGGCGGCGAGGGGGGGAGGGGGGGAACCAATTTATATACCGGACACTAAAAGTCACGGGAGCCCTGATTTACAGTGGAACCGCTATAAAAATGCCTCGGAATGGAAGCTATCAGGGTAGGCGCGGCCCCGACTAGCCATTAGCCTGCAGGCGGCGTGGCCCCTCCGCCGCTGACATTATTCTAGCGAAAAAAAATAAAGGTGGGGGGGGGGGGGGAGTAATAATGATAATAAGAAAAATCTGCGAGGCGCGTAGTGAAAGTCGGCGTGGGCGAAGTTCTTCGGGCCGCGCCGCGGCAGCCACCAGCGCGGGCGTCTACAGGTGGTCGAAAAGGCGATTGTGTTGGCGGCGTTTTGCGCCGGTCGTAAGCGCATTGTCTCCCTGTCGGCCGCGGCGCCCTCCGCCCAGCCGCCGTCGCTCTTTATTGGCCGTGCAACGTGTTTATGATCGACGGGCGCGGTATCGCGTGCCCTATAAATAATAGCGCGCCCGCAGAACCGGGTTCCGCGCCCTTTCGCCCACGGCGACGCGAAGTAAGCCGGCGAGCGGCATCGGCGGCGGGCTGGTCGGCGGATCATTCGGCTGACGTCACAGAGTAACTGACGTGTCGCCCGCCGCACTCACGGCGTCGATATTTATCGCCGCTTAACGCGCGGTTCGCCCGCCGCTGCCGTCGCAAGAGCTTCCTCGAAACTGTCTGAATAGACGGGCACTGGCAGTCAGTTTCGCAACAAGTAGTCTCTGCTACTGGCAAGTTTAGGTAATTTTTGTGAAGTATCCCATAAAGGCTGCTTGACTACATGAACGAACGC
Organism: Locusta migratoria; assembly: GCA_026315105.1. Classification (NCBI taxonomy): domain Eukaryota; kingdom Metazoa; phylum Arthropoda; class Insecta; order Orthoptera; family Acrididae; genus Locusta; species Locusta migratoria. Next base: position 221,725,547 of record CM048748.1, read on the forward strand.
GTTGAAATTTCTAAACTACCCATCCTCTAAATCAGTATTTTTCAACTTGGGCGTAGCGACCCCTTTAGAGGTTGCAAAGGCTTGCAATGGCTCCGTACTTAGCTATAATTTACAACCAATCACTCAGCGAAAGATCAGTACCCAAAGACTGGAAAGTTGCCCAAGTTACTCCAATATTCAAGAAAGGCAATAGGAGTGATCCCCAAAATTACAGGCCTATCTCATTGACGTTGATTTGCAGTAGGATCTTGGAACATAGACTTTGTTCAAACATTATGAACTGCCTCGAAGAGAACGACCTATTAACCAATAGTCAACACAGATTCAGAAAGTATCGCTCTTGCCAAACACAGCTTGCCCTTTATTGACATGAAGTGATAAGTGCCACCGACAAGGGGTCTCAAATCGATTCCAGATTTCTGGATTTCCGGAAGGCTTTTGACAATGTACCCCACAACCGGCTTCTAATGAAATTGCGTGCTTATGGAATATCTCCCCAATTGTGCGACGGAATTCGCGATTTCCTATCAGAAAGGACACAGTTTGTTGTAACTGACGGTAAGTCATCGAGTAAAACAGAAGTGATATCTGGCGTTTCACAGGGAAGCGTTAAAGGTCCCCTACTCTTCCTTGTGTTTATAAGCGATTTAGGAGACAATCTGAATAGCTCCCTTAGACTGTTCACGGATGATGTTGTCGTTTCTCGGTTAGTGAAGTCAACAGAGGATGAAAAGCAACTGCAAAGCGATTTAGACAAAATTTCTAATTGCTGCGAAAATTGGCAATTGACACTAAATAAAGAAAAGTGTGAAGTAATACACATGACCACTAAACTAAGTCCGCTGAACTTCAATTACGCGATAAATCAGCCAAACCTTAAGGTCGTAAATTCTACCAAATACCTAGGAGTTACAATTACGAACAACTTAGACTGGAGAGAATACATAGAAAATATTGTGGGGAAGGCGAACCAAAGGTTACGTTTCATTGGCAGAACGCTTGGCCGATAATGTTTTAACAACACAGATCGATTTCAAGCACCTAGTGACCATCTTCAGTGTCCTTCAAACAAGCATTATGAATGACCTGAATGTAATTGACAGTTACATTCAGGTCATTTATAAAGCCTGTTTGAAGGACACTGAAGATGGTCACTAGGTGCTTGAAATCGATCTGTGGTTTTTAAAAATAAAACATTAACGGCCAATGCTGCGAAATACATCTGGTGTGTGCAGCTCGTTCCCTTTCCCCCCTTTCCTAGCCTTCCTCCTTTCCATAGCCACCGAGGAACCGATAACCTTAGCAGTTTGGTCCCTCTATCGCAACCAACCAACTTTTCACCTATTTTAATTCTACCCTGCCAGTCTGTTGATTTGAACATATGGTTGATAAATAGAACGAATAACAGTGGTGACAGGTTACATGGTCTTACCCCTGAAATTATCGTGAACCATGAAGTCACTTTACCGTCAACTCTGTAACTGTTGCCTGACAACTACGTAAAGACTTGTAATATCTTGCAGAAGTTTGCCTGCTATTCCATAATATTGTACAACTGCCACTAGCTTCCTCCTAGGAACATGGAAGTAAAATTAAAAAATGAAACGTCCTGGCAGGTTAAAATTGCATGTCGGAACCGGGACTTGAATCTGTCAAAATGTCAGTTATATTTTTTCCAATGTTCGAACTGGAAGTTCTCTGCTGATGTCGAGCGACGGTGTCTGACTCGATTCAATGTCGTTACTTCTACTGTGTTTCAGTTTGACTCCGTGCGTAGATAATGCTGACACACCGGGCTGGAATAGTAAATTGCACAACGTTTTACTGGAACTTTCCTCCCCAAATCTGTTCGTCCAGATAAAACAGGTACGCCAACCGCCATGTTGTTAGAACCGTGGGTGGATTTGCCGAGCGCACTGAGGTGCCGTGCTGCGGTGCGCGCGGCCGTTCGCCGTCGGGGGTTCGAGTCCTCCCTCGGGCGTGTGTGTGTGTGTGTGTGTGTGTGTGTGTGTGTGTGTGTGTGTGTGTGTGAGGGAGAGAGAGAGAGAGAGAGAGAGAGAGAGTTCTCCTTAGGTTTGTTTACCTTAGTTCAAGTAGTTTGTGAGCTACGAACTAATGACCAGGCAGCTGAGTCCCATAGATTTGCAAACATTTGAACATTTTTTGAACACTGTCTGAGTAACGATGCGTCGCGTCAACACAACGCGCCTATGGGGCTACCGGTCCGGATAAAAACGTGCCGACGACATTAAAAGGACTAGCGAAAAAAGTGCGCGGTTTGGCAGCAGAAGCTTGGACCAGCAGCTGGCCGCTGAGGGAGGCAGGTGCGGCTAACGAGACGGGCCCCGGGGCGGCACGGCCGGAGTTATTTCAGTGTGTTTGCTGCCGCCGCCGCCGCCGACACACGCCGCTCGATCTCGGCGCTCCGTCGCTCGCATCTGACGGCAGCGGCACCGCAACATGTCGCTATAAATACAAACCAACGAGTCCGGTGATGCGCCCAGCCTCTGCCGCCCCTCCGGCCGGACACGAGGCGTGCGCCGTTCCCGGCGAGATATCGCTACTGTTACTCAAAGAAGCGAGACTCCAGGCCCACCGGCACCGGAAGCTCACCTGGTCAGGTGACTGCATGGCCGTATCCGGGGGGGGGGGGGATGGAGGGAGATTTCTGGGGTTCAAACCCCTCCCGAAATGTTGACAAAGGTAACGAAAAGACCGTCTACATTTTGCCAAGGCTGGGAAGCAGTTACATATGCTCCATACAGTCTCCCCATGTGATACCCACATGTTTAGGAGACCTGAAAAGAGACGTTCATGGCCATCGGTATGTTTCTGGTGAAGAGGTGCACACCTGGGTAAAAAACATGGTCCTGTAGCTAACTGCAAACATTTGTGCACGGAGGAATTGAGGAATTGACCGTCTTGTCTCACAGTGGGTTAAATGTATGGACAGTTGTGTTGGTTACTACTGAAATAATGAGCAGTTTTATTACCGGTAATTACACTACTGGCCATTAAAATCTGGAATGCAGATGATAAACGGGTATTCGTTGGACAAATACATTATACTAGAACTGACATGTGATTACATTTTCACTTAAGTTTGGTGCATATATCCTGAGAAATCAGTACCCAGAACAACCACTAATGGCCGTAATAACGGTCTTGATACGCTTGGGCATTGAGTCAAACAGGACTTGGATGGCGTGTGCAGGTACAGGTGCCCATGCAGCTTCAACACGATGCCACAGTTCATCAAGAGTAGTGACTGGCGTATTGTGACGAGCTAGTTGCGTGGCCACCATTGACCAGACGTTTTCAGTTGGTGAGCGGTCTGGAGAATGTGCTGGCCAGGGCAGCAGTCGAACATTTTCCGTATCCAGAAAGGCCCGTACAGGACATGCAACATGCGGTCGTGCATTATCCTGCTGAAATGTAGGGTTTCGCAGGGATCGAATGAAGGGTAGAGCCACGGGTCGTAACACATCTGAAATGTAATGACACTGTTCTAAGTGCCGTCGATGCGAACAAGAGAGAACTGAGACGTGTAACCAATGCCACACCATACCATCACGCCAGGTAATACGCCAGTATGGCGATGACTAATACACGCTTCCAATATGCGTTCACTCTCAGGAAGATCATTGCAGACTTTGCAACTGCTACTGGTACTAGTGTGTGCATTTCCTTTCCTGTATCCTCTACTTCCTATACAATCTCCCCTTCCCCCTCTCTCGCAAGACTGACCTGCGATTTGTCCTTACCTACACAACTAAAAAGAGTTTCATGGCTAACAAAGCTCTGATGTTGACTATTGACTGCGTTTGGATATTAATCCTTTTCGATTGAAATCTCTAGTTGCTGTTTAGTCCCTTGATCCCGTAGCTAACCTAGACATTTAGACAACACGATGTGAACAACAGAACAACGAAGACGCAACAGTTTGATCTCTTCTTTAAGTTTTGTATGCCACCAACCTATCTAATCTGCCAGTGACCTTCCATTATATTTCGGTCGGCTTGTTCCTTCTACCTTCCCAGTTCCAAGAATGCATTGCCTGGTGTACATAAAAGACACAAGTAGACTGCAACAGCCGAGTTTCGCTAGTACCAATTTTTGATTACACTTTTTGATTAGGAAATCTGCATTCGAACGGTTAAACAGCTGTATAACAAAGAGCATAGACATCATTTGGGGAGAAAATTCCTCCGATTACTATTATACCATATTTCTTCTTACTCCTTTCACTGCTGAGGAAGTACAGTTGTATGCTTAAATAAATAAAAACATCTTGTAATTGTCAACCTAATAGCTACATGAATGAACAACACAGAAAGGAGCGCGATAAATGGTGGCAAAACAGACCGTCGTCTAATGATTTCCATTAACTGTTGGCTGCTCTGGCTATTAAGATATGAGATGTGCCGAGAACTATTAGCAATGACATGATACGTGACGGAATGAAGACGGCTTCAAGGCTGCCTGATGCAAGCAGCAAATCGTAAAAAGAGAAGAGACAATAAAGGTTCCTAGAAACAGCAAATGGCACGCGTTCTGCTTATGACATGGTCGTCGCGTAAATATGCCCGATAAATGGGGACCGCGATGGTAAAGTCATGGATTGCACATAAACATGCACTCTTTCTACAGCAAGGAAATAATCCCCATTGCATTAGCCAGTAAAAAGAATATGACGGAAAATACGTTCTTCCAAAATTACTTCCCATATCAATGATAGTCTGTAGAACTGCCTGTTTAGAAAGCAACAGAATTGTCTTCGTCGTTCTTCATTCATGAAACAAAGTAATTGAAACAGTCAGAAACAGAAGTTGTGAAGACATTGCTTAAAGGCCTTGCCTTTACTTATGAGTGCTAATTTTAGCAGTAAATGAAATAGTACTTACTTGTTTGTTTTTCAACATGCTGCCGACGATGAACGTTTGGGAGATGTCGCAATCTCCGTTTTTTGTGCAAACAAATAATCTGTGATCTCATCAGAAGTATTTTAGGGACCACTAGGAAACGTACGTTAGCACTTCCAGACGAATAGTTCAACGCATTAATCTCAGTTGCTCGACTGTCTCCGTTTCATCGATATTATAGTGAAAATAATTGTGTATTGGTAGATAATAGCTCGCAGTGGGAGCTGCAATTCTTCCTCTACAGCAGCGGTGTAGTCGAGCGGCCTAAGGCGCCTCACTGCGGTGCGCGTGGTTGCTCGCCGTCGGAGGTTCGAGTTCTCTTGGGGGCATTGATGTGTTGTTCTTAGGTTAGTTTAACTTTGTTTAAGTAGTTTATAAATCTACGGACTAATAAACAAACTAGTTCAGTCCAAAGATTTACAAACATTTGAATATTTTCTTCCTCCACTGCTTAGGGTATGCAAACGCGTCGTCTACGGCCTTTGCATAGTTATGTTCGTGTATGTCAGTAGCATAAATACGTTAATGTTACGTAACACATTCTCTAATAATCAGTCCTGTGAATTTTTTGTGCTATGAAAGTAATTTCCTTACGCTTCTCTGACAAAGTGTGTTCTCCTTTTAGCTTTCTAGGTTATGATGAACAGCCGAAAGGGCTCATTCGTAATCTAAAAGTCTGCAGCAGAAAGTCGAGTTAGGAGTAGATTAAGACGATCTGTAAAGTAGAATATTGCTGTAGCTATGGAATAGTTCAAATGTTCAAATGTTTGTATAATCTATGGGACTTAACTACGGGGTCATCAGTCCCTAAACTTACAAACTACTTATGAACTAAGACTAAGGACGGCACAAATATCCATGCCCGAGGGGGGGAGGATTCGAACCCCCGACCGTAGTGGCCGTGCTGACCGTGACTGGAGCGCCTCAGTCCACTCGGTCACCGCGGCCGGCTATGGAATAGTTACGAAGGCCTTGAGTGCATAGTGAAATTTGGATAAAATTCTTCAATTTCAGAATTTACTTATTAAATAAAGAAATTACGACAAATGTAGTTGGGGTATGCTCGTAAAGGTTTTTGCCAGATAAAATTTTCTGGTCTCTGAAAGCGAGGAAAATAGAAGAAAACCAGAAATCTGGCACTCTAATGCTTTCTTCATTTGGTGCTGAAACTAATCTCATTTTATTATACATTTTCGGACAGTAAAGTTCAAATGAAGTCAGAACAATCGATCGAGCAACACAGGCGAATCACAACGCTGTACGTGCATAGCGGTCGGTGTCGACAACCTCCACCACCGTAGCTCAGTTGAGCCTCGTGTGTTCCGTGTTAGACCAGTTGGACGAAGTGCTTGTTTATTGCGTTGGTTCTGAAATGAGAGTATGACAATGGACGAGCAAAGGATCAATTTGATGTTTTAAGTTTGGCGAGATACCTAAAGAAACGCTTGCGATCCTGATACGTGTTTGTGGGGATCAAGTAATGCCCATGAAGTGTATGTACGAGTGGGTTTCCGAGGAGGCTGGAAAAATGTTTCTGTCAATCCCCGTAGCAGACGACCGACAACCACCATTAGTGACGAAAATATCGAGAAAATGAGGATATTATTCACGAACGATCGTCGACTAACAGTGCCCATGACAGCTAACAGACTGCGGATTAACTGTGAATCCGAGCGACAGTTTCCTACCCAGAAGTTAGGGAAGAGAAAACGTGTTGTCGTCTTTCGCCACATCACTTGACTGATGATGAGAAACAGGCACGTTTAGAGGCTTCACAGGATTTTGTCGAAACTGCAGATGCGACGCCCAATTTCTTGGACCTTATGTATTGTCACTGAGAACGAAACTGGTGTCCCCGGTACGACCCTGAAACGAAACGGCGAAGCAAAGAATGGCGTTTCCCGACATCACCACGCCGTAAAAAGGCCAAAGACGAAGATTTACGTATAAAAAAAGATTCTCATCGCCTTTTTCGATAGTCAAGGCATTATCCAAAGAAATTTCTACCTGCGGAAAGGACGTTGAACGGTGCAAGGTACGTTGAAATTTTGACCGATTCGTGTAATGTCTACGCAGGGTATGACTATATGGTCATGGTTCTGGGTTTTTGATCACGACAATACCCGACCACCCGTAACCAACATTGTCACTCAGTTCCTGGCAAAAAGCTTGTGATGCAACTTGAACATCCACCATACTCGCTGGATGTCAATCCACTAGACTCCTTCCTATTCCCTCGAATCAAACCTGCTTTGAAAGGAAAGAGTTTTGGCGATATTCCTTACATCCAACGAACCATGACGAGACTTTTGAACACCATCCCAAAGGAAGACTTCGTGCAAAGTTTCCAGGACATGTATCACAGCGCTCAGCGGTGCAGAGTTGTGGGAGGTGACTATTTGGAAAAACGGTAGATTCATAGTTCATCTACGTTAGTGTTACAGGACTATTCATCGAATTTTGTCAGACGTTGTTCAATGACGCGCGATACGAGTTAACTGATTCTGACGAGCTTGACTCGTGGGACGGTGGTCAGTACACTAGGCACGAGTCTGTCTGTCGTTGGTTGTTGTTGAACGTGAAGTAGTGTATTTAGTGTACATTGTACTTAAGGTACATTTTCTGTACAATTTTTTCAGCTGAAATACGTCTAAACTGTGTCCAGCATTTAAATGCGCAAATCTAAATGATAAAATAAGTATTTCGTGCAAGAACACCAAATGTCTGCCTTCTTAGATCTCATTCTCTCTATACACAAACTAAATTCGTGGCATTTAGCTGTCCCGAGAGTGGTGCTTCAGATGACCTACCCTGCAATTCCCATGAAGTACACACACAAAACAAAAAAAATGCTTAGTTTTCTACCTACTGTCTGTGTGCTTTCGATATGTTTCTTGTTCTATTGCTACTCTGATTGATAAAAGAGCATGTCGTCTGTTGAATAATAAAGTAAAATAAACACTTTCTAGTGTTCACACCTTTTTTAAAAGTATTTTCATTTATTGTTGAGAATACTTGATCAAGCACGGTTGAAATGTAATCAATGAAAAGTGTGGAAGCAGGAATATAACAGCCAGAATGTTTCCACTTCTTGAATGTTTGTGTTCTTTGCAACGATTATTAGCTTATTTCAGTACGGCAACAACGTAAGATATCAATGATACGTTATTTCGGTGTATAATGCTTTTGTGGCAGCTGACCAGGTGCATTTTTCAGTATTTTGTTGCGTCTTTGTACTCAAATTTCGCCCACCAAAGTTTACAACCGAACCCTTTGACAGCAATTTTACTAGTATGTGGACTGTATACGTTTAGTGAACACCAGATAAACGTGTACTAGAACTTATAAAAGCAATAGTTACAAAACATTAACAACACAAGCAAATCCATGTTCGTGATACTTATTGTTCTCTGGATAAGTTTTGCAACAAATTACATTATAATTAACACAAATATTTTCAAACCGGCACTTTCGTCGTTGTTAGTTTGCAGTTGCAGACATTACGTGTTATACTTCGCCAAAGGTGCCCTTCCTTAGCGAATGACTCACCCCTCCCCACCCCCCGCGCCAAACTGCGACCAACATCCCCCCCCCCCTCTCTCTCTCTCTCTCTCTCTCTCTCTCTCTCTCTCTCTCTCTCTCTCTCTCTCACTCACACACACACACACACACACACACACACACACACACACACACACAAGATATTAGGTCCTGTTTTGCCATTTAATATTGAAATTAAAATATCTTTTATGTCACGTTTTGTAAATTACACACCAGAAATTTCAGCAGTTTGCGTCATGACCCCGCGCTCGCTCGCCCCCCCCCCCCCCCCCCCCCATATGGACACCTCTGTACTTACTGAAACTGTATTACTGACAGGCTCGTGAGATTACATTACGGCATTTATAGAAAATACAATATCAGGCTCGTCAATTCACAGTTTTCATCAAGTCTTGAGGCACCGCAGGATCTTGATGCACATCCGATTTCAAAACTCAATCTTTATCTAAACTGTAGAACTGTGTCAATAGGTAAAATTCTCTAATGTTCAAATGTTTGTGAATCTATCGGACCAAACTGCGTGGTCATCAGTCCGTAGCTTACAAACTACTTAAGCCTAGGTAAACTAACCTAAGGACAACACACACACACACACACACACACACACACACACACACACACACAGGCCCCAGGGAGGACTCGAACCTCCACGGGAGCAACCGCGCGCTCCGCAGCGAGACGCTTTAGACCGCTCGGCTACTCCACCGCGGCATTCTCTAATGGATGTGGGCATAGCCGTGTGTCACACCAGGTGTCAGCCGATCCACCAAATAACATGGCGGACCGCAGTTCAATTTGCCTCAAAGATGGCGGACTTATCGCCGCACCATGAACGCCGGACACTTTCGAATGTACACCACCTCGTTTGCCCCGGCGCGCATTAATTAAGTCCCGGCTCGGCGGCAGGGTTTCTATTTCTGATGACGCGAGGAGACAGTAGCGGATGAATGCGTCATCCATCACGGCCGCGGCTGATTAATTCACCTGCACTGGGCCGGCGCCAATCCCAACAAGATGGCTGACAGATAGCCCGCGCGACAATCGCCTTTAATTAACGCGCCGTAAAAATACCGCCGAGGCCCGTTTATATTAACCGATCCCTGCGCAGTTGGCTGCCGCTCGCGTCCGTCCGTTTCCTGTGCAAACAAACCGCGGCGAGCGCCTTTCATCCGAGAGGACACCTCCCCCCCCCCCCCCCCCCTCCTCATCACGGGCCTCGACACCGCTGTTGGCATACGACTCCCGTGTTTCATCTTCGTAGTTAGTGGGCTGCCAACGAGGTAAGTAATTTTGTTGTCCTCCTCTGTGTAAATTACAGAGTGTAGAAAAAGACAGATACTTAGATCTATATTTTAGATCAAAGATAGTGTCTCCTACAACATTCGTTTACGACACGGTCGAGAGAAATAGTGACGTACATCAGAGAAGCTGAAGAACTGATGATAATGAAATAAAGAAAATGGACGGTGGCCAATCCCTTCCAATAGGGCCTAAAGACTGACGATTTTGAGTCCACTGGATTTTTTTCATTGTCCTTGATATCGACTGAATGAAATCTAAAGGTGGCCTCAAAATCCGAAAAGACGAGTGTTCGAATCTCCGTTAGGCAATATATTTTGTTTCTACGTGATTTTCGTAATTAATAGGTTAATATACATACCAGAATTGATCTCTCACCTACCCAAATTTCCGCTCCCTGTCGAAATGACCTCGGTGTTGATCGAATATTAAAAGTTATGTTTCTTTTCTGAATTAATGCTGTCTTCTGTACTCTTCTTGGTTTGAAATCAAATTAACAATACGAGTAAAGCGCAAAAAATAAATAAATAAATAAATAAATAAATTAAAAAATTAAAAAAAAACGTCTTGACAACTGCTTTCGGCACACAAAGGTACCATCTTCTAGCTTGGTGTATCAGAGCACTTATGCCTTTACAGAAGTGCTCGAACATAGTTGTTGTTGGTGCAGATAAGAGAACCTTACAAGTTAGACCATAGTTAATCTACGTTAATGTTAAAAGACTATGCATCGATCTTTGTCGGACGTTGTATGTGATTTTCAGTGCAAATTTATGCTGGTGCCAGACAAAATGCCTAATATGAATCGTCCGATGGGAAACACACAAATATCAATAAAAACTTTTCGAAACACACTGTGAAACATACACGTACTCTCAAACTCAGCACGGTACTGTACAAGACGAGTCGTTTGCTGTTATTACCCGTGGCAGGCAGCGAACCGGTCTAGTTGAACTAGGTGGCGTTACTCCTTGCCTTGCTGATACTATCGGTGACGATGCCGCCTGCGACGCAAGCGTTCTAACTTCCGACACCTCGACATGCCCTGATATAAACTACACTTCTCAAAACAAGTAAGGGATCAGGTAACATACACGATATACATATGGTAACGTATTTCATTCAGATATTGGTTACATTTGTAATTTGTGTGTGATACAGTACGATATTTTCCTGCTTTAACTCTTGACTTGAGGTTTACATGGCGTTTACGTAGAGCGAGACAACATGGGACTACCATAATGGTGAAGAGGCCATTTTCTTTCCCATCTAATAAGGTGTGTGATCACCTCGGACGGGCAGTACAGTATCAAACCTGCGTGGCCTGGACGGTATGAAGTTATCAATCAGCTCTTCAGGGCTATTTGAACAATCTTCCAAGATTACAATATCCAGCACCGCAACCATTGGGGAGATGCTACTCTGGCTGCAATGCGACTGTCAGTTGCATCCCAGACATGCTTAGTCGGATTTAAGTCCAGTGAACGAGCTGACCACTCCATTCAGTTCCCTCATCTGCAAGCATGTTGTCCACCAGTGCAGCTCTGTGGGGATGAGCGTTATAGTTTACCAGAAGGAACCCATCTCCTAAGGCACCAGTGTAGGACACAACAAAAGGTCGACGGATTTGGTGTATATACCTCTGAACGACATAGAGGTCCGTACGCCCGCCAATACTGACTTCTACCCACACCATTCGTCCACAATCATGATATGGTTATGTTTGCTGCTCGTCAGCAGGATTGTTCAGAGTTCCATTCACTCTCCAAATGAGGGAGCGACGATTATCCGGCTGAGCACAATATCTTGACTCATCTAAGACTCCAATCCTGATGAATCAGCCCGCTTTCTGAGGGCTAAACGGTGTCGTCGTTTTAATATGACACCAGCATAGGCCTCCGAGCGTAGAGGCCACGCTCCCGAAGGCGATTTTTGACTGCGTTGATATTGCACCTCCTGTTGATGCCTGGAGGTTACGTTGTAGCTGAATTGCATTCAGCCTTCTGTCTTGACGAGCTGTTGATCTGAGATAACAGTCATCTCTTGATGATGATACTCACGGACGACCTTGGCTTTGGCTCCTCTGAACGGTTCCTGTTTTCTGATATAGCGTCCAGGTTCTGAAACTTACACTTCCGGACATTCCAATAGCTGCAGCCATTTCAAGTCTCTCTCGCCTCGGACCTGCCTATGGTTGTCCATGCTATAGCTTCGGACAAGTCACGTTGTTGCTGCATTGCACTACGTGTTCACTACACTATCTGAACCCAGCTGATTGTGTAATTTGTTTGGGAGAGTACACACAAGTCAACACCAATCCCCTCTGCAGCAACTTCCTGTTATTACCACTATTTCGGTTGCCGTAATGTTCTTGTCTCCAATCCGCAGACCGAGCGAGGTGGCGCATTGGTGACACGCGGGACTCGCATTCGGAAGAATGGTGGTTCAAATCCACCTCCGGCCGTCTAGATTTAGGTTTTCCCTGATTTCCCTAAATTACTCCAGGCAAATGCCGGGATTGTTCCTTTGAAAGAACACGGCCGATTTCCTTCCACATCCTTACCCAAACCTTCGGAGCGTAAGCTCCGTCTCTAATGCCTACACTGTCGACGGGTCGTTAAACTCCAAGCTTCCTTCCAATCCGCTGTAACGATAGAAAGAAGTCAAGCCATTTTAGTTCATCTCAACTGATCCCCTACACCTAATTATTTTGATCAGTGCATTTTTCTAATCGCCTTCTACATAAATATTACGGCTCGCGTGCCGACGGTTCTTTTAAAATGGTTGCAAACGGTGGCACAACCACGGGGCGAGAGGACTGATGGGGCTGAAGCCACATCACAGGTTTTTTAATCTCATTATTTTTTTGTTTTCATTTCTTACTTTTTTTTTAAACAGTTCGGCACCGGAATTTTGAAACTGTACACATGTAATAAATCACAACGTAACTATAATTTGCTAAGCACAAGTGAATGTGACAGTGGCTCGCCAACGTGATGCCACCACTGAGAACGTGTGCTGCTGTTACTGTGAGCGGTTTTAACGCCGCCGCGACAAGCTTTGATGATGCCGCAATTCTTAGTACAGGGTGTCTCATGAAAGACGCCTGCCAGGCGTCCGCGGATCGCGCGGTACGGCTCCCGCCACCGCTTCCGCCGGCCACGGCAGCGCCCGATTCTCGGACTCTTATTGTGCCGCGGGCGCATTGCTATCTGAGTAACCTAAGATTACCTTTATTTACAGTAGATGTTCAAAATGCTGTCCCTCTATGGAAAGAGCGGCCTGACATCTCTTGAAAACATTTGCGAACACTCGACGAATTAGGGCTGCCGAAGTCTGGGAAATGACAAGTCGAATCTTTTTTTTTTTTTTTTTTTTCACGAAACAATATATTCTGACAGGTATGTGAACAATATCCTGCATCCATTTTTTTCAAGAATTTTCACCCAACGAAAAGCTGTACGGTTATTTCATGCAGGGCAATGCAAGACCACACATTGCCAATGCTTCTATGGCACCAATACAAAGTGTTTTTGATGATAGGATAGTTGACTGGCCTCCTTGTTTTCCAGATCTAAATCCCTGCGACTTTTATTTTTGCGGAATGTTAAAAGAAAAGATGTAATCCCGATACACTTGAAGAGTTGGAAAACAGGATTCGACTAGTCATTTCCCAGATTTCGGCAGCCGAAATTCGTCGAGTGTTCGAAAAAAGCGTTCAAGAGATGTTAGGCCGCTCTTCCTATAGAGGGACATCATTTTGAACATCTACTGTAAATAAAAGTAACCTTTGGTTACTCAGATGGCAATGCTTTTTAGACTTTTACTCAGTGTATGCGCCCGCGGCACAACTGAGTCCGAGAATCGGGCGCTGCCGTGGCCGGCGGGTGCGGTGTCGGCGGTCGGGAGCCGTACCGCGCGATCCGCGGACGCCTGGCAGGCGTCTTTCGTGAGACACTCTGTACTATGGTGAAGATACGAGCCGATTGTTCATATGCGGCGACCTGCTCGCCATTTCCACCCGTTTGCTCCTCTTCCACTTTCAAATTAATGCTAGCTACTCATTTTATTTCTTGTGCAATTGTTTTCGTAGTGTAATTGGTTAAATTGTAAAAAGTGTAAAAATTAGTAATAGATTAATAATTTCAATAGACTATATTAAAAAAAATAGCCGCCCTTCCGAACCAAAACCTGGCTGCACTACTGGTTGCAAACATTTGACGCCTGGACCACAATTGCCAACTGCGGGTGCGCAGCCTCTTTCTCGGCCAGACGTGTGCTAGCCCGATGGCTCGGCCAAGAAAAGCGCCTCTGGCGGCAGCCTGCAGCCTCCCCCGCGGCCAGATGGTGGCCACCCCGGGCGTCGGCGAACAATGGCGGGGGCGGGGTGGGGTCTGGGGCGCCACGTGTTCCCCGTTGGTGCCGGAATTAGCAGCGTGTGCAGAATACCGGACTACACCACAGAGCGCCATCAGCGGGGGCCGGCACGGAAAACAGGAAGGCGCCGTCACGCGGCCGCTAGGGTTTCAGCGGCTGACATCGGCATCCGCCGGCCCGCCCGGCACGGCCTAATAAATGCGATCCCGTGCCACTCGCCGTGCCCGCGCGCTCCTTCCGCTCCGCGCTCCCTGTCCCGCATGAGCTAAGCATAGCCTCCAGCCGATGGCATCTCCTACACCCAAACCTCCAGACGTCAGTCAGTCAGATCGGTACCAAACGTTGTACGAAGGTTGGAACTTAAGTAGTGGCTACTATTTATTCACAACCGATACAAAAGCGTTACAGGGGCACATGTCACTGTCCATCAAAGTAGTCACTGGCGTTGTGTAGAAACCGTTGCCAGCGATGTGGAAGGAGTAGTATACCATCAGCAGAGCCTGTTTGATGGTGCGAATTGAGCTGTCTGCTGCCTGTCGAATCTCTGGAACAGATCTGAATGGAATGCCACCAAGTGGTTCCTTCATCTTCAGAGTCGAATCAAAGGCACAAGGACTTACGTCCGTGTACTGCATGGTGCACTACTTCCCAGTCCCAAAGACCGAACAGAGCACCCACAGCTTGCGCTGTATGCGCCCGCGCATTGTCGTGCGAAATGGTGGGTGGGTTGCGCAGAAAGTATTGCCGCTTCTTTCGAAAAGCTGGTCGCAGGTGATGCTCCAAAAACGAACAGTAATACCGTGCACTGATGGTCTGCCGTAGATTAACCATCTACGATTTGTCAGAGTAGAAAATGACGTACTTTATTTGCCGAAACATATTTTTCTCTCCAGTCTCTTGGCCAAAATATAAATTTTTGAGAAGCCCAAATCTTTTCAGCTTTCAATTGGAAAATTGAAGTTACAAAACACTAAATCTACATCTACATCTGTTTCAACCGGGTGGTCAAAAAGTCAGTATAAATGAGAAAACTGATAGTGTTATTTTAAACAGGGTTTCTTGCGGTTCCTAGCTTTCCAGGTCAAAGGTATCTGCTGCTCTAATTTTATTTTTGTTTCAGTGCACCACGGGTTGAGATAATTTTTATTGCCAAAAAAACGCATCTTTCTTAAAAATAAATGAGTCTTGCGTTCTACACGTGACTGTAGTCATTTAAGTACAACCGCGCGGAATGGCTGCTTGGTCTAAGGCGTCATGTTACGGGCTGGGAGTCCGTTCCCGCCGGAGGTTCGAATCCTCACTCGGGCATGGGACACTGCCTTGTCCTTAGTGCATGTTAAAGTAGTTTGTAAGTCTAGGGGCTGCTGACCATAGCTGCTGCACTGGAGGTACTGCTTCTACAAATCCAGGATTATTCGCAGTGAAACAGTGAGTCTGCGGATATCTTGTTCCGTAGGTTGTCATTTCACGCAGTGTGAAATCCATCTGAAGGCTTGATGTCTTCATCTCTTTGAGAATTTACGTTTTTTTAAAACGAAACGGGTCGGTGGCTGTTCGATCACATCCGCAGTAATGATCGTAATGCCATTACCTACTAAAAAAGCTGTGGCCAGTAGGAGGTCGGTGAGGTCGCGAACTCGCCTCTAGAGGGATATTTTCACGCACGTGACGAGAGAGCGAGCACGTGCAGGCGTCGACTGTCCACTGCAGTCAGTAGCGCTGAAAATAGAGAAACTGGGGCTTCAAAGGAGAGCAGAAGGGTGGCCGAGGGCAATTTCTTACAGCGGAAGCGGTGCGGCAAACGAAAATTTATCAGGGCGTGGCGCAAGTGAACGGAGGGCGCTGCAAGTCTGTAGCAGTACCGACGCTCAGTCCGACTTATAGGCTAAGGGCAGCAACCGCATCAAACCACAAAACAATTGACATTACCTGCCCGTGGGCATTGAATTACATGACTGGAGAAAGTTGAAAATGTGTGCCGACCCGGGAAGGAAGGAAGCTTAGGGTTCAACGTCCTATCGACAGCTTGGTCATAAGAGACGGAGCTAACTCTCGGAGTTTTGGGTAAGGCTGGAGAAGGAAATCGGCCGTGCCCTTTGAAAGGAACCATCCCGGCATTTGCCTGGACTAATTTAGAGAAATCACGGAAAACTTAAATCTGGATGGCCGGAGGTGGATTTGAACCACCATCCTCCTGAATGCGAGTCTTGTGCTTTACCACTGCGCCACCTCGCACGGAGCCGCCCCGGGATTCGTACTTAGGTCTCCTGCTTAATAGGCAGTCTCACTGTCCAATGCGCCGTCTGGCAACAGTGGTCTCATCTTTACGTACTTCCCTAGCACGTATCCAGTCACATAGACATTTTCAGCTTATCCTCGCACTAGTGACTAGGGCCCTAGTAACTATCTTCCTTACTCGCGGCGTGGTGTGCTTGTGCACTGGAATCACTGACCGTCTTCGCCTTAGTTACAGATACTCTGTGTTTGTTATTTCAGACATGGCCAGACCTGCGTAGTAAGCAGGAGACCCGGGTTCTAAGCCCGATTCGCCACAACTTTCCCCGGTGATGTAATTAAATGTCCAAATGCAGCGAATGTCTTTAATATATACACGACTACTTAACCACTCTGATTCATACACCTAAATTTTTCTATATGCGAATCATCTCCCATTGGCCATCCAGGGAAAGGATTTTCACGACTTTGAAGTTAGTTTGTCTGGCGCATTTAAAGGACTAGGACAGTACTACAAAAATCATAATTTAAGGCCTGGCCCTACCAAACGCAAATCTGTGCTTTCCATCTAAAAAGCAGACAGGTCATCCAACAACTAAATATTTCATCGAATGGCTCTCAACTTGAACATTCTTTTTGCCCAAAGCACCTTGGGGTGACTTCAGATCGGACCTTAACCTTTAAAATGTATTGTCATAATAGTAAGATGAAAGTGTCCGCAAGAAATAATATAATACGAAAACTAAGGAGGATGTAACTGGGGGTGCACAACCAGTCACTATTCGGACTTTGGGATTGGTTTTGTGCTTTATTGCGGGCGACCATGCAGCGCCTGTCTGGCATAATTTCTGAACTCTGTTTTGATTGAGACGTGTCCCAATAGTTAATGGGTGCTTAAGACCAACCAAAGTGAAGCAGCTGTATCAGCCAGCAGGTACAGCTGCACCTAACATCAGGCGTGAAGCAGCTGTCCAAGCAGGAGGACGTGGAGCCCTGACTTCTCATATTCACCCACTGTTCGGTCTCTCGCCAGCACCATCACGCGTGAAGTTCAGAAAAGTTTCGTAAGAGCGTATTTGACCAGTAACAACAACAAAACCCAAGTGCTAGATATGTGGAAAAAGAAAGTAGAAAATGCTTCTCTAGAATAGGAAATACCTTAAGAACTAGTTCTTCTCGGTTATAATGAGATTTGGTGTACCTGGAAGTCCCTCAACAGGTTACGAACTGGTGTTGGTTGGTATAAAGCAAACCTTAAAAATGGGTATACTCTAGTGGAACCTCAACCTTTGAGTGTGGGAAGCAGCAGACAATGTCTCAGCTGCGCAACTATCATTTGTGCCCGTCATCTTCCACCGAAGAGGATTTAAGGTTGGCGAATTCTGATGCCTTGGACGTAGACCGTTTCTGGGCAAAAACAATTTGATGACTGTTACTCTGTCTATACATAATTATTGTTTATCTATGTAAAAATACAATTGTATGCTGACTTTAATACCTTAGATAAAGCGAACTTCGGGGTGAAAACGATTTAATTACTATAAGTTATTTGGACGTTGTGTCTGTTCTTACGGACATGTCCCAAAGGACAGACGCCACTTTTGATCCTGCAGTTATTGTTTATCCAGATTCACGGAATGTATGACAGTAATTTCGAATGGGTGAAGCTGAAAATGTGTACCCCGTCGGGATTCGAACCCAGGTCTCCTGCTTTCTAGGCAGTTGCACTGACGTCTACAGGTTTGGGGACACAGCAGTCAGCACACCTTGACGGAATTACTCAAGTACGTCTCCCGCCAAATACAAATTCTAGATTTTACCCTACTCACTATATGGTATTTTTGTAAACGTTTTCTTGTAAGAGTAAAGGGCTATGAGTGCCTCCGCACTGAAGAAAGAATCATTGCACTTCATCGGCATATATATAGTGTCTGTCTGCCCGTGCAGGTATAGTGATCGCTGTGTACCTAGTGGTGTAGGGGTCAGCGCAACTGCCTAGAAAAGGGGAGAAACGGGTTTGAAATCCTGCTGGGAACACATTTTCATCTTTACCCAATAGCAATTAATGTCATACATTCCGTGAATTTTAATTTAATTACTGAATTGCCTTTTTTCTTTTTACTCGTTAATGCCTGCTGGCCAGACACTTGTTTATTCTATAACTGGTAACCTTTCTTGTAATTGATGCCTTTGTGAATAATAATAATTAGTATTTGCTAAGTCACTGAGGAGAATTTATGTTCAAGGTTAATTAAGTTGACATATCATTATAATTATAGATTTATACATCCCGAGACTGTTTTGCGTCTCGAAAATGTCAAACAGATTAAAGTTAAAGGTGAAGCATTGCATTAAAATTTGTTGTGCAGCCGGGAATCGAACCCAGACATCTATGCTCACAAGACAGACGTCTTAACACTAGACCACTGAAACGCTAGCGATTAAGGTCCTCACAATAGTTTAAGTACCACTTCTCTCCACGTCACAAACTGCAATTCTGCTTCTTGGTTCCATGAAACATTGCCACAACTGCTGAGGCTCTGCATGGGTCAGACTAGCACAAATTTTAAGTCACTGCTTCATTTTTAACTTTAATGCCTTCGACATTTTCCAGTCGCAAAACAGGCTCTGGATGTTATTGTGGTCTTCAGTCCGCAGAAAGGTTTGCTGCAGTTCTCCACGCTACCCTGTCCTGTGCAAGTCTCTTCATCTGCCAATACGTTCGGCAAACTACATCCTTTTGAATCTGCTTACTATTTTCGTCCCTCGGTCTTCCTCTACGACTTTTACCCCACACACTTCCTTCTAATACTAAATTGACAATTCCTTGATGTCTCAGAATGTGTCCAACCAATCTATCGCTTCTCTTAGTCAGGATATGCCAGAAACTCCTTTTCTCCCCGATTCGGTTAAGCACCTCCTCATCTCCCATCTAATTTTCATCATTCATCTGTAGCACCAAATTTCAAAAGCTTCTATCATCTTTTTGTCGGAACTCCTTATCGTCCACGTTTCACTCCCATACAATGCTACACTCCAGAAAATGCTTTCAGAAAGGACTTTCTAACATTTAAATTAATATTGGATGTTAACAAGTTTCGCTTCTGTAGAAACGCTTTTCTTCCCGTAGCCATTCTGCATTTTATATCTTCTTTACTTCGGCCATCAGAAGTTACCTTGCTACCCTAATAACGAAATCCATCTACTACTTTTATTGTCTCATTACCTAATCGTAATTCCTTCAGCATCACCTGATTTTCTGATATTACATTCCATTACCTACGTTTTACTCTTGTTAATGTTCATCTTATATCTTCCTTTCAAGACACTGTCTATTCCATTCAATTGCTCTTCCAGATCTTTTGCGGTCTCTGACAGAAATACTATGTCATCGGCAAACCGCAATGTTTTTATTTCTTTTCCCTGCACTTTAATGCCCTCTCCAAATTTCTCTTTCGATTCTTTCACTGCCTGCTCAATGTACAGATTGAACAACATTTATAGTTATAAAAATGTTCAAATGTTTGTAAAGCTTATGGGACTTAACTACGGGGTCATCAGTCCCTAAACTTACAAACTACTTATGAACTACTTACGAACTAGGACGGCACAAATATCCAGGCCCGAGGGGGGGATTCGAACCCCCGACCGTAGTGGCCGTGCAGACCGTGACTGAAGCGCCTCAGTCCCCTCGGCCATCACGGGCGGCTTATAATTATAATGATATTTATATCACCTTATCCTAAGGTAAAAGACAGGAGTGTTCCAGTATGTCCATTGCCGAGGCGCTATTCTGATGCATGGAGAGCCTTGGCAGTTGTGGCAGTATTTCATGAAACGCAGAAGCTGAATTACTGTTTGTGTCGTGGAGGGAAGTCGTGGTGTAGTGGTTAAGACGTCTGCCTAGTGAGCATGGAGGTCTGAGTTCGAGCCCCGGCCGCAGCACAAATTTTAATTCAATGCTTCCCTTTTAGCTTTGACGTAGTTTGGTGTGGTTGCGAGTAACGTGTGGCTGTGTGTGCCGCAGGTACATGAAGTACCTGTACCCGTACGAGTGCGAGCGCCGCGGGCTGAGCACGCCGCAGGAGCTGCAGGCGGCGATCGACGGCAACCGGCGCGAGGGCCGGCGCAGCAGCTACGGCGGCGCCTACTCGGACATGGCGGCGGTGGCGGCGGCGAGCGCGGCGGGGCCGGCGGCGGCGGCCGCGGCGGCGGCTGCGGCCGTGGCGGCGGCCGGGGGCGGCGGCGGGGGCGGCCGCGCCGGCCAGCAGGCGCCGCTCAGCCTGGTGACGGCGCACGCCGCCAGGCCCGCGCACGCCCACGCCCACCTCAACGGCAACGCGCACCAGCACCTGCACGCGCCCGCCATCCCAGACTGTGAGTACCTGCCGACGCGCCGCCTATACCATACTCTCACTGCTGCTGCGGAGCGCGCCGTTGCTCGCCGTCGGAGGCTCGAGTCCTCCCTCGCGTTTAGGTCTTTGTGTCACAGTCTAACATTCCAGTCACAACACTCGAGCGAATTTTTGTTACCCACTACCACAGAGTAACATATGCAGAGGAGTAGCCCCCCCCCCCCCTAAACCACTGTCCTACACTCCCCTCGTAAGATGCTAGCAGGTGTCAGGCGGATCGCTGTCTTAGGGTGTCTCTCGCACGTCAGAGGGTAGCGTGGAGGGGAGGCTGAGGGGAGAGCTCGTGCCGCTTGCCACGAGGCTACGGCTGTGTCCGGTGTGTCGGCGTTTGAGGGGAGGTGGTGGTGGGGACAGCCGCTGCCTGCCGCCTGCTCTGGCCAGTTTAAAGGGCTGCTTCAGACCTCAGTGCCATCATGGGACATCTTACAGAACTGCTGGAAACCCTCCCTCCCCGCACCCCTGAGCGTAGGACCGGGCCACAGACAAATATATAGAGACGGGAAACCTCCGTAAGGGCCCGGTCCTACGCTCCGGGGTGCGGGGAGGGAGGATTTCCAGCAGTTCCGTAAGATGTCCCATGATAGCGCTGAGGTCGGAAGCAGCCCTTTAAACTGGCCAGAGCAGGCGGCAGGGCCTTTAAACTGGCCAGAGCAGGCGGCAGGTAGCGGCTGTCCCCACCACCACCTCCCCTCCAACGCCAGCAAGCTGGACACAGCCGTGGCCTCGTGGAAGGCGGCACGAGCTCTCCCCTCACCCTCCCCTCCACGCTACCCTCTGACGTTCCCTAAGCCAGGGAACGGCCTGACACCTGCTAGCATCTTACAGAACTACGAGGGGAGTGTAGGACAGTGGTTTAGAGGGGGCTGCTCCTCCGTATATGTTACTCTGTGACCGGGCCCTTACGGAGGTTTCCCATCTGTATACATTTGTCTGTGCCACTACCCTTTAGCTCTTAATGTACATGAAATATGAGGCACTCTCTTGTACTTGGAAGGGGGGGGGGGTCGCTGTTACAAGTGGAACAATGAGTTACACGCAGCGCATTACGGTCACTATTAATTGTTCTACCTAGTCACACGAACAAGCTAAGAGGACGTTGGTATTGCATTGAATTGAATCCACCAAATAAGTGAGAACGTAGGCTTGTAGCACTACACAGCGTTGGAGAAGTTGTGATGATCATCTTGTGGTGGTGCAAGCTCTTGTGTCTTCCGTGCTTACTGTGATAGATTAGTGAATAAATCCGCCTTATGCAAGACAAAGACACCTTGGTTTGTTTTAACCACTTACAGTGCTATCTTCCATTGATTTTTGCCTTTTATTTTCTAGAATAACATGTAACAGATTTTGGATATACAGTCACCAAAATCTGTAACATGTTATTGTAGAAAATAAAAGGCAAAACTCCACAGAAGATGACACTATAAGTGGCGAAACATGTTTGGCTGTTAAAACAAGGTGTCTTGCCTAAAGCGGATTTATTCACAAATCTTGGAGAAATTTGTACAGGAAAGTAATTCTTGGGGGGGACGTATCAAAACAATTAAAAGACTGGTGACAAAACAAGTCCCTAAACATGGTTTTGAAAGCGGAACGTCTTTATTCACTTCACGATACAAGACTGCCAACTGGGTGCCATTTCGGCACTATGCGGTTAAGGTTTCTGACAGATTAGTCGGTGGATAGTGTAGAGTCGCTTTTCCGTCGTCTATGCTGACGAGGAGGCATAACTGAGAAGCCTTAAAATGTTGTCAATCCCTCACTACTGGTAATTACAGTCCAATTAATGTGTGTATCGATAGCCGTATAGATATTCACAGTGCCATATACTGTAACTTAACATAAAATAGTCACAGTATTTTAACGTAATGTTCACTTGGCGCAATAAATTTTGCAAACAGGTCATCTAAAGAAAGGTTAACCGTAGGCGTATAAAAGTTAATACAATCGAGTTATTCTGTGCTCGCTGGTTAATACATTGTATGTCAGTGACTTTGCACGTTGTGAAGTACATACACATGTCCGGCTTACCAAGTGTATTAACCTTCATAAATTCAAGTCATCCAAATGAAGATTTAATTTTGCAGTCATGGCTAAGAAAATTTCTTCTCTCAAACGTATATTTAGGATCGTCTCCGCCTATCTGCACGAGAAAATTAACTAACGGAATATCGTACCAAATGATCTGTTGACGGCAACGCAGACAGAGATATGTCTGATCTTATCTGTGAGTGACGAATATCGCCCCGTCTATTGTCAAGGGTTATTCCGTGCACAAGGGGATGACTCGGAGCTCCGGTCGCGAGAGTGTTTTGCAACACATTATAAATATCAAAGGGATGGTGTGTGTGTGTGTGTGTGTGTGTGTTGTCCACCTGTCTGCCGTGACGCTAACGACTTGCCGACGGATGAGACAGGTACGGGAAAGAAGGGGGGGGGGGGGGGCAGATGCGTCACCCAGTCTCCCGACTCTGGGCTTGGCGCCCGTTTCCCTTTGGACCGTGTGTCCCTCGCGACCTCATTTTGCTTTCGTTTTTCTACAAACGGCGCTATCAAATTATCTTCCATAGACAAGAGCATAGTTCGGCGGTGCCTGTTGCGACTGAGTATTACTCTTTATATGACTAAGTTAGCTTAATCGCAAGCGTAATGATGTTTTGTTTTAGTCATCATTTGACTGCTGGGAATGAAGGAATGGATTCGATGCAAAATGATCTAATTGTAAGCTGACGTTTGCTGTCAGTTTGTTTTTAACCTCTGTTCCAAGATGGCACTGAATATTTGCGCCCAAAGGCGCCAGCAGCAGATGTTATGTTGATGGACAGAGATCATCGTCTAGAAAATAGGTTGGAACGCTACTGAGTTGTACTAGGTACATCCCTACTGAATGGAACTAATTTGCCGCGGCAGAATTGCCGTGCGCATTGAGGCGCTATGCTCCGATGCGCGAGGCCGTTCCCTGTCGGGGATTCGAATCCTCCATCGGGCATGGATGTTAGTGTTGTCTTTAGTATAAGTTAATTCATAAGTATTTTGTAAGTTTAGGGACTGATGACCCCGTAGTTAAGTCCCATAAGCTTAACAAACATTTGAACTAATTTCCTAAAGAGTTATAGGAGGATCCACAGTTTGTCAAGTCACATCAAAACACCTTGGAGTGCTGCCTGGCATAAAACGTTAAGCACTGGAAGACAGTCAGATATCAATGCACTTTCGTGTACACCACTGGCTGGTAAGATTGCTGTGACAGAACGGCCACCAGAGTACATCAGTGTTGTTCGTGTTTAGTGTTCCAGCGTCGGATGTTGACTGACTACTCTGAATGAAGGGCACAGATGTCACGGACGTAACTAAGGTAGCGTTATTAGTAGCTGACAAGAGTTTGAATGGGGTCCTCGATGTGTGAATTCAGCCAGCTAATTTAACCGCACAATATCTTAGACATTCCGGTACGTCAGTGGCGCGGCGGTGGAGTGCATGCGTACGTTCAGCCATCTCTAGTCGTTCTCAAGGTTCTAGTCGATGACCACAAGGTAGTATAACTTTATTGTGCACCAAATCGTAGTTATCTCTTCATATCTACGCTTGTCAGGCGGGAAAAAGTATCATGCCGTACCACTAGTCGGACAGTGACAGGAAGGGGACTAGAGAATTTGCGTCCCATACCTTGTCTGCCGACAATCACAAAACGAACGGCTGCATTTGGGCTAATAGACGTTACATAGGGGGGTCTGATAATTTATTAGTTTCGTCCTTTCCTTCCCCCTTCCCCTTTCCCGCCCCTACCCAAAATTACTTTACTTTTTCGAGTCCGGACTCTCCGTCAGCAAATATCGGGCCACGTCAACTGCTGCATCGCTGACTAACTGTAGATCATCGAGGGTACAGGACTGTGGGCAACCATAACATTGAAGCAAATGTGTCATGTCATGAGGTTCTCCAAATCCGCAGAGAAGATATTCAGCGTCTGCTAGGCCTCACTTAGCTTTAATGTTTTCACAGGTGCAACTCCCGTTCGTACCTTACTCATGGTTCGCCAGGTTTTCCAGTCTAGTTCGCTTCCGGTAGGGCGTGCTTGTTGTTTTTAGGTGGTTCAAGTGGTACATTCGTCAAAAAGGTTTTCCTTGATTTGAGTCTTCCTGTGGGAATTTTGGCTTTATAGAGAACGTGGCGCTCGTCGAAAGTTTGCTTCAATTACTCTGTGTACTCTGCAGCTGTTCTGTAAGGGGGGTCGGTTTCATATACCCAGTGATTATCCTACAGGTTTCGTTCAGGGCGATATCGGCGGTTTTGGCATGCGCAGATCTGTTCCACACTGGACAGGCATACTCTCCTGTTGAAAAGCATAAAGCACGAGATGCTTACGATGTCCGTGTAAGAGACCAAAGAAGAAATGAGCAAGAAAAGTGACCCATACGCTTTCATGGGAGAGCAGGAACTGTTGAAGATGTGACGTTCACCACGAAGGTAGTGCAACAGTAGAGAACATCTGGTAGCCTATGTGCGAAAAGAGATTGCCACTGTGTATCATCACAGCGGGGGAGTTGATTAGCAAAGGAAGTGTATGAGTAGTCGCTCACTATTATCCGGAGTGTCGAGAACACCAAATTTCAGGCACTACCTCTCGCCACCTAAAACGCAGTGGCCGGCAGCTAGTATGTTTGTTTGTAGAGTCTATGGGACTTAACTACGGGGTCATCAGTCCCTAAACTTACAAACTACTTATGAACTACTTACAACTAAGGACGGCACAAATATCCATGTCCAAGGGGGGACTCGAACCCCCGACCGTAGTGGCCGTGCAGACCGTGACTGGAGCGCCTCAATCCCCTCGGCCACCGCGGCCGGCGGCAGCTAGTACTTAATGACCGAGAACAGTGCTGTCAGACAAGCAACACTGCGTCAATTAATCGTAGATATCAAAGTTGGACGTACGACGAACGTAACCGCTGGGATAGGGAGGCCCAGTTTGCCGTTAATGGACTGTGACAGTTGACAACCGACTGGAGTGCTCTTGTTAAGAGCACGATCCGCCGTAACGCCTGTCCTCGGCTTTTGACTATATCGGTTGGATCTTAGACGAAAGGAAAACCATGTTTTAGTCAGGAAATCCCAAATTTTAGTTGGTAAGAGCTGTTAGTATGGTTCTGCTGTGGCGTAGATCCCATGGAACCAAGTTGACAATAAGGCGCTCAGGAACCTGGTGGTGACTCTATAATGGCGTGGGCTGTTTTTACATGGAAAGGGTTTGGTCCTCTGGTCCAACTTTATTGCTAGACAGAGATCATTTGCAGCCATTCATGGGCGACATGTTCCGACACATCGATGGAATGTATGGCTGGCAATGCGCCATTTTACTGGGCCACACGTGACCGCGATTCTTTTGAAGAACATTATGGAAGATTCCAGTGAATGGTTTGGTTATCGATATCATCAACACGACTCCTGTCGAACACTTATGGCAGGCAATTGAGAAGTCAGTTCGGGCGCAAAAATCTGCACCGCAACACTTAACGCAGCTATGGGTATAGAAGCAGCAAGGATCACTATCCCTGCATGGGACTGCAAACGACACTCACAATAGCTGCGCTTCGCCAGGTAAAAGTGGGTCCGACACGTCATTAGCAGGTTTCCCATTGCTTTTGTCACCTGAGTCACCTGATTGAACACAAATATGCGGTGCAGCTTAGCTAAGTTGCTGTCAGAATTGAATGAAGATCTAATGGCAAAATTATAGGGATGATCAGGGATCCGATCGCGAAAGTTTGTTTTTACCTCAACATAGGCAACAACTAATCGTTCACTTAGATGCACGTTGCCACCGTTGGGCCCGATGGTCTCGGGGTAAACCGAAGGGTCGCGGTTTCGAAACCCGGTCGCTCTCGGATTTTTTTCAGACTGCGTTTTAAGTCGGCCTTCACCTCTCAACGATGTGAGGAGTCACCAGAAACGACACGTGGTTCGGACTCCACGTTAATCTGTAATTCCACGTTAATCCCCTTTTCCCAGTTGGATAACTGGTGTAGTCCAGGGACATGGCAAGTCGCCGAAGTGGCACCAGGCCGATGAGCTACACGAAATTATTATACCCTTTCACTGTTGGGACAAATCAAGAACCACGTAACATCTCTTATCTAAGTTAAAGCAAATATGTCTGCTGTGGTTCAACGAATTTAGTGTGTGTGATGGTCCCAAGAAGGTTAGAATCTCTGGAGATGCCCTGACACAGAAAAAGTGAAGCGTTCCGGCATTTGTATGTGCCCAAAACATTTGTCGCAGTGCGGTTATATAGTAGCTCTACTCGTTGAAATGTACGTCATATCTAAGTAAATACGTGATGTGACTGTCAATTTAGTGACATTACGTAAAGAGGGCAATATTCACACAGGGTTTAAGTGAGAAATCTTTGTTTTTGGCACAAAAGTATGGCCTTTCTGGCTTCAACTAATCCTGTCTCAGCATAGATAACACCACCTCTCTTTATCCTAACCTCCTTGGGTGGTCCAATTAATTGCACAATACAGCAAAGAATAAACATATAACTTATACGTTTGTTGTTGTTGATTTTCTTTATTCTTTCCTTCTTTTTTGACAAATAAATAAATAAAAATAAAATAAACGTCCTTTGGGGCAGGTAATCACTGTGTGTGACACGAACGGAAGGTAATGTTAATACGGTTACGAGAGAGAGAGGCGGAACTGTTGAACCTACGCCACATCCATGTCGATCGTGAAGGTAGTATAACAGGAGAGCAAATAAGATGTGTAAGAAGGAGACTGCCTCTGCGAATCATCAGTTTGGGTTTGTATTACACAAACTGATCTACGAGTATTAACTACTGGATACTACATACAACCTTGAATACATCTCTTCGGCAATCTGGTAAAATGGGATCAGACCAGCGTTCAAGCGACGATGGATCGTATGGTGTTCAATCTGTTTTCAAATATGCATAAAGCGGTGCGCCTAGAAGTGCAAAGCAAAGCACAATTTGTTCAAAATTCTCCAGCCAAAACGGCAACTCTGAAATCTATGTTTGTTGTTATATGTACAACCAACGTTCTCCGCATGAATGTTAAAGCAATAAAAAGTGGAACACGCGCCACGAAAATATCTTTCAGGGTTCCACGATATCTCCGCACAACTTTTGCGCCGCGTAACTGCATTTAACATTCGTGTAATCGCTGGACTTCTTTGGCGCACATTTTGCAGACATGTTAATAAGAATAGTTTTCCTTTCATTCGCTTTATAAATGTTTCCAGAAATGTATTGTGGTGAAAGGAGATGCGTCTGAAGGCGAATAAAAGTATTTTATTCATATTTTCAGTATCTTTAACATCGAATGTTTTTCGTTGCACCTTGTATTGTTTTATTACCATGTCCAAAAATACCATTTTAATATGATTTCTGCTCTATGGCTAAGAAAAAAAGAAAGTTTCTGCGCAAAGGAATATCCCGAGGGGAAATTACTAGCATAGTGAACAACAAATGGGATACCTACGCCTTGAGATATGTGAGGGAATAGCAGATTTATTTTTAAATGCATAGGATAATAATGTCTAACCAGTGTACAAGTGACAGACCTCTGGCTGACGTTTAGCCTGATTAAA
This sequence comes from Locusta migratoria, assembly GCA_026315105.1. Classification (NCBI taxonomy): domain Eukaryota; kingdom Metazoa; phylum Arthropoda; class Insecta; order Orthoptera; family Acrididae; genus Locusta; species Locusta migratoria. The sequence continues at coordinate 221,753,968 of CM048748.1, forward strand.
CTGCCATTCGACTGCAGATGCCTCCTTCGAAATTAAAGAGGACTTTGCTTGAGAAGTGCACTGACCAATAGCGCACCGCGCCCGTAACAAACTGCCCCATTACAAGGTGTCACCGGACAAGTTTTTCGTCAATATATCTTTGGGAATAGGTTCTGTACGAGCGCATGTTATCACAATGGGCGGTGAAAGATATACATAAGCGTAATATATGTCATCGTTTAATTACCTCGCACTGACAGGCCCTCTAAACAAAGTTTAGTGCTCCATTCGGTTGACACCATTCTCGAGTCGGAGTGTGCGCCTTTATTGACAAATTAATCATTATTATTCATGACGTTCCCTCCAAAGAAGCGCCCTTTTCGTTTTGAAATCTATGGGTCGCACCCAATTTACATCACAAGACGGAGATTTCAATGAGTGTGCTACGTCGTAATGGAACAGGTGCCTTTGACGTACAGGGTGTGTCTCCAGCTCTGCCTTGACGCCCGCTCCTCGCTGCCACACCCCGTCTATTAAACTCGTAGTAGTGTTTACTAGTGTCGACGTTGACTGCATCGGGCTATTCTAGCATCGGAAATGAAACCAAGCGAAATAGAAATCATTGTTTAAGGTATAAATAATCTCAAATTACTGGCGAAATCGCCGGGAAGAAACGGGTAAACTGTCCAGAGATTTTAAGTTATCGTGGTGCTACAACTTCAGTAAAGTGCTTTGTTTTCTCCAGACTTCATGAGTAAGGGCGCACATTTCAGTGACTTTTGGCGTCACAAGTTCATCTATCGAAATAAGCCATTTAGAGCGAGTTGTTCTAAATTTAGAGCAAACCACGAAATTCGAAGAACAAAATATGGTGTTTATAGTTACCGGAAAACTATTGTAACAAAAGGCGCACTAAAAACATTTTAATATTTCACGGCACAGGAATCGAAGTCATTAGTGATCAAAATGTTCGGTCTACTTATAACTCTTATCTTCGGAGTAACAGTCAATATACAAAATCAAATGTTTCTAAAGCTTTGGAACCAAACTGCAGTGGTCATCAGTCCCTAGGCCTAGACTTACAAAATAGTTTAAACTAACTTATGCTAAGGACAACACAAACACACACACACACACACACACACACACACACACACACACACACACACACGAGCGATTGCGCGCGCGCGCGCGCGCGAGAGAGAGAGAGAGAGAGAGAGAGAGAGAGACAGTGACAGAGAGAGAGACAGTGACAGAGAGAGAGGGGGGGGGGACTCGAACATCTGACGGGGAGCAGACGTACACTGCGCAGCAAGTTGCCTTAGAGAGCACTTCCGCGCGGCCAGGAAACACGGGTTGGACAAAATAATATAAACACATAACATACACAATAGTTATTTATTTCTAAATAATTTAGTGTTGTCTCTTCTTGTACCAAAACATCCACCACTTACTTCAACGCTTCAATTCTGTTGAGGCATTGCGATTTTCTTGTACAGATGAGGCATTTAATAATTTTATGTAGTTGTACAAAATACACCTGGTACGAGTTAGTTGTGTGTGTGTGTGTGTGTGTGTGTGTGTGTGTGTGTGTGTGTGTGTGAGCGAGAGAGAGAGAGAGAGAGAGAGAGAGAGAGAGAGCAATATAAACGACGATTTTTTCTTTTTAAAGCTTCCTTGAGGGGGTGGGCGGACAAGTGCCTGCTTCTCACTTTCTAGTCCAGGTTCCACGATCGTGGCAACATTCCATCACGGCTTTCCGTTGGCTTTCGTTACTATGGGTTCCGCAATCACATCCCTACAGATTATTATTATTATTATATTGAAACAGTATTACTGAATTCAGATTTGAGGTTGCTTTTGTCGTTTTAGTTGTCTGGCAACAGTCATTTCTAATGTTTCTCGGTCGTTGTCTATTAACTTCGGGTATCGCCCACTATCCTTCTTCACCCGTGTTTCATATTGTTTTGTGTACGCTGTCATTACTGTCGCCAGTGAAACATTGAACTGAAACAGTGTAGACGATTTCCTTACGTATATCTCCCACTAAATTTATTTATTTTAGCCATCCACAGACATTTTAACAAGTATGGATGTTGTCAGTTCATTTACATTTACATATTTATACAGTTTTTCTTATCTCTAGTTCATTTACATTCACAACAGTTTTTCTTGTTACATCTAGTTTAACATTGTGACACATATGTTGTTAACAATCATATTACATATACTCAACATCGTAAGACAAACTATTTACAAACTTTTATTACTAAGATATTCACTTACGGAGTAAAAACAATGTTCCTGCAAATACAGTTTAAGCTGTTTCCTAAAGCAATACATTTTATCAATTTCTTTTATTTTTTGTGGCAGTTTATTATACAGTTTTAGACCTTCATACAAGAAACTGTTTAGAGTCTTCTGTTTATTTCTTCTGTCTAGGTGAAGGTGGTGACTTGTTTTTGTGTTATGGTATTTGCTATTTACTATATTTTTCTATATTTTTCTTTATATACATTATGGTTTGGAATATAAATTCACAAGGAACAGTTAAAATTTCTAACATTTTGAAAAGCTCTCTGGAGTGGGCCCACTTTGTTGTGATTCTAATTGCTCTCTTTTGCATTTTAAATACAGTTTGCAAGTTCTGAGCACTGGTACCCCAGAAAATTATTCCATAACTGATAGCTGAATGGACATAACTAAAATAGACAGTTCTCAGGCATTTATCAATGCATGTGGATGCAAGGACTCTAAGAGCATAACATGTTGTGGATAACTTATTTGAGAGTTTTATGGCATGCTCATTCCACTTCATTTGACTATCAATGAAGAACACTAAGAATTTTGTTGAATGTACATCCTCTATGGAGATGTTATCTAGAGCTAAATTTAATGGACTCATTTTTCTATTTATTCTAAAGCAAATTGTATTTGTTTTCTTAATGTTGAGGGATACTTTATTTTTCTGTGACCATTTGTAAACTTCACTCAGCACTTCAGTACATTTTCCCAGCATTTGTGCTTGTGTCTTGCTGGTGATTAATATATTGCTGTCATCGGCGAACAATATCTTCTCTCCATGGGTGATATGTTGTGGGGCCTAGTATGCTTCCTTGGGAGACCACAATATATACCATTGAGTAATATTAAGTTTGCTGCATCGTATTCATATTATTTTTTCCTGCCTCTTCATCTGTAGACTGCAATAACTTCTACGCTAATGCTTGTACCAAAAACGGCTGGGGTTTTTAATGTTGCAATAGAAAGCAGCTTCATGTGTATGGGGATGGGGGAGAGACTGATTTGGATGCTACAGGAGGGAAGGCTTTGGCAAGAGGTTGCTGTAGCCTATGCAACACAGGTTACTGGACAGCCTCCTAAAAAGGTACACTTATGCCTGGGAACTATGGCATGGTAGGCGGAATCCCTTGTTATCAGTAGCTGTCGTGAGACTTCGTTCCTGATGTACAGCAGACTGATGTACAGCAGCTCATTGCCAATTGTGCAACATACTATTAGCCAATGTGGACTGCATTGTTGTCTGCATTGTCGTCGAGCCGTGTTGTCGTTGTTTGTTTTCTGTTAACAGTAAACTCACTTTCCATAATACGAACTATTTAACTGAAAAATGACACCCACCATGCATATTGCTACTTTCACGGAAGCTTAGAACACAGCCTCTCAATCCTTTAAGAAGAACATATATTTCTGTTCTTGTTTTTCCACTACTTGCTAGAAACCGCACACACCACAACACGACAGAGACTGTTATATTCAGTTTTTAAATTCAAACAGCAACCATCTGATATTGCCAAATTAGGTACAATGAAGATGAGAAATTTAAGTTCACAAAGTTCTTGCATAGGAAACAGCTGCAAAACTGTCATTCCTGAAATAAAAGTTTACAATGTTTAATGTTACATGTTTAATTTTAGTAATTTAATACCTTTAACAGAATATTTAAACAGATGACTCTGTGGTAATTTGTCAAAATGACTGTACACAAATTAAGTATACTAGGTCATAGTAACTCTCATTGGGTCCTTCCATGGAATCATGTTATAAGACTGGTATAGAGGCAACCTGAAAAATATAGAGTATGCTACTCTATTTAAAGTGAATAACGTTTCATGGTAAAATTACATCCTAGCATACCAAACATCAGATAACTCCTCTGGATGTTGTTCAAAAAATGTTCAAATGTTTGTATAACTTATGGGACTTAACTATGGGGTCATCAGTCCCTAAGCTTATAAACTACTTATGAACTAACTAATACTAAGGACGGCACAAATATCCATGCCTGAGGGGGGATTAGAACCCCCGACCATAGTGGCCGTGCAGACTGTGACTGTAGCGCCTCAGTCCCCTCGGCCACCGCGGCCGGCCTGGATGTTGTCTTGTTAGTAATATGCATTATGTGAGACATCCAAAGACACACACAATACTTCATTAGAAACTTCAGTGAGTGCAAAATAATCCATAGCATCTTCTAAATCAAGAAACAAATGGCAGAAATTATCGTTACCACAATTCATTAGACCACTCTGTCTTGACTTTCACAGAAAACTTATGTGATGGGTTTTGCAGCATCACCCCATTTACTCCTGTTGTTCACCTTCCTTATAATTGTGCTTTCGGCTCTCTTGAGCAGAAAGATGCAGTCATATTTTGTGTAAAATGTGATATGAGAATGACATAGACATGTAGTTTTTGAAGCCTCATATTCTTATGACATGTTTGTGATTTATTAAGAAAAACCATTGTATGTATTCATCAAAATGTATTTTAATGCTGTGATACCAGATCTTGTGATAGTCAGAGTAAAGTTATTTTAATTAAGTCACTACCTACAAAGGATGTACTGGATACCTCCAAGTGGGATGTACAAGAAGCAAATAATTTTATTCTCAAACAGTACCTGATTGGTGAATTCTGATGTTTCAGGGCCTCTATCACACCTAGGTCCCGAGTACGAAGCACGCCTTTCAGAATATTTGCGGTTGCTGAACAGGGAGCTCCGCACGACCTCTGGGACTCCTCCCACTCTGCCGGGCAGTATTGCTGTTCCTCTTGGTGTTGCTGTGGGGCGAACACCGGGGACAGTGCCAGGTGCTACACCACACCACCACCACCACCATCACACATCTCCACGACAACAGCATCATCAGCAGCAGCAGCAACTGTTGCAACACCAACAGCTTCCACCACCACAGCCACAGACACAACAGCAGTCAGGCTCACCACTGTCTGGGTCTCCCCCAAGGCAGCACACACCCGAGGAACTGCCACGGCTGCCTCTCTGGCCGGCACTGTACCCACCCACGACACCACTGGCGGCGGCAGCAGCGGCGGCAGTAGTGGCGGCGGCGGCGAGTTCCGCCCCCGAGCCTCAACAGGAAGCACTCAACCTGGAAGTGCGTGACCAGGCGCGGCAACGAGAGAGAGAGCGTGAGCTGACACCTCACCAGCAGCCTGTCTTGCAGCAGTTGGTGATCAAACGGGAATCTGAGGACCAGATGTCGCCACCACCGGCAAAGCGGCAGGTCACCGCCAGCACCACTCCCCCCACACCCTCTGCATCTGGAAATCCCTTGTCTGCAGCTGCATCCACAAATGCTGGTCCTTCGACGTCTGCCACTACTTCTAACCCCACCACAACAGGTGCATCTGCTCCCAGTGTGCCGAATGATGTGTCTGACGATGAGAGACCGACGAGAACAATAAACCATTCTGCGAGTACTCACATCTCTATAACAAGTAGAGGTAAGTCGAGCATATGTCACTGCTCCTGTACACAGTTGCAAGGATATTTTATCTTTGTAGTATTCTTTAGTTTGATAGATGATGATGATAATAATAATAAAACCAAAATTGGCAATTGTGCAGTGTGATGTGGTACTCATTCCAAAGACTGGTTTGCTGCAGCTCTCCACATTTTCCTATCCTGTGCAAGCCTCTGAATAATAATGGACACCTAAATGCTTTTGAACCTGCTTACTGTATTTCTCTAAGAGTTCCCCTCTGCACCCTATTCCTCCAGACCCCCCTCAAATGCTAAATTGATGATTGTATCAAAATGTGTCCTTATAAACAGTCTCTTCTATTTGTCAACATATGCTAGAAATTTCTTAATTCTTTTCGACCCAGCCAATATCTAGCCTTCTCCTGTAGCACCTAATTTTGAAAGCTTCTATCATCTTTTTGTCAGAACTCTGTGTCAACCACATTTCACTACCATACATCAGATAAATCTTCAGAAAAGGCTTCCTAACACTTAATATTCAGTGTCAAAAAATTGTCCTGTTCAGAAGTACTTTTATTCCCATGCAGCCATTCTGTATTTTATAATGTCTATGCTTCAGCTGTTAGAAGTTGTTTTACTATCCAAATAACAAATTAGGCTTACCACTTTTATTGTCTCGTTTCCCGACGTAATTCTTTCAGCATCGCCTGATTTTCATGGACGACATTCCATTATCCTTGTTCATATTATACCCTCCTTTCAAGTCGCTCTCTAATCTAGTCAAGTGCTTTTCCATTACCTTTGCTTAAACTGTCAGAATAACAATGTCATCGGCAATCCACAAAGTTTTTATCCATTTGTTTTGAGTTAGAATTCTGTATCCAAATTTTTCCTTGGTTTTTCTTCAGAGGTTGCTCACTGTACAGATTGAATAACATTAGGGAAAGGCTACATACAACTCTGTCTTACTCCATTTCCAACCACTGCAGTCCATTCATGCTCTTTGACTTTATAACTGCTGTCTGATCTCTATGCAAGTTGAACATAACTTTTCATTTCCTTTATTTTACCCCTACAGCCTTCATAATCAAAAATAGTTTATTCCAGTCAACACAATAGAATTTTCTCTAAATCTGAAAAAGCTAATAAGTAGGTTTCCTATCCTTAGCCAATCTTCTAACATAAATCTTGCCGTGTGTATTGCCTCATATGTACCTACATTTCTCCTAAATCCAAACTGATCTTCCCCAAAGTAGGCCTACCAGTTTTTCCATTCTTCTGTAAATAATTTGTGTTGCTATGTTACACCATGACTTGTTAAACTGATAGTTCTGTAATTTTCAAATTAGTCTGCACTTGCTTTCTTAGGAACTAAATTAGGCCTATTATATTTTCCTGCCTCATACATCTTGCACACCAGGGGGAACAGTTTCATCATGACTGGCTCTCTCAAGGATATCAGCACTTCAGAGGAAATGTCATCAACTCTGTGGGTCTTTTTTTGACTCAAATCTTTCAGTGCCCTGTCATATTCTTCTCGTACCTCCAAATGTCTCTTATTTTCCTTAGTCCTCCAGCTCTGCTTTCCAATTTCCTTTCAACCTCGTATTTCAGCCATATGTATACTCTTTTACCACTTCATATGCTACATCTTTATATTTTCTCCCCTAATCGATTAAGTTCAGTACTTCCAACATTATCCAAGGAGTTCTGTTAGGCCTTGTCCTTCTAGCTACTTGATTGTCTGCAGCATACACTAGGCCTACTTAATCTGTCAAAATTACCGATATTCTTCTGCAGTATTAATTTCCCCACTTCTATCAATAATTATCTAATGCTCCCTCTGAAACTTGAAATAACCACAGGTTCCTTCAATTTGTTCAGGTTTCATCTTCTCACTTTTTTACATTTGTGCACAATACGATCTAAATTCTTGCATCTATTGCTGCTGCCCATTCAAATATGATGGTCACATGCCATGCGATCTGTCCTCTTGTCCATTCCTCAAAACATATGCCCAGGCCAGAAACCATCACAAATTCATATTAATCTTATTTGGGATGCCTAACATCTAATAAAATTATTCCTGCTTGTGCTTATTTTTTACCCATCAAAAGTCTAATTTCCCTAGGCTATCATCTTCATGTCCTCATTTGGAATTTCTACTAATTGCAGTGATCAAAACCAGTACTTCAACTTTTAATTCAAAGACCATTCCCTCCTGGAAAGGTGCATTCCTTGAAGTTCCTTTGAGGGATTTGCTATAGGGGCATTCCATGGAAAATCACAGATATTTTGGTAAATGATAATTTCTAAATTTGCTCATATTTGGTACATGGGTACCTACATGTCTTAAAAAAATAACCAAATATCAGTGTCCTATCTCCAACCATTTTTGTGAAAATTGTGTTTGAAGGCTAAAAGGTGTGTATGCGATCAACAGTAGGGCACCAACATCCCATCTTCAGAGGGCTACTGCTTAGTAATGAGTTCATCTATAGACCTCAGTTATTTATGCATCACATATGTAGAGCACTAAGTTGAAATATGATATAAAAAGTGAGAAACATCATTTAGATTATTTATGAAATATGTTGTAAAGTAAACTTTTTAATGCTGCGGTTTAAATTAGGTTATAAATTAAAAAGAAACTATAACTGTGCCTATGAAAACAGTACAGCTTTAAATTTTGCTACTGTAGCTCTTCAGTTCCAGTATTAATTATAAAATTTAATGGAAAGTGTATTGCACTGCATTTTATAGTTCATATTTTCAGTTAAATTTGACTCCAACAGGAAAAATGGTCGAATTTGATGAACCTTAAAGTTCTGGATGGGTACGTAGACGGTTGAATCTGAACTTGATTTTTTGCTACAATGTTTACATATTTGGTAGCAATCTTAGGTGCAAAGAATGATATCCTAACTCACTTACTCCGTAGATAAAAAATAACATGAAAATGCCATACATGCGTATAATTAATTTTCAGCACTACAGGATATTAAAAAATTGAAACCATTGGTATTCCTTGAAACAGTGTTCTCAAATTGCATATGGTTGACCTGAAGAACAGAACTGTATACAAGTGATATCTGAAAACAGTTATCAAGCAGATCATGTGATAAAGTAGGACAGGGAATGATATTGTAAAACTTAAAAAGACTTTTCTTCCAATCTGTATCACATAAGCTGCCAATAGATTCAGAAAAGTGATTCAAATGGTAAGCTGCTCTTTGTAACCAGTCTCAATTATGTCAGTAGAAGTACCAGGTCACGATAATTGTAGCCTTGTTTCAATCCATCTTGTTAAATAAGAATACTAGTGCTCACTAAGAATGGGAACAATGTTTCTCAAGCACCTTGTAACATAAATTGATAAGCGTAATTGCCCAGTAACTAGGCCTATCTGTGCAGTCAGCTGGTTTAGCACACCTCAAAACAGCTATTACTTCAAGTCTCTCAAAAGCTTTTCACAAAAGGCTACTTTTAAGGCTGTTGATAACTAAATTTAGAAGTCACAGTTTGGTTGCAAGTTCAGTGTATGTGATAAATTCTAGGAAAATTTCATCTGGACCAACAACTGTCCTGATCTGCAAGTCAGAGATAGTCATGTCCAGCTCATCTAATGGAAAAAATGGATTCTTTCAGGGGGTCCTGTTGGCACTTTTTACATTCATTTAGTTTGTAGTCTATTAATCTGTCACACTGCTGACATTTTGACTTGGATACAGTTATGACTGATTTGGCTATGTCAGATGGATCAAGGTGTGTAGGAGGAAGTTTCTTATTGGACATATTGGTTTCCTCAAAGTTATCTGATCTTTCCACTACTGTGAGTGAAATTTAAACTCTGGACTTGTTTCACCCACTTCTGTCCCCTGGAGTTACCAAGTAAGTTTTGTAGCAGGTTAGCTGTGTTCAAATCTTCTGTGCTACCTTCACCTCTTGGTTCCATATATGTCTTTCTGTAGCCCTTAGGTGTAAAAGCTTTAGCTGTGGCTTTGAGGAGTCCAGAAAATCTATTTTTCCTATGTATTATAGGAACAATAAATCATATGTTGTTCTCCAATTTCGAAGTATATGCCTCTCAGTCTGCTTCATTGACATTCTGACTGGGTCTTGGAAAGGATTTTATTAGAAGATCTGAATTCCAATTAATAACAGAACAGGCCAATGTTGTAACCATTGAAGGTGCTACATATTATCCTCTTCATTGATAAAGATTTTAGTGACTGGTCACAGGGATAAAAGTGTCCACTCGGCTAAGATATACCATTTGTGTCATCTGACAAGTACGTCCTTGGCCTAGTTCTCTCACAAATCTGTGGCCCTGAGTATTCCTCTTTACACAATTTTCAGTTTTCTCCAGGAGTTTCTTGTAGATCAAGTACATCACTAATGTTACTCAGAAAGTTACTTTTTGACCTACTAATCCCTTCAACATTCAGAGAATCAAAGTTAAGAATTGGACTTACTGCTCAGTTTATATTATTTTATTGAATTTTTGGCCCTTTCATTGTCCTTTGTGAAGTGCTGCTGTGGTAGCTAACATAGCTGGGAGGTCACTATTTATGATATGATCAGCTACCAGCAATTGTTGTCCATTTAGTACCATTGGGTGGGGGTGGAAGTATGTGGAGCTTGGAGGATTGTTTCCATATGCGAACAACTTTGTATTCATTTTAACCAATGCCTAAACTCAGACTAGGAAAAATGATCCCAGACGACTACCAGTTTCACCACTGAGTAAAAGAGTATTCACTGCACAAAAGCGTATACTAGGAATAATTGTTGGAGCCCACCCTCGAACATCCTGCAGACATCTATTTAAGGATTTAGGTATCCTCACAGTAACTTCAGAGTATATATATTCACTTGCAAAATTTGTTGTTAATAATCCAACCCAGTTCAAAAGTAATAGCTGTGTGCACAGCTATAACACCAGGAGAAAGGATGATCTTCACTACGTAGGGCTAAATCTGAGTTTGGCACAGAATGGGGTAAATTATGCTGCCATAAAAGTCTTTGCTCACCTACCAAGCAGCATCAGAAGCCTGACAGATAGCCAACTAGCATTTAAAAATAAATTAAAAGAATTTCTGAATGACAACTCCTTCTACTCATCCAATGAGTTTTTAGGTATAAATTAGTAAATCTAAAATAAATAAATAAATAAAATGAAATAAATTGTGTTACATAATATTTTGTGTAATGTAACGTCTTGTATAGACATCCTTCAATAACCTGATACGTTCCACATTATTACGAAGTGTTGTATTCATGATCTGTGGAACAAGTATTAACCTAATCTATCCATGAAAGAGAACAACACATATTCTTATGAAAGCTATATATTCTGTCACTTAAGAACTTTATAATAATGTGACATCGCATTTATTGTTTCTTAACGTATAGGATGAACATGTGGTCACTTTTAATGTTACAAACATGTTCAATGCATCAGGCTGATATGACACTAGGACAGAAAAAAAGATTTGGATGATGTATGGTCTGCTACCCATGTGAAACTGGATCAGGTTGCTAGTCAAAGATAAGATTACCCCAGTAGTTTGCTACAATAAGCATTGGATAGCTCCCCACCCCATCCCCCCAAATCTCCACCTAATAGTGAATATATTGAAGACGCCAGTGTTTCAATGGGTCACCTTATTTCATTGATGTCACCTTCTTTCAATGATAATCAGATAATTGTTGAAGGCAGGAAAGAGGTATAATCTTAAGCATTTTTCGAGAAAATTTAGCTTTGTAGAAACTCTTTTGGTATAAAATAGTTAAATATTTACTTACTCATGACATGATGAATATTTTGTCAATTCTACAACACTTCAAGAATTTGTGTTACTAACCATTCAGCAACAGTTTCTTGTGTGTGTCATTATTATCACAGTTACAGTCATGTCAAAGTGCATGCATGTAAAAGACTTGCTGATTAGTCTCACATCTTATAACAGTAAACAACTGGCCAGTAAATAAACTAACTTCTCATTTCAAAGATGTTGTTTAATTTTAACAGAATTGATATCTGGCATTTATTTTTATAAACGATTTAGGAGACAATCTGAGTATCTCTCTTAGACTGACTGACTGTCATTTAACTGTTAGTAAAGTCACTTTGCAACTGCTAAATGATTTAGGTAAGATATCAGCATTGTGCAAAAATTGGCAATTGACCCTTAATAATAAGTGTGAAGTCATCCATATTACCACTAAAAGAAATCCAGTAAACTTCATTTTCATTCAGTCAAATCTTCAGACCATCAATTCTACTGAATACCTAGGAGTAACAATTATAACAACTTAAATTGGAAGATACAAACAGAAAATATTGTAGGGAAGGCAAACCAAAGTCTACGTTTCATTGGTAGAGCACGTAGAAGATGCAACAGTTCTACAGAAGAAACTGCCAACACCACACTTGTGCATCTTATTTTTGAGTATTGTTGTGCACTGTGGGATCGCCACCAAGTGGGATTGACAGATGATTTAGAGAAATTGCAGAGAAGGGCAGCTTGTTTTGCGTTAGCCCGATAGAGGGGAGAGATTGTTATGAGAATGATGCAGAGTTGGGGTGGAAATCATCAAAAAAGGCATTATTCATTGTGATAAGATCTATTTGTAAAATTTCTTTCACCAATTTTCCCTCCCAAATGTAAGTGTATATTGTTAGCAATCACCTTTATAGGAAGACATGATCATCATAATAAAATAAATCAGATGGAAAAATGTAAGGATTTAGGTGTTCCTTATTCACCGTGAGCCATTAGAGAATGGAACTGTAGCTAGAAACCCTCTGCCATGCACTTCAATGTGACTTGCAGAGTATTTATATAGATGTAGATGTGGATCAGCAACATGATCATTTTTTTTAAACAATATAACTTTATTATTTGCATATTCATAATCTATTCGTTCTACATAAGAAATGCTGTAACAACACATTTGACATTTGTGTTTTGATATTGTTATACAAATTGAATAACAAGTTTAATCTCTCATCTTACAGGTGAAGGTCCTCTTGGAAATGATAATTCTCTGATTGTAAGCATGGATCTCAATGGAATGAAATACCAAGGCATCTTATTTGCCATTCGGACTCCCCGCACATCGTGAGCTCAGCCTCATCAGTGACTGAACATTTCTGAAGATAAATGGTGAAAGATGTGTCGAGAATCAAGTGTCCAAAAACACTTTTAAGCCAATGTTGTAATTATTGAGACCAAAGTTCATTTTGTTTTGAGCATATAAAAACTTTAATGTTCAAGTTGCTTGGAAAAGTAACTGTACATTTATTCATGGTTGTCTATATTCCCGTGAAATTATTGTTGATTGTAAAATACCATAAATGAGGACTTAGTGGGTCAGAGTAAATTATTATTATTATTATGCTTAAGTATTGCCTTTTGTATTCAGTTTCATTTTCTTTTTTGAATATTTCTCAGTCTTTGAGGGATTTTTATATATATGTATATGTAAAGATAAAACATGTTGTGTGTGTATTTATTTAAGTCATATTATGTCTTCTGAAATTATTTTATTCTTTGAGAAGTAAAATTCAACTTTTGCTTCTGATCTAGAACAGTGAGTATCAATAAATATATACTGACATGATCACAGCGGAATGTGATTTCAGTTTCTAAAAGCTGCCATATTTGAAGACTGTTTTCTTCCACATGACTTCTCATAAACATATGGTGACTGGAACAGTGAAATTAAAATCATTATAAGGACTATATTCAGTGCAATTTTGGTACTATCATGTTCTCCTTTAAACAAATTAGGTGTAGAATGGTGAGTTCTTAATTCATCAATAGACCTTATTCTCAAAACAAATAGAATGTGCTGTCATTTCTGTAATAATATAAAGGTTCTATAAAGCACCTTGAAAAATTTATGCAGTGGAAAAAATTGTATCATAATTTAATAAAAATACATGATATTTAAGGAGGAACTTTATCTGTTAATATCTGTAAAACAGTTTCAGTAGGACCGAATGATGTACACTTGGAAAGAAAAAAAATACTATAAATTGTGTGAAATTAAGAACATTAAAAATAATTTCTGTTATTTGAAAATAAATGTAGATCAGAAAATAGACATAGAGAAAATACGTAAAGTGGAGAGGCAAGGAAAAAAAGAAAAACCAGTGGGCCAGGAGTGTCAAAGCTGCTGATGAGTTTTCCTTTACCTTCTATCTAATTTTTTACATTTTGTAAATTCTCTGGTTGCATTTTGTTTTACTGCATACTCATTTTAAAGCTGTGTTTATTATTTCTGTATCTGTTTGTGCTATTTACATTTCTCACATTTAGAGAGACTTTACACATAATTTTTTCCTGATGCCATCTCATACTTGCTAGTGATCCTGTTCGTTGCTTAACCTTCCAATTACAAATGCTTGAGTTCCATACCTCAATTCATGTCATTAGTTGACTTAATCTTGCAGCATCCCATTTTCTATGTTTTGGGTGGCCAATTATAAGGCTGCTCTATTGTTGACACTTATTTGAAAAATAACTTCTTTCTTTATAAGATTACCAACCCACTATTTGGAGCAGCCTTCCATTTCAGAGATAATTTTTTGTCTTTAATTAGCATTTTTATTTTTTTATTATTATTATTTTTTTCTCCTTCTTTATACTTTAAATCTTTTCAAAGCTTAGAATTTGATGTTTTGTTATCCCTTTTGTAAGCTGCCTGCCTTGGCCTCTGGTAAGTGGGCTGCTTGTTTTACCTCACATAGAGTTGGAATACATTCTAAATCTCCTTATACTGAATTCTTTAAATATCGCTTAGAAACATATGCAGGTACACCTAACTTATAACAGTTACTAAACTGTTACATATTTTACCATTTAGCAGTAAATAAATGTACCATATCATAAAGTGGAAATAAACCAATTTCATTTTGTGTAGCCAAGTCACATGAAAAATTTAGCAATGCGCCCCCTAAGATTCACACATAACTGACAGTGACACAATATCAATTTTTAAGATAAATATTGACTGTTGGAGTACACTTGTGAATTGCTGTTGTGTTACTTTTACTCTATTTTTAGACAAGAAATATTTATAGTAGCCATCATTTCTTGCTACTATATCTCATCAATGCATCCCTAGAGGAACAAATCTCTTTACATATATTGGAGCATTTTACATTTCCATAACCCAGACACAGTCACAAGGCAACCAGTGTGGTTACTCACCCTATGACATAACAAATGTACCAGAGATCTGTTGATTTTGAGAATAACGAATGTTTCACAATGGTTATGTGTGTGTGTGTGTGGGGGGGGGGGGGGGGGAGGGATCAGGCATATAGAGAATTTTAAATTACTTCACTTTTACTTTCAAAAAAAAATTTAAGAAAAAATTATTCCAATCAGTTTAATCAATTTATGTGATTAACTTTTATGTACTCTCTCTCTCTCTCATTTTTGATTCTTCCATTTTGCATCACGTGAGACTAGGTTAAAGGTCTAACATGCAAGTATCTTAAATCACAATAATTTATAGATTCTGACAGAAATTAAAAATAATAAATGGTCAATGATCTCCATGTACAAGGCTGAAAATCAGTAGTCTTTGACATACTGGAAAAAAATTACTGATATGGATAATGCTGCTTCTCTACTAATTAACTGTTACACAATTAAAATATATTATTTATTTTGTTATAATACTACCAAACAGATGTTATACCTTGGTTTATTACACCTTCACTCATATCTGTTAGTGTAACTTTCGTGGCACTGGAAGGGCAGAAAGGATAGAAATACCACATCCTGATGTTGTCTCATAAATTATTTGATCAATTTTTCCTCCTTTAATAAAGATCTGATCTTGCACATTCCTGCATTGATAATTATGCAACAGTGACAATACTTAATTAAAAAACTCTTGGTTTATTGGTTCTGTATACTTGTACTGATGTTATAATTAACATTGAGTGATATTATAATTGATGTTGGGTGACGATTCTTGTTTTTTGAAATGATGTCATATCTAAAAAGTATTCTGCTTGAATGGCCTTTTATCTTTAGACTGTCTATAGTAATTTTGCATACTTTATTTGAAATTGTACCTGTAGTTCCTTTCAAGGCAGAATGATAAAAAAGATTGTTGCCTTTCTCTTTTGTTCCTGCAATTTTTGTCTTTTAACTTTGTATATAAGCTGATTATTATTTACCCATCACCAATCATCACAGACCAAACATAAAATTTTCTCTGTTTTGCATTACCTTATAAAGATTCCATTATTACCAGTTCCAGAGTTCATTCCACAACTTGTAATTTTTGAGCATTTTCTCATTCAGAGAAGATAAGAAATATAAGTTAAAAAGATTTTTATTTCTATCTCAAATTTTAAAACGTTATGAAGGGTATGTTATTTTCTGTCAGAAATAGTTGACTAATATCACATAGAAAGTTAATTAGTTGTATTTGTGCCTGTTAATCAGGTCTGTTCATTTTTAGGCGAGCAGGGCCCTCCAGGCATTGTTTAGATTTAATCCACTGCTCAAAAAGTAAGATATGCTAAAATTATTCTAAATTCATGTATTGCTGCTATAGAGCATATCCGATTCATGTCATTCAGCCATCACAACAAGGTAAATATTTCACATTTAAAAACATAATTAGATAAACATTTTTCTGAGATTTATTAGTACGAAAGTACTAATTTTTATGAATTGTTTCTGTGTCACTTATATTTTATCTCGGCTGGCACCACTTAATTGATTTCAAAGAAATTTATTATGCTCTTAAATGTGCTGATTGAAGAGGAGTTGAACAAGATATTTTCCTACTACACTTGATGCTAAAGTTAATGTGACATACAGAAATATGTGGTTTAAGAATGCAGTAAGGAAATAATCTGCCCTTCTCAGGAACATTATACCTGTAATCATTATATTTTTGACAACACACATTCTTATGCAAAAGCTGTTCCTATATCCATGGCCTTCATAAATAAAATATTAGTCCACTGCTATGCTGTTTCAGGTAAGCTAAAAGAATAGTCCTTATTAATGGCTGTATTGAATTTATTTTTAAGAATTAAGTATCAAGGACAAAAATATAGAATCATCCAATGTGGCTAATCTGAATAAGGTGATGAATCTCACTTCAGTTCAATATTTTATGTTAAAAATGGTAAATATTACAAAATAAGTTCTAATTTACAGTAAAATTTGTAAGTCTCAGCACTATAATTGGGCAATATAATACCATCGTCTCTCAGGGAACTCGGTGATATTTCAGTGGTATCACTCAGTTTGGAATACATTCTCTTTTATCAAAATTGTTTTGGTTGTACAATCAGTGATATATTGTTCGTAATCTACAGTATTGTATCTGACAATATTTATGTAGTTTATGCCTAAATAAATTTTTGTTTTTTGTACTTGTTTGTTTTTCATTTTTTTGATGAGTGAATTTAAGAATTAGAACCCATTGTGAAAGTTTACTCTGTAAATTTCAGCAATTATCATGAATAAATTTCCATTACGATCACTGGCAAAAATAAAAAATAAAAATAAATAAATAAATAAAAAAAACTGTTAGCCATAAGGTAGTTAATTAATGACTTCTGTAAAATTGCGACTTTCACTAAAATTTTATATACTTAATTTACTGAGTGAAATTATCAGTAAATTTACAATCTCAGTTGGAGCTACTAATGTGACTGATAAGAACTGAAAGAATTCAGATGGCTGCATTTGATAAATTGGCAACTCGCTACAGATCATCCTGGATACTGTCCGTACCTTCTTAGGGACAAACTCACATTTCACTGAATTGGTGTAATTTTCATCATAGGCCTACATTCTTGTTGAATAATTTGTGTGTGTGTACCAAATTAGCAAATGGTAATACCCCAGGAGATAAGATACAAGGTAAAACCTCAATTGCAGAAAGTGCTGCATCTGGACTATCGGATTCTGCGGCGTTCAGTACAATATGCAAAGTAGGTTCACAATATTTTGGAAGCTCTACATGTTAACTAAGAACAAAATAAAATGACAATGTTTATTTGGCACCCTAAACATAACATCACTTTTGGAAACGGGGGAACTAAAAGAACTATGCAACAACAGGATTACAGGAATAACAATTTAACTCTTGGCACTTCTAAACTAAATACATTGATGAAGTCATTATAGAATCAAAATTATAGAAGGAAACTTTCCTGGTGGGATAAACAAATATAAATATAAAAAATAGAAAATGGATGACTTACCAAAGGACTGGCTCGTCGATAGACACAAATAAAATCACATACAAACACACATACAAGCTTTCGCAACCGTTGGTCGCTTCTTCAGGATAAGAGGAAAAAGGGGGAGGAGAAAGGGAAGGATATGGGTTTTAAGGAAGTGAAAAAGGAGTCACTCCAATCCCAGGAGTGGAAGGACTTACCTTAGGGGGGAAAAAAAAGGAAGGTAAACAAATACACACACACTCACACATATCCAAACGCAAACACACCTAGACAGACATTTGTAAAAAGAAAAGAAGTTGGACAGAGATACCACTTGAGGCAGAGGCTCTGTCCACAGAACCGAGGCAAAGATGCTAAAGATGATGGGCGGGAATTTGAATTTATCGGAGGTTGTGACCAGGTGGACAACGGGAGGAGAGAATAAGCTGAAGGGCAAGTTCCCATCTCCGGAGTTCTGAAATGTTGGTGTCGATGGGAAGTATCCAGATAACCCGGACAGTGTAACACTGTGCCAAGATGTGCTGGCCATGCACCAAGGCATGTTTAGTCACAGGGTGATCTTCATTACCAACAAACACTGTCTGCCTGTGACCGTTCATGCAAATGGACAGTTTGTTGCTGGTCATTCCCACATAGAACACTGCAGGCATGTCAGTTGGTAAATCACGTGGGTGCTATTGCAAGTGGCTCTGCCCTTGATCGTGTACACCTTCTGGGTTACTGGACTGGAGTAAGTGGTGGTGGAAGGGTGCATAGGGCAGGTTTTACAACGGGGGCGGTTGCGTGGGTAGGAGCCAGAGGGTAGGGAAGGTGGTTTGGGGATTTCATAGGGATGGACTAGGAGGTTACGAAGGTTCCTAGTCCATCCCTATGAATGTGCAGACTGTTGTTTGTTTTGTAGTGTTGCCAAACAACAGTGGACACAGTATGGCTGCCGATGAGAGTGAAAGCAGAAAACTGCATTGTGTTCCAGAAAACAGTGTAACCTTTCGACCTGGTTGCCAGAAAGAGACTGTCATGGAGTAGCAAGTGCTGTAAGTACACCATTTTATAGCAAACAACGAACTGTTTTAAATCATAAACGAAATGTTTTGTACATATGTAAGAAACCATAACCTTTATGTGTAAACAGAAACATGTAAATATTTCAGGACACCCACTGATGATGCCTTGACACAAAGGCGAAATGCATATGGGTGACATATAAAAATAAAACCATTTGCAGTAGCAGAAGGCGTTTCCTTTAAAAATATTACAGTGAAATACAATTCAGCTGCTGCTCAAAATGGCCACTGCAAGCAACGTATTAACCCGAAATATATTTTGAGAAAGAGCCAAAGTAGAATCTGCTTCACATTTAAAATACCTCGAAATCATTATCTCAAAAAGCAACATCCTTAACCAGAAAGTACTAAGCAGGACACATAAAACATCCCTTTTGACAGGCAAATTAGAAATCTTCTCTGTTATGATAAAACACCACAAAAAACAAAAACCACCATGTGCCATAACCAGTTTTTAACCAAAACTTACACATGGTTTAGAAACATGTACCCTGATAGAGAGAAATCTCAGGAGAATTCAGGCAATGGAAATGAGATTCATTAGTACTACAAAAATTTGAAAAGAGAAATGGCTAGGTTAAAGTTATGTATAGTGGTGATTAGTGAAGTTCGGTGGTAAGATGAACAGGATTTCTGGTCAGGTAAGTACAGGATTATAAATACGAAATCAGTTGGTGGCAACACAGGAGTGGGTCTGATATTGAATAAGAAAATAAGAATGCAGGTAAGTTACTATGAACAACATAGTGAACACATTATTGTAGCAAAGATAGACATGAAGCTAACACCAATCACGTTAGTGCAGGTTTATATATGAACTTGCTCTGGTGGTGAGAAATGTATGAGGAGATAAAAGAAATTATTCAGACAGTTAAGGGTGAGAAAAACTTGATTACGATAGGGGACTGGAATTTGGTAGTAGGAAAGAGAAGAGAAGGAAATGTAGTAGGTGACTATGGACTGGGGAAAAGGACTGAAAGAGGAGATCACTCAGTAGAATTTTGTGCAGACCACAATTCAATCATCAAAACACTTTGTTTAATCATGATGAAAGAAGATTGTGTATGTGGAAGAGACCAGAAGACACTGGAAGGTACCACATTGACTTTATAATGGTAAGGCAAAGGTTTAGAAATCAAGTTTTAAACTGAAAGACATATCAAGGGCAGATGTAGACTCTGACCATAACTTATTGGTTATGGACTGTAGATTAAAACTTAAGAGACTGCAAAAAGGTAGTAAATTAAGGAGTTAGAAGTTAGGAGTTGGGAGTTTCAGAGCGAGCATTAGGCAAGGACTGACTGAAACGGGGGGGGGGGGGGGGGGGAAGTAATACAGTAGAAGAATAATGGGTAGCTCTAAAAGATACAGTAGTGAAGGCCGTCGAGGATCATATAGGCAGAAAGACAAGGGCTAATAGACATCCCTGGATAACACAGGAGATACTTAATTGTTGTTGTGGTCTTCAGTCCAGAGACTGGTTTGATGCAGCTCTCCACCCTACTCTATCCTGAGCAAGCCTTTTCATCTCCTCATAAGAACGACAACCCACATCCACTTGAATCTGCTTACTATACGCGTCTCTTGGTCTCCCTCTGCGATTTTTACCCCACACACTTCCCTCCAACGCTAAATTCACAATTCCTTGATGTCTAAGAATGTGTCCTACCAATCTATCCCTTCTTTTAGTCAAGGTATGCCAGAAATTTCTTTTCTCCCCAATTCGGTTCAGTACCTCCTCATTAGTTACGCGATCCACCCACCTAATCTTCAGCATTCTTCTGTAGCACCACATTTCAAAAGCCTCTATCCTCTTTCTGTCCACACTGCTTATCGTCCTTGTTTCACTCCCATACAAGGCAACACTCCATACAAATGCCTTCAGAAAGGACTTCCTTAGGCTTAAATCAATATTCGATGTTAACAAATTTCTCTTTTTCAAAAACGCCTTTCTACCCATTGCCATTCTGCATTTTATATCATCTGTACTGCGACTATCATTTGTTATTTTACTGCCCAAGTAACAAAACTCACCTACCTCCTTTATTGTTTCGTTACCTAATCTAATTCCTTCAGCATCACCTGATTTTCTTACACTGCACTCCATTACCCTAGTTTTACTCTTGTTAATGTTCATCTTATATGCACCTTTCAGCACACTGTCCATTCCGTTCAATTGCTCTTCCAGGTCCTTTGCTGTATCTGACAGAATTACTATGTCGTCGGCATAACGCAATGTTTTTAATTCTTCACCCTGAACTTTAATTCCTTCTCCAAATTTCTCCTTGCTTTCCTTTATAACTTGCTCAATGTACAAATTGAACAACATTGGGGAAAGGCTACAACCCTGTCTTACTCCCTTTCCAACCACTGCATCCCTTTCATGCCCTTCAACTCTGACAACCGCTGTCTGGTTTTTGTACAAGTTGTAAATAACCTTATGCTCCCTATATTTTACTCCTGCTTGCTTCAGAACTTGAAAGAGTTTATTCCAATCAACATTGTACTTAACTGATGAAAGGAAAAACATGTAAAAATGCAACATGTGAAGCAGGCAAAAGGGAGTACAGACATATGAAGAATCAGATTGACAGGACATGCAGACTGCCTAAGCAGGGATGGCTCTTAAGACAAAGGCAAGACTATAAAAGAATGTATATTTAGGGGAAAGGTGGATACCACCTACAGGAAAATAAAAGGATAAGAAAAGCGGTTGAATGAATAACAATAATTCAGTAGGAAAACCAGTACTAAGCAAAGAAGGGAAAGTTTGAAAGGAGGAAGGAATATATAGAGGGCCTATAGAAAGAAAATATACTTGAAGGCAGTATTCTAGAAATGGAAGACAAAGTAGAGGAAAATGAGATAGAATAATTTCACAGAGCACTAAAAGGTTTGGTTGGAACAAGGCCTCAGAAGTAGATGATATTCTGTCTGAGCTGCTGATATCGTTAGGAGAGCCAGTCATGAAGAAATTGTTTCATCTGGTACACAAGATATGCACAGAGGAAATGACACCACTTCAAGAACAATATATACTACTTCCAACTCCTAAGGAAGCAAGTGCAAACAAATCTAAAAATTATAGAACTAATACTTTAATAATTCATGGTTGCAAAAAACAGACATGAATTACTTACAGACAAATGGAAAAACTGGTAGAAGCTAACCTTGGGCAGGATCGGTTTGGCTTTTGCTGTCTGGTAACTAGAATTTTTTGTCTGAATAACAGAAACACTATTCTAGACAGTTTTAAGTATGGTTGTTCCATGTCAGATTCAGGTTGAGATGGATTCCTAGAAGTCTGATAGTCAGTTTCATTTGCCTTTTCCTGTATTTTGTATAAAAAGAAATACATTGTTTCAGTTTTACTATTATTTACAATGAGTTTGTTATTTTGGAGCCATATGCCAGATTTATGAAGCATTGCTTTTTTTTCTCAAAACCTCAGTCTCAGTTGCAAAATTTTTCTTTATTTCACACGTTTTGAGGTGTCATCAGATTAGCTAAAGTCAAAAAACACTTATGATGTGGTGCATACTACATACATGTGCAAGAACTTTAACAGTTATGAGAAAATAACAAATCTGGAGATGGGGAATGGGATTACCATCTATGGCTTAGTTCTACACTGAACAAACCATAACTGAATTTTTAAAACCAAAAGAGAATAAACATACTTCCCAATAATGAAGTAGACGAACTACTCATAAATTCTAGTATAGTTAAAAAACGGGTTAATCACTTATATAATAGGGTATATCTGTGCTACTTTTAATATAACCTGTTTCTAAATGGTTCACGAAATCATCAGCGATAAAGCCCGCCAAGAAACTACCCATGGCTAAGCCCTTGTACTGTTTATAATACCTGTTATTAAATGACAAATAGTTATATGATGTTATTAATTGTAAAAGCATAATGATTTCGGTAATCTCGTCTGCAGTGAGCCGATTAGTTTCTTTAAGTCAATGATTCATTGCATTACCGAAATCCCTTTAAAGCAATCCTCCATTGAGAATCAAATAGCAAATCTCAAGTATATCATGATCAGTAATGAATACAATTCCAATCTATTAGACCACCTTTACAAAGAAAAAACTATAGTACAGAATCAAAAATCCTGACAGCCCTGCTGCACAATAAAAACAGAGTTGTAAAAATTGCATTTGTAGGTAAACTATCATATGGTCTGAAACGGAAAAGCTTCTTTCTATGAATCCGCACAGGTTCAGAAAAACATCGTTCATGTGAAACTCAGCTTGCCCTTTTCTCACATGTCATCTTGCAAGCCATGGATGAAGGGCAACAGGCAGATTGTGTTTTTCTCGACTTCAAAAAGGCGTTCGACGCAGTGCCACACTGCAGACTGCTAACGAAGATACGAGCTTATGGAATAGGTTCACAGATTTGTGACTGGGTGGAAGACTTCCTAAGTAATAGAACACAGTATGTTGTTCATGAGGGCGAGTGTTCATCACGATACAAGTGTATCGTCAGGCGTGCCCCTGAGGAGGGTGATAGGACCACTATTATTTTCTATCTATATAAATGATCTGATGGACAGAGTAACTTGTAATTTGTGGCTGTTTGCTGATGATGCTGTGGTGTATGGGAGGGTGTCATATTTAACTGACTGTAATAGCATACAGGATGACTTAGACAAAATTTGTAGTTGGTGCGAAGAATGGCAGCTAGCTCTCAATGTAGAAAAATGCAAGGTGATGCGCATGAGTAGGAGAAACAGTCCCATAATGTTTGAATACAGCATTAGTAGTGAGCTTCTTGATGCTGTAGTGTCATTCAAATATCTAGGTGTATCATTGCAGAGCGATATGAAATGGAACGAACATATAAGGGCAGTTGTGAGTAAGACGGACAGCCGACTTTGGTTTATTTGGAAAATTTTGGGAAGATGTACTTCATCTGTAAAGGAGACCGCATATAAAATGCTTGTATGACCACGTCTTGAGTTTGGGACTCGCAGCAGATCAGGTTAAAGGAAGACATAGAAGCAGTTCAGAGGCGAGCAGCTACGTTTGTTACTGGTAGGTTCGACCAATGCGTGAGTGTCACGGAAATGCTCCGGCTACTCAATTGGGGATCGCTGGAGGAAAGACTATGTTCTTTTCGTGAATTTCTGTTGAGGAAATGTAGAGGGCAAGGAATTTGAGCTGAGTGCAGTACAATCTTGCT
This sequence comes from Locusta migratoria, assembly GCA_026315105.1. NCBI lineage: Eukaryota > Metazoa > Arthropoda > Insecta > Orthoptera > Acrididae > Locusta > Locusta migratoria. The sequence goes on from CM048748.1 coordinate 221,778,197, forward strand.
GCCGCCTACTTACATTTCGCATTGTGATCACAAAGACAAGATAAGAGTAATTAGGGCTCGTACGGAGGCATATAGGCATTCTTTTTTTACACATTCTATTTGGGAGTGGAATAGGAAAGGAAATGCCATGCACCTGACGGTGGATTGAGGAGTATGTATGTAGATGTAAGTTTTTTAAAAGAAATATGATGTGGATGTCTCATTTTCGTCCACTAACAAAGTTGAGCATCAGTACATTCATAATGAACTGCTTAATTATGATAAATGTGCTGGCTCTGGTGTCTACAGAATTGAATGTGCAGTATGTGATACATCATATGCGAGCCAAACTGGTAGAAAATTTCATACTAGATTTAACAATCATCTTAAATTGAGTGGCCATCAGCCGTCAGGGGGAGGGGGGGGGGAATGCAGTTTGTTGAATGATCAGTTGGTTATAGAAACCAAACTACTATGACATTATGGTGCCCAATATATTAGTCCCCAAATAATCTACGCCATCTACTTATACCCCATTATATAAGTGATTAACCCCGTTATTAACTGTACCAGATTTTCTGAGTAGTTCGTCTACTCCATTGTTGGATACCTTATATTAGAAGTGTCGCATGATCCCAAGTACATCAAACCTTGTAAGTAGTTAAGAGTATTATCCTGTAATTGTGCTAGCTTTTACTAGTACTTTATATTTTGATAGCTTCATGAGTTTTCTGAATTTGCAATTTCTGTAATGTTAACCTGTATTCATGCAAATGGCTTTATGTCTGTTTTTGCCTGCAATGAGGTCGGAAGCCATCGCCAGCCGCATCTGGCTACTCCGTGCTGTGCGCAACATGTGTTTGGTTTTGCCTAATGCAAGTCACTTCATTTTTGTCATGATGTCGCACATTCATATTTAGCAGCATGGTAAGGCTACATCAGCTCACATTTGCCAGAATTCTCCCATTTTAGGCCAAAACTTTAAACCACCATGATTATAGGTTTATTTTACAATGTTGACAAATAGATCACCATATATTTACATAAGTTTATTGTCTTTAAAAGTGTGCCTCGGTTGCACAGTGGTAGAGTGCCAGACTACAAATCCAAAGGTCGCGGGTTTGATCCCCACCAGGTCCTAGGATTTTTATCTGTCACTTTCCACTTCTTTCACCTCTGGCAGTATTGCTCATGTGAAAAATATCGAGTAGCACCGTGGTTCGGGACCCACGTTAAACTGTAGGTCCCCCTATAACTGGCTGGGTAAGTCAGTTCGAAGGTCGGAGGAAGGCAACGGCATACCACCTCCAAACAGGACCATGCCTAGTAAAGCAGTGTGGTGTTCAAACCAATCTTTGGATTGTTGACTGCTTTACTTAGTTGTGGGAAAGGCGAACCAGAGACTGCGTTTTATTGGCAGAACCCTTAAAACATACAACAAAACTACAAAAGAAACTGTATACACTACGCTTGTTCGTCCATTTTTGGAGTATTGCTGCCCAGTGTGGGATCCTTATCAGGTGGGTTTGACGGAGGACATCAAAAGAGTCCAAAGAAGGGCAGTGCGTTTCATATTGTCACGATACAGGGGAGACAGCGTTACGGAAATGATACAGGATCTGGGATGCGAATCATTACAACAACGGCGCTTATCGCTGTGGCGTGGGGTAATTGCGAAACTCCAATCGCCAACATTCTCCTCTGAATGCAAAAATACATTGTTGACTCCCACTTACATAGGTAGAAATGATCATCAGAATAAAATACAAGAAATCAGAGCTCAAAAAAGAGAGATTCAGGTGTTCTTTCTTCCCGCACGCTATTCGAGAATGGAATAGGAGATAAATAGTATAATTGTGGTTCGATGAACACTCTGCCAGGCACTTAAATGTTATTTGCAGAGTATCCCATGTAGATGTAGATGTAGACAACTCAGTGAAAACTGAGACACTGTCACATCTTTTCTCGTGTGCCCTATATACTTTGTAACAATTGTTTTAAATGGATATTAGGAAAATTACAATTGCAAAATTTTAATTTACACCATTTTGAGTATTAAATAAATGTCAGTATTTCATCATGCTTCTTAACAATAATTAATTTTGTTGGTGCAATGAAGTTTTCATAGCAAAATGTCTTGAAATTTGTTTTGAAGTAATGTTTCTATTAACTTAATCAGTTGCATCACTTAAACATGGAAATTTTTCGTGCTAACATAAATTTGAAGTTTCTGTCGTCTGAAGATTGAAAATTCATAACAGGCCAGATCAAAATACTTTTGTAAATATGTTTGTTAGTAAGTTTCTTGGAATTTCCATCTAAATATAACTATGTATAATTGTAATGCTGTAACTTGTTGAAGCATGAAAGACACGTGGTGAGACCAAAGCATCAATCTACACTGATTAAATCTCAAGCAAACTGATTACAAACGCCGACTGATCAATTAATTAATTAATAATCCTTAAAACTCTAGTGTGTCATTAACACTATTAAATTAATTTTCCCTGCTCCACAGACATTGCTGCATAGAGGAAAATCGATTACGTGTAGTGGGGGCAAGATAATTTTTGCATTCCTTGTTTAAAAAATCTATGAAACTACTACGATGACAGAATCTAGTTCTCTTTCCTGGCCATTATTTCAAACTGACATTGGAAGCATGCAGTGGCAGATGGAGACAAGTTGCCCACTGTTTGAGAATTCGGTCCAGCTGTGGATAGTCAACCTGAAAGCCAGAAGTGAGCCATTGTCATTGACAGGAACAGCAGTACCACCTACCTGTCCTTCCCTCTTATTAGATTGGTTACAGGGACCTATTCACATACTGCAGAGCTGCACAGGAATCTGTTGGCCTTCCTATAAGTGACCTGGAGAGCAACTCTCCAGTCCATTCTGTCGTAGTTTCTAGAGCTATCAACATCGTGAGAACAGCATTCTTCACTTTTGATCATTGAGATACAAGTGCTTCCCATTACCTTGGGAACAGCCTGACTTAGCCAGCCATGACAGGCTTGCGTTGTATTTGGCATCAAAGTACACCACAAATGCTACAGTTGCAATAATATCACCACTTTATTTGCTCCACCAGATTCAGTTGCTACAAAACTGTATGTAGCATGATAGTTAGCTTGGTTAGACCCCTGTTTCTTTGATCATTCACATAACTCATGGTTAGTTCTATTCCATTTTTGAGCTCTCTCTGAGGACTGATCTTTATTTTCTTAATGTCTAAATGATTGTCTTACTGACTTGTCTTGAAACAAGTTTATTTTCTGCCCAGTGGCTATATTCAGTGAGCAATTGTACATGAAAACTTGTGACATGGATACCAATAATATATGTGATTTATTCTGGAATATATTTTCAATCAACTCACCCACTTTGTCTGTAGCTTCCCTTACTGCCCCATTTTTTTAAAAATTAATTCTCTACTAGGCAACAAAACTCCTGCTGGAGAAACGAAGTTCAATCACCTTGAACAGAAGATTCGCAGGCAAGTGATCTGTTAGGGTACACCATTAGTCAGTGATTCTTGAAAGTTAACTATTTCATCTTTTATTAATTCAGACCCATAAAGCATGATATTGCAGCTACATAATTAGTAATGATGTTTATTATTCGCACTCTGTGCCAAACCAAATATCCCCTGCCAAACATTGACTTGACAACGTTGGAAAATACTTTGATGTGTTTGCATTATGTTGTGAATCTGGAACTTCAGTTAATGTTTGTATTGTTTTCCTAAAAAAGGTAGCTGGCTTTGTTACATTATAGGGTTTAATAAATTAGTTTATTACAATTGATCGCACATAGAGAATATGAGCATGACGTTGTTTCAGTGTAGAGTATCAAGACGATTTGTGGCAAGGTTATAAAAAAAAATCTTATAATAGTTACACAACAAGCTCAACAATTGGCCAGATATTAATAAACACAAATGTAAACAACAAATTCTGTACTGGAACTCTTTAATACTAGTTTCAGTGATCTCTATGCACAGTTCATTGTTTTTCACACTCCAAGTGAAACAAATGAGAAAGCAGAACTTTTAAAAAGAAACAAGAAAATTCAGTAGCAAACAGATAGATGTCTTTATACAGAAATTAAATGAAGAAACCTGGTCTGAAGTATATAATTATGAAAATGCCAACAAAAAGTTTGAAAAATTTATGGAAATCACCATATCCTAATTTGAAGTTCCATAAAAAAAGGGGCCAACCTAATTTAAAAAAGAACAAATGGATTACAACAGGTATTAGAATATCTTGTGCAGAGGAGAGAATATTACACAAAATAGCAAAGACACAGAACATGCCTTAAGGATTTCACTTGTGCCTGAAAAATTGTAAGAGAATCCTCAAAAATGTTATAAGGAAAGCTAAAACAATGGCAAAAGACAAGTACATAAAAAACTCAAAAAACAAATCTAAACCTATATGGGAAGTTATAAAAAATTGAAGAGCAATATAAAAATATAAACTTATGATTTCTTGCCCAACAAAAATTGTGGAGACTTTCAACAAGTATCTGGAAAATAAGTGAGTGGAATGGAAGAACACAATAAAATAACACCTCCATTATCCAATAGTGTAAGAAATGTGTCTACATCATTGTTCCTTTCACTCACAAACACAGAAGAAATTTTATCAATTATCTGAAGTATGTTGTTGTTGTTGTGGTCTTCAGTCCAGAGACTGGTTTGATGCAGCTCTCCACCCTACTCTATCCTGAGCAAGCCTTTTCATCTCCTCATAAGAACGACAACCCACATCCACTTGAATCTGCTTACTATACGCGTCTCTTGGTCTCCCTCTGCGATTTTTACCCCACACACTTCCCTCCAACGCTAAATTCACAATTCCTTGATGTCTAAGAATGTGTCCTACCAATCTATCCCTTCTTTTAGTCAAGGTATGCCAAAAACTTCTTTTCTCCTCAATTCGGTTCAGTACCTCCTCATTAGTTACGCGACCCACCCACCTAATCTTCAGCATTCTTCTGTAGCACCACATTTCAAAAGCCTCTATCCTCTTTCTGTCCACACTGCTTATCGTCCATGTTTCACTCCCATACAAGGCAACACTCCATACAAATGCCTTCAGAAACGACTTTCTTAGGCTTAAATCAATATTCGATGTTAACAAATTTCTCTTTTTCAAAAACGCCTTTCTACCCATTGCCATTCTGCATTTTATATCATCTGTACTGCGACCATCATTTGTTATTTTACTGCCCAAGTAACAAAACTCATCTACCTCCTTTATTGTTTCGTTACCTAATCTAATTCCTTCAGCATCACCTGATTTTCTTACACTGCACTCCATTACCCTAGTTTTACTCTTGTTAATGTTCATCTTATATGCACCTTTTAGCACACTACCCATTCCGTTCAATTGCTCTTCCAGGTCCTTTGCTGTATCTGACAGAATTACTATGTCGTCGGCAAAACGCAATGTTTTTAATTCTTCACCCTGAACTTTAATTCCTTCTCCAAATTTCTCCTTGCTTTCCTTTATAGCTTGCTCAATGTACAAATTGCACAACATTGGGGAAAGGCTACAACCCTGTCTTACTCCCTTTCCAACCACTGCATCCCTTTCATGCCCTTCAACTCTGACAACCGCTGTCTGGTTTTTGTACAAGTTGTAAATAACCTTACGCTCCCTATATTTTACTCCTGCTTGCTTCAGAACTTGAAAGAGTTTATTCCAATCAACATTGTCAAAAGCCTTCTCCAAATCTACAAAAGCTAGAAATGTAGGTTTGCCTTTTCTTAATCTATCTTCTAGGATAAGCCGTAAAGTGAGTATTGCCTCCCGTGTTCCTACATTTCTCCTGAACCCAAACTGATCTTCCCCAAGGTCGGTTTCTACCAGCTTTTCCATCCTTCTGTATATAATTCGTGTTAATATTTTGCAACCATGACTTATTAAACTGATAGTTCTGTAGTTTTCACACCTGTCTGCACCCGCTTTCTTTGGAATGGGGATTATTACATTTTTCTTAAAGTCTGAGGGTACTTCACCTGTCTCATACATCTTACACACAATGTGAAACAATTTTGTCATGGCTGATTCTCCCAGAGACTTCAGTAGCTCTGACGGGATATCATCTACTCCAGGGGCCTTGTTTCGACTTAGATCTTTCAGTGCTCTGTCAAATTCATCTCTCAGTATAGTATCTCCTATTTCATCATCATCTACATCCTCTTCCCTTCCTACAATAGTGTCTCGAAGTTCATTTCCTTTGTAGAGCCCCTCTATATACTCTTTCCACCTTTCAGCTTTCCCTTCTTTGCTGAGAACTGGTTTTCCATCTGTGTGCTTGATATTCATAGAGCTGTTTTTCTTATCGCCAAATGTTTCTTTTATTTTCCGGTAGGCTGTATCTATTTTTCCCCTATTTATACATTCTTCTACATCCTTGCATTTGCCTTCTAGCCATTCCTGCTTAGCCATTCTGCACTTCCTGTCAATCTCATTTCTTAGTCGTCTGTACTCCATTTTGCCTGTTTCATTTACTGCATTTTTATACTTTCTCCTTTCATCGATTAAATTTAGTATCTCCTGTGATATCCAAGGATTCTTTGTAGGTCTTGCCTTCCTACCTATTTCGTCCTCTGCTGCCTTCACTATTTCATCTCTCAATTTTACCCATTCCTCCTCAACTGTTTTATTTTCCCCTGTTTCTGTCAATTGTTGCTTGAAGCTCCCTCTGAAATTCTTAAGAACTTCAGGTTCCTTCAATTTATCTAGGTCCCATCTCCTTATTTTCCAACCTTTCTGTAGTTTCTTCAGTTTCAGCCTACAGTTCATAACCAACAAGTTATGGTCAGAGTCCATGTCTGCCCCTGGGTATGTCCTACACTTCAAAACCTGGTTCCGAAATCTATGTCTTACCATTATAAAATCTATCTGGTATCGCCCGGTGTCTCCTGGTCTCTTCCACGTATACAACCTTCTTTTGTGATTCTTAAACCAGGTGTTTGTTATAACTAAATTATGTTCCGTGCAAAATTCTACCAGGCGGCTTCCTCTTTCATTCCTTTTGCCCAGACCATATTCACCCACTATCTTCCCTTCCCTTCCTTGTCCTACTACCGAATTCCAGTCTCCCATAACAATTAAGTTTTCCTCTCCCTTAATTGTCTGAATAATTTCCTTTAGCTCCTCATATATTTCCTCGATCTCCTCATCATCGGCAGAGCTAGTTGGCATATAAACCTGTACTACTGTTGTCGGTGTTGGCTTCGTATCTATCTTGACAATGATAATGCGATCGCTGTGCTGGTCATAGTAGTTTACCCGCATTCCTATTTTCTTATTCATTATCAATCCTACCCCTGTGATACCCCCGACTGATTTTGTATTTATAATCCTGTACTCACCTGACCAGAAATCCTGTTCATCCTGCCACCGAACTTCACTAATCCCCACTATATCTAACTTCAACCTATCCATTTCCCTTTTTAAATTTTCTAATTTTCCTACTCGATTAAGGGATCTAACATTCCACGCTCCGACCCGTAGAATGCCAGTATTGTCTTTTCTGATGATCACATCCTCCTGAGTAGTCCCCGCCCGGAGATCCGAATGGGGGACTATTTTACCTCCGGAATATTTTACCCGAGAGGATGCCATCATCATATGTTCATACAGTAGAGCTGCATGTCCTCGGGAAAAATAACGGCTGTAGTTTCCCCTTGCTTTCAGCCGTTCGCAGTAGCTGTGTGGCAAAGCCACATTAGCTGATGTTACAAGGCCAGCTCAGTCAATCATCCAGACTGTTGCCCCTGTAACTACTGAAAAGGCTGCTGCCCCTCATCTGAAGTAACAGATGTGATTATTAAAAAAAAAAAAAAAAAAAAAAAAAAAAAAAAAAAAAAAATATGTTGTCTTCTCTTAGTCGAACCTTTGACACAGTTGTGCAACTGGTCACTGGCATCAGGAACCTTCCCTTCATGATTAAAAACAGCAAAACGGAAACCACTGCTCAAAAAAGGTAACCCAGAAGATGTTTCAAATTATAGGCCAATAGCCCTTTCAAAATTTGGAAAAAAAAATATTTTATAAGAGATTTTTTGATTTTTTAAATAAACCAAAAATTCTCTCCTCCTAACAGCATTGTTTCAGGAAAAGCTGTTCAACTGAGAGTACAATATTCGAATTTCTTGATAAAATCTATGCCAAACTGGATTAGATTGATTTTGTAACAGGCATATGTCTTGATTTATCCAAAGCTTTCAACATCATTGACCATAATGCCCTACTGCAGAAGGTTGACCAATTAGGAATTGGAGGTATATCCAGTAATCCTTGGGGAGCAGGTAGAACAAGCCACACTGAAGTAACATCACCGCAGATCAGAGGAGGAGAGCTGTTGTTGGCTGAACGATCAAAGAATTGTGAATTATTGGACACAGTGCATTGTTACATCACCTGAGGTATAGGTGTGGCTACAATGGTAAGACCGAATATAGCAGCAGTCTCGATAACAATAATGAACATAAGTAGTGCAGACATTGCCTTACCACGAGGAACGATGTTTGATGAAATGTTGCAGTCATGAAAACAGATTCTTGTAATGATACTAAAACATTGCAACAAGGAGCCGAAGTGAATATTGAGCTAAACTACAGAATCTGGAAGAAGATTGAACATCTGACAGCTGACGATCAGAAGATTTTAGCACCTGTTTTGTTGGAGTATTTGGATTTTTTTCTGGGAATGTTCAAATTTACCTGTAACACGTTTAGTTCAGCACAGTGTATATACTGGAGACACAGCACCAATCACTCAGAAGCCTTACTGAATTCCATTTAGGCGAAGAGAAGTCATAGAAGAAATGGTTAAGGGAGAACCAGAGGCTAGAATTATAAAGCCAAGAGATCCTGAAGACCCACCATGGTCTTCACTGGATGTTCTAGTAAAGAAGAAATCTGTTTCTGGAGAACCACAGTTTTTGTGTCGATTACAGAGCTTTCAATGCCGTGACCACACCAGACATTTACCAATTATCAAACTTGGTAGACACACTGGACTACTTGGGCAGATGTCGAATATCCTCAGTCTGTCATCTAACAGATGGATATGACCAACTGACAGTGCATCTAGATGATCAAGTAGCAGAAATGTATCAATACATTTGTATGCCGTTTAAACTACTTACTGCGCAAGCTACCTTTGAAAGTTTAATGCATTCTGTTTTATATGGGATTACTTCAAGCAGTTTTAGAGTGTATCAGAAGTGCAAACTTGCCTTTATCAATAGATAAGATGGATGGATGGGTTTGAATGAAATGTGGAATGAAGATAGTTTATACACTAAATACATGGGTACCTTTTGTAAGCCTTCATAGGTGCACGGCGGAAGGTACATTCCAACAAACATCTGAATTGTCTGACTGGTCACCATGAAAGTCATCAGATAATGTAATAATGGAATGTCCAGGTTGGAATTAACAATATAGTAATAGGACAGTTTAAAACTCACCACAAAGATGTGATGACGAGCTTCGACAGGAACATAAAAGAGACACATACACACATAACAACACTTTCAGCTATTGGCCATGGCATTCTTCAGAAACAGGAGCATTCTCACAATCACACAGGCACACAACACAGTCACACATCATCATCCCAGCTGCTGCACGTCAAATAATGCTCTGTGGTGTGGAAGTAGAGGAGGGGAAGGATGATAGGAAGGTTGCGTCTAGGTGGTGAGGATGAATATAGCACAGCCTTCCAGAGTATATACGTATTAGATGGGAGGCATGAGATGAGATGCAGCTTAGGGATGGAGTGGGTAGGCGGGTGAGTGAAGGAAAATAAAATAAAATAAGTTCAGATAAGCTGGTGGCGGGTGGGACAATCCAGATGGCCTCCCACCCGCCACCAGCTTTTCTGAACTGCACAGATGGAAGTTATCACTACACTACATTCCCTGATCCCGAAATTATTCGGGCCTCAACCTACAATAACTCCCCCCCCCCCCCCCCCCATTTTTTCCACATCCAACAGTTCCCAACTCTCTATATTAAACCTCTCCTATTTTGAGTGTTCTCTCTCTCTCTCTCTCTCTCTGTGTGTGTGTGTGTGTGTGTGTGTGTGTGTGTGTGTGTGTGTGTGTGTGCACATGTGTTTTGTTATGTTTTTGTCTTATTTTCCTTCACCCGCTCCATCCCTAAGCTGCATCTAGTTCCTCCCATCTAATACGTATATACTCTGGAAGGGTGTGCTGTATCCGTCCCCACCACTGTGAAGCAAACTTCCTATCCCCCTCCCCTTCCCTATTTCCACAGCGCAGAGCGTGATTAGAGGTGTGGCAGCCAGAGATGACGGTTGTGTGATTGTATTGTGTGCCTGTGTTATTGAATGCTCCTATTTCTGAAGAAGGTCATGGCTGATAGCTCACCACAGAGATGATAGATTATTTTTCAAAAGAGATAGATTGGCTAGCCAGTCCTTACCTTTTGTGCTGTACTGCTGATAGTCACACAAATAAAGAAAAATTATGAAAAAGAACAAGCTTTTGGACCAGAGTTCCTTCTTCAGGCAGGAGAGAAGGGAAGAATAAAGGGATGGGAATGGAAGGAAGGTAATTCAGAATGGAGAAAAAGAATGTGGGACTGCAGTTTGGCTAAGTAAATGCATGCTTGCGGAAAGACTGAAAGTACTGTGGTATAGGGTTGGGATACATTGGTTGGCAAAATTATAATCATTAAAATAGAGAGAGAGAGAGAGAGAGATTACTCACCAGGCGAAGGAGCACAGGTGTGACAGCAGCACAAATAAACAGAACACACTCACATACACACAAACGCTAGCTTTTGCAGCCATCAGGCAGAAGGGAAGGAGAGGGAAAAGGAAATGATGAGGGTTTTAAGGAAGGGGGTAAGGAGCCATTCCAATCCCGGGAGAGGAAAGACTTACCTGGGGGAAGAAAAGGCAGGTGAACAAATACACACACACCCATACATTCGCACAGACGCAAACACACCTAGGCAGACATATTATAGAAACCAAAGACCTTCTTTGTTTTGAAAAAACTTTTTCGAAAATCTTTTTAAAAAATATTTAAAATGATTTTTCGACGAAAATATAACTACCAAGTGCCGATGAAAAAGGAGAATGGATGAAAAAAAAAAAAAAAAAGGATCGTTGAGGGCCAGAAAAGGGTCTTTGGCAGCATTTAAATGATCACTAGTGGCACATAAATTGCTATTTAGCACCCATTAAAGATCACAGCGGTACATTAAAGTTTACCAGCGGTGCAAAATTGATGGTATAATGGCTGATAACCAACAAGAACATCATAATTGATTAGTGTTAACGAAAAAAGTAGCTGGAATTTTAGTTGAAATAATTTTAAAAACATTTGTAAACAATGCAACATTGTTGGATTATTGCAACTATCTCCAGTAAGGGAGACATATTTTTAATAAAAGATTATTTAGTAAGTGAGTAAAGAAACTGATATGGGTGTAAAACAGCACAGTTGTAGGCTATATATGGGAGGGTAGTTAATTTTAACATGTTAACAGAAGGAATATAGACAACAATGGCGAGAAAGAAGGCGTTCAGATGACAGATATAAATGAAAGCAAACAGATAAAGATAGTCAAAACAGTAAGAAGGATGTAGACCACGAAAGTAATATTTGATTAATGATGGAAATTCTCCACTGAGATCTTAAATTACTTTTCAAAAGAGAGAGATTGGCTGGCCAGTACTTCTGTGCTGTACCACCAATAGTCACACAAATAAAAAGGATCTATCTCTTTTGAAAATAATTTCTTTTTTATGCGCCTGACGCAGCTCATCGTCACGTCTTTGCAGTGAGTTGTAAACTATTACTATATTGTTCATCACATAAATTTATGTTTTCATAAAGAAGATTTTTATATTCTGCAAGCCAGTGAATTTAGCATGGTGGAGGGTACCTTTCGACTTTGACACCGTTTGACCAGTTACCGTGAAACTTGGCACATACATGTATGTTTTCATATATAGGAAGGAGAGGAGTAGGTGGAGAAGGAGATGGTCAGAGAGACGGGAGTGGAGGAGAATGAGAGTGGGGAGATGGTGAAAGACAGGTGAAAAGGAGATGAACAGAGGGAGGGATAGGAGGAAGTGGACAGAGAAAGGGACAGGTGGACCACAAGCTAACACTTTCTAATTTCAAATGTTATTTGCACAATGAATTCTTCTGTGTCAGCAATGTGCCTGTTACTAGCTAGTTAAATATAAAATATTAGCTCTTGAGCAACAGGCTAATACAAATTAAATTAACCTCTATAATGAAATAATTGTATTAAGGAATATGCAAAGGACAATTACTAACCACACAGTTCATATTATACAGACTGAAAATGAGTCCATCTCACACTTTAACTTCATTAGTGGTGAAATGAATGAAACCATTCATGAATTGTATGCAGTTCTTCAATCTTTGAGTGCACATTTAGATTTAAACACACTGTTGTTAAGAATTACTGACAGTTTATCAAATGCCAGATAAGATGCTCTTAACTTAATTACAGCCAGAGAAAGTAATTCAAATGACTGCTTGAGTAGTGTACTATTGCCCGAAGACCAGTTTTTTTACACCTTCTACTATTGATTGAACATAAGATAGATGTAACAGCTATCATGACAATTATCAAGGGGTCAGCAACAACCAACTGGCTTCCTTATAGTGTATCTAATAAGTGGCTCATGACATACCTATGTGAATGCTAACAGGTGACTGAAGTGAAGTGCAGAGTAGACCATAACAAAATTAGCTGTTACTATTCAGAATATGAAAATTCAGGGCCGTATTTAGGCAGGTGTATCATGTGCAGCTGCAAGTGGGTGGCAAAATTTTAAGGGCAGCAAAATTTTGCCAATGAAAATGTTTTAAAATATTATGTTAATGGGAACTGAAGCATCATTATGGCATCCATAATTTAATGGCAAAGCGGTCACAGGTATTTCTACTTGTCATTAACTCTTTCTTTACTACATGTAAACATGTATAATGTCTTCCAAGTACGAACATTTTAAGTCTCGGTCAGAAGGAGTGTGAGTAGCCTGAGTGGCTTCCAGCTGCGCTATACTGCCCTTACCCATGGTATTCAGCCAGCTGCTTATGATTTTCTGAGAGACCACCATGCGCTAGTGCGTGCGAAAAGGGCGGATAAACAGATAAAAAGTTCTCTTGATGAGTGCAACTGTATTTTTGTAAGATATACAACATTGTTATTATTAAAAAAAATGTTATTAAAACATGGAAATAATAAAGAAAATTGATGTAGGTGTAAATCAAAACAAGTTGCTCTGACATCTTCTGCACTATCATGAAATCTTTTTGATTGGAGTTACATTTACATTTTCTTTGCTTCATTTAAGCAGTACAAATAAAGGTGCCAGATGGTTGTTCTCAGAACTATCAGGTGGACAACAGCCGACTGGCTCGCAATGAGTGCCATTCAACTGGAAGGCTTGCGTCTTGCCTGCACTGTGTGGAAACATATACACAGCTGACAGTGGCAGGCAACACCGAGTTCTCACCACACGGGCAGTCCGCTCTGACTCAGCCTTTAAAATTAACTCATGATTACATTGCTATCATACACAACACATCATTGTTCCAAGTGATTCTCAATTAAAAATCAAGGAATGTGCTTATAGTACTAACTGGATATAGTACAGTTGCTTCTGCTGTAATTGATATAATGAAGGTTGCGATGGGACCGTGTAATTCCAGCTATCCAGGAATACCATCACATATTTAAAGTTTATTGTTTAGTTACTTGATATTCACTCCCCTAAGTCGATGAGATTTTCTAGTTAGAGGTCCTGCTTCTCAGTGCCTCTAAATAAGTTCCTTCCAGTTTAAATTTGGTCGAACTTCTTCTCCGTAAAAATCATAGTTAGAAGAGAGAGATTTGAGCACACCACACTTTATCACTCATGAAATGAGAAGAGTCTTCCTTTCAATGTAAACAACAACTTGGGTTTATTTTTCCCTTTTTACAATGATTAAACCGACTTACAGTTCTGATTTACAATATTACAACCAGAACACATATACAGTCTTGTGACCTCACTATGCTCAGGTCAACTTTACAATGGTAACTAATTATAAAACAACAGACTATCAGTCACAGTTCCTTTGTTTCTTTTCCATTACAAACACTTCTGTGCAGGTTCACAGAGTTTTTATTATGCACAGTGGTTTGCCTCTGCACATTCCATGCCCTTAGTAAAGTTTCTGTCTGGGCCTTCACCTGCGAAATAAAAAGCCCAGAACAGTAACAGTCCCAATAAAACCTCCCTATAACTACTTCATTTGGGCATCTTGTAGAACTGCAGAGAGCATCACGAGAGCATTACGAGAGCATTCTGAGAGCATGTAGTGTTTGATACACTACATACTCCCCTCCTTAAATACAAGATGCCAAATGATACTTATACTTCTTTTTATATAAATTACATCTACTAATTATGTAGTCCTTCAAATCATGTAATATGTTTTTCATATTAGTTTTAATATTATTTCTTATATTAAAAATATGAAAACAATCTTCATTAATACTCTTAAAACCTTATCCGTTTTTACACTTTATATTTCACTAGATTTTTTCAAATAATCGTTAACTTCATTAATTGCTATCTACATCTACATCTACATACATACTCCGCAATTCACCGTAAGGTGCGTGGCGGAGGGTACACTGTACCACTACTAGGCATTTCCTTTCCTATTCCACTCCCAAATTGAACGAGGAAAAAAAGAATGCCTATATGCCTCCGTACGAGCCCTAATTTCTCTTATCTTGTCTTTGTGATCTTTACGCGAAATGTAAGTAGGCGGCAGCAAGATCGTACTACACTCAGCTTCAAATTCCGGCCCTCTAAATTTACTTAACAGAAATTCACGAAAAGAACATCGTCTTTCTTCCAGCGATCCCCAATTGAGTTGCCGCAGCATTTCCGTGACACTCGCGCATTGGTCGAACCTACCGGTAACAAATCTAGCTGCTCGCCTCTGAACCGCCTCTATGTCTTCCTTCAAACCGATCTGCTGCGGGTCCCAAATACTTGAGCAATACTCAAGACGTGGTCGTACAAGCATTTTATACGCGGTCTCCTTTACAGTTGAAGTACATCTTCCCAAAATTCTCCCAATAAACCGAAGTCGGCTGTCTGCTTTACTCACAACTGTCCTTACATGCTCGTTCCATTTCATATCGCTCTGCAATGTTACGCCTAGATATTTGAACGACGCGACCGCATCAAGAAGCTCACTACTGATGCTGTATTCGAACATTATAGGATTGCTTTTTCTACTCATGCGCATCACCTTACATTTTTCTACATTGAGAGCTAGCTGCCATTCTTCGCACCAACTAGAAATTTTGTCTAAGTCAACCTGTATGCTATTACAGTCAGTTACAGACGACACCCTCCCATACACCACAGCATCATCAGCAAACAGCCGCAAATTACAACTTACTCTGTCCATCAGATCATTTATATAGATAGAAAATAATAGCGGTCCTATCACACTCCCCTGGGGCACGCCTGACGATACACTCGTCTCTGATGAACACTCGCCGTCGAGAACAACGTACTGCGTTCTATTACTTAGGAAGTCTTCCAGCCAGTCACAAATCTGTGAACCTATTCCATAAGCTCGTATCTTCGTTAGCAGTCTGCAGTGTGGCACCGTGTCGAACGCCTTTTTGAAGTCGAGAAAAACACAATCCGCCTGTTGCCCTTCGTCCATGGCTCGCAAGATGTCATGTGAGAAAAGGGCAAGCTGAGTTTCACATGAACGATGTTTCCTAAACCCGTGCTGATTCATGGAAAGAAGCTTTTCCATTTCAAGGAAATTTACTATATTCGAACTGAGAATATGCTCCAAAATTCTACATGAAACCGATGTCAACGATATTGGCCTGTAATTGTATGGGTCAGTTCTCTTTCCTTTCTTATACACGGGAGTCATCTGCGCTTTTTTCCAATCACTAGGAACTTTGCGCTGAATTAAAGATTCGCTATAAATGCAAGCTAAGTAGGGGGCCAATGCCGCAGAATAGTCTTTGTAAAACCGAACTGGTATTCCATCCGGACCAGCAGACTTTTTCGTATTTAGCTCTCTCAGCTGCTTCTCTACACCGGAAATACCTATTTCTATGTCCCCCATTTCGGAATTAGTACGTTGATCAAATGATGGTATATTTGTGCGGTCCTCCTGCGTGAAAGATTTCTTAAAGGTTAAATTTAGAACTTCAGCTTTCCGTTTGCTTTCTTCTATTACTGCCCCGGAATGATCAACTAGTGATTGGACAGTGGGCTTTGACTCGCTTATCGATTTTACATAGGACCAGAATTTTTTCGGGTTCTCGGAAAGATCTTTTGCTAAGGTATGGCTGTGATAATTATTGTATGCTTCACGCATCGATCTTTTTATAGACGCACGAATCTCTACTAACTTTTGCCTGTCATCATTTGCGTGTTCTTTTTTGAATCGAGAGTGCAACAGCCTTTGCTTTCTCAGCAGCTTTCTCACATTATTATTATACCACGGTGGATCTTTTCCATCCCTAATCGTCTTTACTGGCACATATTTCTCTAACCCTTTATTTACAATGCACTTAAATTTAGTCCACAATTCCTCTACATCCATAGTCCCGGAATTAAACGATGCCCATTCATTTTCTAAGTGCGATCGTAACATTTGCTTGTCGGCTTTTCCCAACAAAAACACGCTCCTAGCCTTCTTGACTGGTTTATGAACTTTGGTCACCATCGACGCTATGACGATATCATGATCACTAATTCCTATCTCTACACAGACATTGTTAATAAGGTCAGGCCTGTTTGTGGCTATAAGGTCTAGAATATTTCCATTGCGCGTGGGTTGCCGGTTTAACTGCTCAAGACAGTTTTCGGAGAATGTGTCCAAATCTGACTGGATTGCCTATGTTAGGGATGTAAGGAGTTATTTTCTCTGCAAGTTTCAAACTTCTCAATTATTCCATCTTAAATAGATAAAAAATTTAATTCAAATGAGCCATATACCATTTCTAAATCTGAATCTCAGGGTATATATATCTAGTACATAAAGAGGTTTATCTTTCAAAAAAGGTGCACACACCAGTTTTCCACCTATACTGAAATCATCTATATCCATCCTATGGTGGACAAGTCAACTGGGAACAAGGAACTGAAAATCTCACCCTTGAATTAAAAAAATTAAGATAATGGGAAAGGTAGACTTACATACATTGATCCACATATAAGTTAAAAAAAATCTATACCTGTGACAGCAAACATCCCCTTGTCTGCCCAAGTCTCCACTTCCATTCGGTTGGGTCCTCTTTTTGGGTACCACAACCTGATCAGGCCCTTTCTTTACGGCACCCGACCTCAAGTAGCAGCCTATTATGTAGGTCTACCTCCCTTTCAAACCACTCTCCACACCTAACATTTCCCACAAAGGCTAATAGTATCTAACTACCTCCCATCATTCTCTCCTTCCACTTCCTCCCTTGTTCCATGTTTCCACATTCCTAAATATGGAATAAACTCCATTACTGAATGCACTGCTTTATTTGTGTGCACTCATAAATTTAATTTCTATATTATTTCCTATACTCTCCCCCCCCCCCCTTTCAGACTTCAGATGAGTGTACCGTAATAAAGCATATAAATGTCCCAAATCTCAGTGCTCATCCTTCTTACATAGACGTATACATAAAAATTCTACTATACCCTAACATGGACCATCAGACGTATAAATACTAACCTAATCCCTATGTAAGTGTGTGTATTAATTGTATTGTTGTTTATAAAAGTCTGTATAATGTATAGTGTATGTGTAAATTTGTTTGGAAATTATAGAAGGAAACTTTCCAGGTCGGATAAACATATATAAAAAATAGAAAACGAA
The DNA here is from genome assembly GCA_026315105.1 of Locusta migratoria. Lineage (NCBI taxonomy): Eukaryota > Metazoa > Arthropoda > Insecta > Orthoptera > Acrididae > Locusta > Locusta migratoria. Next base: position 221,796,125 of record CM048748.1, read on the forward strand.
TGACTTATCCAAAGGTCAGGCTCATCGACAGACACAAATAAAATCACACACAAACACACATAGAAGCATTTGCAACCGAAGAACCCCAGAAGTGCCCCTTTTGTCACCGGATACTTTTCGAGACTGGAGGGGTCTCTGAGTGTGGCAATCCAGCAAGGATACAACTTCGTTAAATCTTGACCCGAAATGAGATCCATCCTTAATAACATCCTTCCCACTCCACGAAGAGTGTCTTTCCACCGCCCACCTAATCTTCGTAACCTCCTAGTCCATCCCTATGAAATCCCCAAACCACCTTCCCTACCCTCTGGCTTCTACCCATGCAACTGCCCCCGTTGTAAAACCTGCCCTATGCACCCTTCCACCACCACATACTTCAGTCCAGTCCAGTAACCCAGACGGTGTACATGATCAAGGGCAGAGCCATTTGCGATAGCACCCACGTGATTTACCAACTGACATGCCTGCAGCGTTCTATGTGGGAATGACCAGCAACAAACTGTCCATTTGCATGAACGGTCACAGGCAGACAGTGTTTGTTGGTAATGAAGATCACCCTGTGGCTAAACATGCCTTGGTGCATGGCCAGCACATCTTGGCGCAGTGTTACACCATCTGGGTTATCTGGATACTTCCCACCGACACCAACCTTTCAGAACTCCGGAGATGGGAACTTGCCCTTCAGCTTATTCTCTCCTCCCGTTGCCCACCTGGTCTCAACCTCTGCTAAATTCAAATTCCTGCCCACCATCTTTAGCATCTTTGCCTCAGTTCTGTGGACAGAGCCTCTGCCTCAAGTGGTATCTCTGTCCAACTTCTTTGCTTTTTACAAATGTCTGTCTAGGTGTGTTTGCGTTTGGATATGTGTGTGTGTATTTGTTTACCTTCCCTTTTTCCCCTAAGGTAAGTCCTTCCACTCCTGGTATTGGAATGACTCCTTTTCCACTTCCTTAAAACCCATATCCTTCCCTTTCTCCTTTCCTTTCTTCCTCTTTTCCTGAAGAAGCAACCAATGGTTGCCAAAGCTTGAATGTGTTTTTGTGTGTGATTTTATTTGTGTCTGTCGACGAGCCTGTCCTTTGGGTAAGTTATCCGTTTTATATCTTTTATATATGTAAATTTGTTTGTGTATACGTGTGTGAGTGTCATTCTGTAATGTCCATGTCAGTCCCGGATTTACTAGGAGAGCTTAATTACCGAGAAACCGATGGCTTCAATATGATGCACATATGTTTGTATATGCACATCTGGGTAAATTAAATATCCTGTTAGAATTCAGGGATGGCCGGATGCGATGCCATTTTGCGTTATGGAAAGAGGGAAGATAGCATGGTACCTTACATGAAGGAAGTAAGAAAGGAAAAGAAAGATGGGAAACTTGGAGCTGAAGAAGGAAAGAAGATAGATTAGAAAGACTGAAAAACCCCTTCCCACCTCCCAAGGGATCCGAGAGACCTCATCTTACTCACCATGTCGCCGGAGGATTTAGGTTAGCCGATGTTCGCTGACCTCCTGCACCAATGGCGATCTATGGCTTTCAGAATTGGAACTCCCCTGAAAGGTAGGTCCAAGTAACCCCTAGTGTCGAAATTACCACCTGCCTAGTGATGTGTGTTTATGCAGTGTAAGTGTGTCTGTGTGAATGTGTGTGTGTGTGAATGTGTACTTAACTTACAATCCATATGAAAAGGCATACAAACCCTCCCATTTGATTTGTATTTCTTCATAAAATGTACAAAACCCTATAAATAGTTGTAAAAATTGTATGTTGATCAATAGTAACCAAAATAAAATCTCGTAGTACCTGGTCTAGGAATAAGTTCCTTCTTCCATTTCCTCATTCTTATTTTGACGTAATAATGACACGTTAGAAATTCAATGCTTACCAACATGCAAATATGCTTACAAGTTGGCATCTGTTTGACTTTTTTAATTCAAGATTGAAAAATATCAACTATTTATGTCACATTCAGGATATACATATAACGATCTAGGCCATAAATAAAATTAATGTTATATTCAGGAGACATTTCATCTGGTCATTGATAACTATTGAAAATTGTCAACACAAAATCATGTCGTAATTACCGCAAAAAGCCAATAAAAATAAAATCATTCTCATCATTGTGTTATATATATAAAAGAGAGAAAGAAAGAATAGCAATAGAAAAGTTTGAAAGCATAGTGAAAGAGTGAAGGATTTGTCCTTTTAGAAATTGAAAAGAGAAGAAAAAGGACAAATAACTGGCTTCCTGATGGTCGTCACTCCACCGAATTAGCAAAGAGTGCTAATCAGCCTGAGGGTGGACAATAAGGTTTTTATTGCGTTCAGGTTGTACAAATATTTGTCTGCTCCCATGTCCGGGTCCTGTAAATACACAGCTTTTGGATGTGTTATTTTGCTAATTCTAAATGGACCACACCACTTATGAAAAAATTTGCTTATTTGCTTTTTCAGACCTGAACTAAGCTGATAATTGTGAATTAATACTAGGTCTCCGACTTCCAATTTGGTATAACTGCTGCTGCATTGTGTCGATGTAGCTTATTATGTGCAGACTCTTCCAAAGAAGACTGCACCTTCTTTTGTACCTCTGCCATACTTAAATTATTTGAGGGTGGCCACGTAAAATGCTTTAGTAAAGGTTCACCCAACAAGAAACCAAGTGTAAAATCAATCTTTCTAGCATCATCCCACTTGCTAGGCAGGGCCCTAGAAAAAACTCTGAGAAAATGATTCGGGTTAATTTCCCCATCTGGCTTAAACTTAGGAAATTGCTTTGATAAACCCATTGCAGAAGACAAGAGTGAATCATCCCCATTTGTAATCAAGTGTATGGTATTTGGTTGTCCCTCATTAGTGGGTTTGGGATCTAGTTTTGAGCTTTTCTAATACATTTAATAATGTATGTAAATTATGATTAGTTAGTTCTGATCCAGGATCCTTCTCTTCCCCTTCCTGTGGACTATCTACCCTTTCCTTAAATTTTCTCTCAATTATTTCCTCTATTCTTTGTTCCCAGCTTTCTATCCCATGTATAGGCAAAGTAGTGTCCTCTAAATTTTGACAATTTTCTAAAGCTTGTACTTTAGAAGTGGTCTCGGTAACTGCAAGACATACCTCAGAGATTTCAGATTTAGAATTTGTTTCCAAGACTTCTAGGCATTGATTGGTGATAAGCAAATCCTGATTTAAAGATTGCAAATCATTCAAAATTGCATCCTCCCTTTCTAAAACTCTGTTCTTAATGTCATCTACTATAGATTACTTGACTAATTCCAATTGTTCATTTACTATCCTCTTGGAAACAGATTCTACCTCCTCTTTAGAAACGAACAATCGTTTTAAACCCTCAAATTCCTGTTCCAGTTTACTATACCTCTCCTTACATTCCTGAACTTGAGCAACCAATTGGTTATTTAAAGTACCTAGCCTCACGTTTTGAGAATAGACTTGATATGCCATTTCCTTAGAATTATTGTTCATTTTCTCAGATAACTTTGATTATAACTGTTTCATATCGCTTGATAATGATTTTGCATTGTCTTTTAACTTTGATTCTAACTGTTTTACATCATTTGATAATGATTTTGCATTGTCTTTTAACTTTGATTCTAACTGTTTTACATCATTTGATAAAGAGTTTCTTAACTCTGAATTTACTGAACAACTCTTGTAACTGCTCCATTTTTCTTACTCTATTTTGTGAAGAGCATACACTAATAGCGCCACTCTCAACAACTTTCAAAAACACTAATAGAATAAATTGACACTTATATGCTCACCAACAGAGTGAAACATCATCTGCGCCGATCTCGATGTAGTGCTGAGATGACGTAGTGGCAGATGCGTCCGCGTAGTCACCTTGTGCCATTCATTCCATGTTGAGCTCACTTGCTGAATTTAGTCGGTTCTCAAGCTGCACAATGCTGCACAGTCAGGAGATGGTTTTGAGTTAATTCAAGGTCTACGCAACTTCTTTGTAGATTCTACAGGTTGGTGGAACATCTTGCAAGCTATTTTCAATTGTACAAATGTGACACTAAGTCACTCTGTACAACACAATAGTGTGCACGTGAGAATACTTGTAAGAGTTTGAATGCAGACTGGAAAGCAGTGTTCTCTGCATTAGGAAAAATTTCAACATATGAGAATGGTAGAGTTAGATGTGAAGCTAAGGGTCTTTTTAGGAAGTTTGGTAGAACTGAAGTAGCTTTCATGGCATCAATGTGGAGCTGTATTCTGCTACAGTTTGGAAAAGTAATGAAAAAACTGCAAGCTGAAGATGTAGACATTTCTACTCCTGTTGAATTGTATGACTCTCTTGCAATGTTTTTAGATGAGTGAGTTTCAGACTTTTTTTTTCAATTCAGAAGGATTCAGCTGACAAGAATTTTATGGAGATTAGGAATTCGGATTCAGTTTCTCCTCCGTCAGCAGCTGAAGATTGAAAAGGAAAATTAAACACAAGAGATTCTTTGATGATTCAACTGACTCAGAAGAAGAATTGAAATGTTCTGAAGAAGAAGAAAGATCAGATGCAGTTGATATTTGGAGGAGAATGGAAACATCATATTCGAAGCTTATAAAAACTCCCCAGGGTGAGTTACAGAAGAGAGGCAATGTCTACAAAGAATATGGCTCCACATTTTTATTTCTCTCAAATATTACCAAATTAGAAGCTGTTCAAATTTATGATGCTACAGAGAAACTTAGAGCCATTTATTATTCTGACACTGAGAACAACTTTCGTGAAGAATGTATACATTTTAAAAGTAATTTATTGTCTCTGAAGAAAGAAGATGGTGACATGTTGTCTCTTCCATTTGTTTGTTTGTAGATTTTTTAAAAAAAAATTGACAATGTCTACCCAAATGTATACACAACTCTAAAAATTTACAACTGCATGCCAGTAGCTAACTGTTCTAAAGCTGAATAAGAACTACCTACGGACTGCAGAGAATCAAGAATGACTGGTCAATCATTGAATCAGACATGACAGTCAGCCTGGATTTTGAAAAAGCGATAAACAAATTCACAAATAGCAAAGTGAGAAGGAAGTCTGCTTTGTAAGCTTGCTAGATTTTGGAAAAGGTCAGTTACATGGTACTGTAATATGTTTATCAGACTGACGAAATTTCACATTAAATTTTGGTATATGGTATTTAAATGTGGTGATTATCATTGTGAATTTACCATGAATTTTATTATGTTTTATGGGTAACTAAATAATTGATTAAATACTATTTTATTCAGTCTGTCGATTACAGCAATAAATTTTAAAGTTTAGGTTGTTGTAGATTACCGCCCATTAGAAATATTCGTAGTTAATAGCATTTGTAATTAAACAGTATGAAGATCACTGCAAACATTGACCATGCCAATGCACCAAATGTTACACAATTTTAATCTTAATAATTATGGTAGCAATGTATGTACACAGTTGGGTGACAACATTTATAGTTAGGCCATAGGCAGAAATTCTCCACGTTGAGATTTGCTGTGTGCTTGTAGCTGAGGGAAGGCAGCAAGCAGGCCGACGTTGGTGGCTTGTTCCAGCTTAGGATTTTCCAGGCTCGTTTCCGGTGAGGGGAGAGGGACAACAGCGAGTGCCAGGCGGAGTGCAGTGCACAGTGTGAAATAAAATATTCTAATACTGCTTGCATTTGAAGTAATACGATGCAGTTAGGAACCTTTAAGGCCCTCATTACAAAATAGCCTGTTGATAAATAAACAATACATTAGCTGATATAGTCACATCTGGCGTAATATGTTTAATTGACAATGAAAAGGAATAAATTACCAATGAATACAAGACAGTTACACAACCAGCATGGCAATGTTTGTTTATAAAAGTAATATATTAGCTATTTCACATTTTATTTTCAATTAATCTTGTGTATTTTATCTTGAAATATTCAGTTAAATCACTTATCTGTGATATAAGAAATTGCACGATTGTAATAAATAGTGCAAAGGATGTGTATACCAATATAAAAACATAAGAAATTTGTTTAATGTGTAGTGTAATTATTTTGATTTTAAGTAAAGTTTTAGAAATGTATTGGCTGAGCGCTGTACGTTGGAAGTCGGTTAGAACAGCTCACATGGGGAAGTTGATGACGTAGAGAAAAAACCTGGGCAGTTGGCCTTTGGTGATGAGGCGGGAGCAAGTGGTGTAGCTGGTCGGGCGGCGTCGCTCTGCATCAGTCGGCATGTGGATCTCCAGGTGGAGACTATAGATTTTTGTGTGGCAATTGCCAATTGCTACTGTGTGTTGTGAATATTTAGCCGGTGGAACAAGGTGTGCATCGCACTGAATTAAAGTGACTGTGTTTTGTTAATGTAACACGTGTCGTCGCATAGGCATGAACATAAACAGTGTTTGAGACAGGCACATGGTGTGAAAACAATTTGCGACAAATATTCATTTTGTCTGGGGGCTGACGAGCTATAACTTTATTTGATAAATGTGTCGACGTACAGACGTATCATCCACAGGGTTTTAATATGGTGTAATAAACAACATAAAGTGAACTTTCATGAATTTTTTTGTTAATCATATGCAGGGGAGGAAAGCTGCGAACGTGTGATATCATCCCCTAAAAATTGAGTCAAACAGTAACAATCACAGTTCCAGTGTTTTTGCATGTTTAGGAATTTGGTTCACAGTTGGTGGTTGTGAGTTTTAAAAATTAATCTTTCCCTATTTAAACTCTCACCCTGATCTTTTACCCTCGCATTGTATTGATAACAGTGGCGTATCCAAATAGGTGGTTCTTTGTTTTAGGAATCAGTTTGAATCCAACCAAGATACCATAAAATAAATAACCGCACAGGGGCATCGCATACCCTAAATTCGGTCCTGTGAAAATGTGAAATATGGTTCCCCTCAAGGATCAGTATTAGGACCCATTCTGTTTCTCCTGTATGTCAATGACCTTAGATACAACATGTATTGCCAAACTACCCTCCAATTTTCAAGTGATACAAGTTTTCTTATTAGTGGGAAAACAGAAGAAAAACTAAAAGACTCTGCTATCCAAACAATGAACAGCATAGAACAGTGGTTCACCAATAACAAGCTAATTACAAACAAAGAAAGAACAGTAGCTCTGAATTTCTACACTCTAAAATCCCTTAGTTACCCTCTTTGGAGTCTACACCATGTCCTTCTAGGCATTATTTTTTCTGGGTATGGTAATCATGGATAGGGACTGTGACCGCAGATGCAGACTGAACTGGTGCCACTTCGCTTCCAGCTGTGTTAACTTTGGTGCCACAACTTGAGGCCCCTCAGGGGCTCAGCATTAATTTGCTTGATGAACCCATGGTCCCGAGCTGTGTCACGCCAACAGTCCACCACACCGTAAGCTCTGTGCATGCTTCAATGACCATCCTTCGGCACGACGGTACAACATTGTACGTTTATGAGCCCGGGGATCTTGGCTTAATCGCCCAGGTCATGAGGACGATACAAACCTCTATAAAAAAAACTAAATCTCAAGGTGTGCTACATGTCAAGGAGATGCATGGCTATTGAGGTTGAACGGTCGCTAGCGAGCAACCTCTGAGGAATGTACTGCACCTCAGTTGTATAAGGCTTACCCAGGCAAGTGGGGCTCTACCTTGGTGGACATATAGATCCCTAGGTGCTTGTAGGACAAGAATGAAATGAGCCAATAATATCATTGACAGACACGAAACCTGCGTCTCTAAGCATGGCAAGACATACTTTAACGCAATATCATATGATCCCAAGACGTTTCCTTTTGCCACCTCATGGGAGGAATGTAGGGGTCTGAATCAATCGGAGCCATACTTGTCACAAGATCTTGTCTGTGCGCGTAATGATGGGAAGTCATTCACATCCACTAAGCTTCAGTTCTTTGTCAACCATCTGGAAGACAAGTATGGTGAAGTGTCGTCATTTTGGTAGATGAGGAGTGGGACTGTTCTGATACAGAGGGTATCCCCAGCCCAGTTGAAGGCATTACTTGCCTGTGATAAGCTGGGTGATATTCCGGTGAGTATTATTACGCCCTACAAATCCTTAAATATGGTCCAGAGTCTCATCTATCACCGAGATCTGTTGTCCCAGACCGATGAAGAGCTGTGAGGGAACCTGCAGCGACAAGGGTTCACTTCATCTGGCAGGAGTAGAGGGGACCTAAAGACAACAGGGTTGCCACCAGTGCATGTATCTTGGCCTTCAGAGGCGATACACTGTCTGAAAAGGTCAAGATCATGATATACCGGTATGATATAAAGCCAAATGTTCCTCCCCCTATGTGGTGTTCCCAGTGCTGGAAGTTTGGGAACATGTTGTCCTGATGTACTTCCAGCCCCACCTGCAGGGATGTCGGTGACCGTCACACATGAACGTTGTAACATTTCTGCTATGTTGCACACTCCATACATAAATCAGTTGCCAACATAGAAACACGAAATATCTGACACCTAAAGTAAAACTTCATTACTGGACATGTAAAAATCACATTTTCACCTTCTGTTTGAAATTCTATTAACACTATTAGTAAAACGCTTTTAAGAAATAGTACGTTGATTTAAATATAACTTTGGCTGACCTTTTACGTAATTTCCAGTTTTTAATACTTTCGTAAATAATAGCTGCAAACACTAAAAATGCATTACACTTAGTTTCGGAAATTGCTGAACCTATATAGACACTAATTTGTATAAAAACAATAATACTACATGTTATAACTATTGCACAACATGATTTCATATACAAACCATATACAAATCCGTATTAATAAATAATTTGACCGCAAACTGAAACACATTAAAATTCCATGTCACAATAATAGTACACCTACACAATATTGGCAAAACAAATATGTGTGCATTTCGAAAACACAAATAATGTAAATAATTTGAGCACTGTAAACACTAGTCAAAAGGATGACTTTGAATTTGTGTACCACATTTAAATTCAAATTTCATGAAACAAGTACATACATTGACATAAATAGTCAAAGCTTAAATGTAATGTTTTAATTTCTGTATTTTGGCAAATTTAATGTAAAAGAATATTGTTTAATTGTTAATTACAAAACTTTGTCATCAATCTTATTACGCAGTTATGTAGAAAGAGGTTTGAGAGAAACCATTGTTTAGTGAGTTCTATAGAGTCTTGGATAGAGTATTCTAGTGGCCAGAAACCTGTAAGCAGCTCTGTTGGCTTGCTGCTGCATTTTTTGATTGTGCAATGTTTAAGTGGAAATAAAATCGCTTCCATATCAACTGACATGGTTTTAATTTATGAAAAGATCCTGTAAAATCAAATGCTTTAGTGAATGCCAAAGACAGCTCACAACGCAATGGACCTCAGCCAGCATATAAGATAAGTTCAACTTCACCTACAGTGGAATGACTTTGTTGTAGACTGTGAACTAACAAAACTTTCCGTAATTCAGGAAAATATTAGGGCTCAGTTTGAGTCATTCCGAAAAGGGGTGATGGACGTTAGAACGTCCCATGACCCCACCTCCCCTTTGTGTGAATTGAGGGCAACATCATCCGCCATGACTGCCCAAGTGCTCTGTTTTAAAGGAAAGGAAGATTAAGGAAATAAAGATCCTGGACTGGCTGACTTTCTCTAAGGCACATAATAAGTACGAGCAGCTGCACCCTATACATATGGAAACATCATTTGCCACAGTCACAGCAGCACCAGTTTCCTTGAGACCTGTGACAACACCAGTGTTATCTCCTACTGTGGGCCCTATGGGCCATCAACCTTCCATGATGGGTGAATCTACTCATCACCTGTGGGATGAGGGACACATCAGGGACACCAGTCCCCATTCCCCAACTGGAGAAGAAACAGTCTTCCGTGGCCCCTCTTGTTTGGAATGTGTCCCTTGGGGCATTCCCTTCTGAGGCTTCCACAAGTAGATTGGAAGATTACAGTCAGAGGCTGCAGGATCTGCCAGCTTCTAGGTGACGGGCTTCCTGATCTACAGCAGGGCCTGAAAACACTTGTGAGAAGACCTCCCAGCCCTAAAAACTGAACGGACAGCAAGAGGCGAAGAAGCAACAGTACAGGAAGGAGGACTCTTCTGTGGTTTCAAAGCCACATCACCCTACGCCTTCTGCCTCAGAAGATGAGGTGGAGATCCTCGTATCCGCTGATCTCACCCTCACTGAGACCCTTGAACCAATGGTTCTTGATGCTGTAGACACACAGCCCTTGGCAGAAGGTGATCCTCTGAGTTGATGATCTTTAGTTTTTCATTATGGCCTTTCAGCAAAGAGACATAGAAATTATCCAATAGAACTGTGGCAGTTTTTTCAACCGCCTGGCTGAGGTGCAAAAGTTGTTGCCCTGTTTCCCTGTGCTCTGTTTGGCATTAGAGGAAACGTGGATTCCTGCTCAAGGGACCCCTGCCCTTTGGGGGTATCAGGACTACTATAAAAACCATTCCGTTTACAACAGAGTCTCTGGTGGCGTCTGTGTTTACGTCCTTGCCACTGCCCCAGCGCCCCTGTGCCTCTCCACACAGCCCTTGAGGCAGTGGCTGTCTGCATACAGGTAACACAGGAACTTATGATCTGTTCTCTTTACCTCTCCCCAGATGAGGTTGTCTCTGCTGCAAACCTTACTGCCCTGGTTGCTCAGTTACCCCCACCATTCCTCCTTTTGGGGGACTTTGATGCCCACCACACTCTGTGGGGTGGAGCTGTGATCTCCCACCATGGTAGGGTTGTCTAGACTGTACTGGCACAGCAGGATGTCTGTTTCCTCAACACAGGTGCACCCACACACTTCTGCATGGCACACGGCACCTACTTAACTGATGACCTCTCCATTTGCAGCCCAAGCCTTCTCCCCCATCTCAGCTGGAAGGTACAAAATCTGTGTGTTAGTGACAACTTCTCCATTCTTCTATCCTTGCCTCAGTTCCAACCCTCTTACTGCCTGCCCCAATGGTCACTCCACAGAGCAGACTGGCCAGCCTACACCTAGGCTGCTGTGGTAGCTGCTCCACTTCCCGCAGATATTAATGGAGTGGTTCAACAAGTAAGTATGTCCATCATCTCTGCAGCTGAAGCCACAGTCCTCAGTTCCCATGGCTTGCCAAACTGCAAGTTTGTGCCTTGGTGGACTACATAATTCGCTAAGGCCATCCGGGAACGTCAGCGAGCATTCCAGCACCATCCTTCAATTGAACACCTGATCACCTTTAAGTGTCTCGAGGCCTGAGATCAGCGACTAATCCAGAACAGTAAGCAGGACTCTTGGGAGTGGTACATTGCCACCCTCAGCTCTCGCACTTCCCCATCTCGGGTGTGGTCACAAGTCTGACACATTTTTGGACACCACCCACCATTGGGAATCCCCCGTCTCTAATCCCAGGGTACACTGTGCACAGACCCCACGGCAATTGCAGAGCACATGGCAGAACATTACATTGTTCTACAACAGCAGCCTATAGACCACAATTCCACACCCTAAAAGAGCGAGCTGAGAGACAGATGTTATTGTTCTGCACGCACCACGAGAAGCTGTACAACACTTCATTTAGTGTGTGGGAGTTCCAAAGTACCCCATCTGGATGCCCTGATAGTTCACCAGGACTAGGCCATGTCCATAACCAGTTCCTTCATCACCTGACAGCAGATTCTCGACACCAACTGCTCGCCCTGTTTAATTGTGTCTCAGCTGAAGGTGTTTTACCGTCATAATGGTGGGTCAGCATTGTTGCCCTGGTATTGAACCCTGTCCCTGATTCACAGGTGGCAAATAGTTACCACCCGATTAGCCTCACCAACGTTCTCTGAAGCTCCTTGAACATATGGTGAGTTGGCAGCTCATGTGGGTGTTGGAAGATCGCGGACTATTGGCTCAGCAACAGGGGCCCTTCCACCAGGGTCGCTCCACTACAGACAATCGTGTGTCTCTTGAGTCAGCAATCCATCAAGCTTTTGCTCAGTGTGAGCACCTTGTACCCATCTTCTTTGACCTTCAGAAGGCATACAATGCCGCCTCGTGTCACCACATACTAGCTATGCAGTACGAATGGGGTTTACGTGGTGCTCTTCCGATATTCGTCCAAAACTGCCTCTTCCTTTGCACCTTTCATGTTATGGTCGGCACGTGGTTTGAGTTCCACTCACACTCAGGAGAATGGTATCCCACTGCACTCCGTTCTAAGTGTGCCCCTGTTTTTGGTGCTGATTAACGGTATCATAGCTGCAGTAGGCTCATCGGTCTCTTGTTCCCTATTTGCCGATGAGTTTTGCCTGTATTACAGCTCTGAAGGGCATCTGCAAGGAGCAATTAAAAAGGCACATTCATGGGTCGCCGTCAGACTATTCACTTGGATCCAGAGCTCTTCCTGGCTGATGAAGCACTAAGTGTCGAGAAGATGCATCGCTTTCTCGGCATGCTCTTCGTTGACCAGCTTACTTAGGTACCACACATCTGACAGCTTAAACAAAAGTGCTGGCGATACCTGAACATCTTATGCTGCCTTAGGCACACTGTTTGGGAAGCATTACATCCAACGCTCCTGCAGCTCTACAAGGCTCTCATACAATCATGCCTGGACTATGGAAGCCTTGCGTATGATTCGGCAGCACCTTCTGCATTGCATGTCTTAGACCCCGTCCATCTAGCAATGAGGGCTTTTCGCACAAGCCCAGTGTCAAGCCTCCTTGCTTAGGCCGGGGTTCCACCCCTGCGGTTCTGCTGGCAACAGTTACGGGCTTCCTATGCTGTCTGTGTTCACGGTTTGTCCCGCCACCCCTATCGCATGCTTATATTTCCGACCGCTGAACTTCCATCCCCATGACGATGGCCCAGGTTGGGTCTACCGATCGCAGTTTGTGTTCATTCCCTTCTCTCATCCCTTAAATCCCTTTTCTTTAGTCCTACTTTCCACTACTCTTCCCATACCCCTCCTTGGTGCATTCCTAGCCCGCAGATTTGGTTGGACTTGTGCTGGAACTGGAAAGCCTCAGTACCACCACTGAAACTCCGTCAACAGTTCAGAGCACTGCTCGCATCATTTCACAATGCGGAAGTGCTTTACACAGATGGTTCTCTGGTCGATGGATGTGCTGGGTATGCCTTTGTCTGTGGTGACCATAGTGAACAGCGATCCTTGCCTTGAGGGAGTAGCATCTTCATTGCAGAGCTGGTCGCAATTCTACGAGCCCTTGAGCATCTTCGAGCCTGCCACAGGGGGTCGTTTGTCATCTGCAGTGACTTCCTGAATGGCTTACAGGCACTAGATCAGTGTTTTCCTAAACATCCTGTAGTGTGGTCAATTCCGGATGCAGTGTTCACCCTTGGCAAGTCAGGCCATTTTGTCACTTTTCTTTGGGCACTGGGCCACATTGGTATAGCAGGCAATGAACATGTCAATCAGTTGACCAAGCAAGCCACTTCATGTCCCTTGGGGTTTGGTCTCCAGGAAGAGGATCTCCTAAGGGAGTCTAATGGCAAGATACTAGGCATTTGGAATTCTGGATGGGTTGACTCGAGCATCTCGAACAAGCTCCGCGCCATAAAATGCTCCACTAGCACATGGATGACTTCCCTGAGGGCCTCTCATCAGGATTCTGTTGTTCTTTGCCGACTGTGAATTGGCTAACGCATGGGTACCTCCTTCACCATGAGGCCCCACCTCTGTGTCGGTGTGGAGTAGCGCTGACAGTAGTCCACCTTCTGATGGACTGTCCACTTTTAGCCAACTTGCGGCAATCTTTTAATCTACCAAACATGCTACCCTTAGCTTTAGGTGATGATACCTCCATGGCTAACTTGGTTTTAAGTTTTATTCACACAGCTGGTTTTTATAATTCCATCTAGTTGTGGGTGCTACAGCCTGACCTCTCAGGTCTGCACCTATCCAACATTTTCGTGTCCTTTTACAACTTTTGTGTCGAATACCCAGTGGTTTTTAGTGTGTGCAGCATGGCTGGGTCATCCTTTATTATCTTTGTGATCAGCCAGCTAAGGTACTCTGCTGTCCTGTTTTAACTCAGTTCCTGACATGGTTTTCTTTATCTATTGTGTGTCTTTCTTTTGTGTTGTCAGCAAATTGTTTCTCAGTCTGTCCCTTATGTGTGTTTCCTTTTCCATTGTTTTACTTTTAAGCTTCTAACAGTGGGCTCCTAGCTAGGAACAGGGGACTGATGACCTAGCTGTTTAGTCCCCTTAAAACCACCACCACCACAACAACAACAACAACAACAACAACTTGAGGCTGTGTTCAAGGTGCATCATCGTTGTTGGCCGATCGTAGGAACTGAACGGTTGCCGGCGTGTCCACCGGTCGGTCTGTGGCAGCATTATGCCCTGATACTGCAACCCACCCGTGGGTGTGTGGGAGACTGCTCCACTGTGTGGCAGGTGGCATAAGACATTCTGGTCGACTGATTGTGAGGCCTTCCTGGTTCGTCTTTTGAACAGGTTTGATGCACTATCTGTTAAGGACAATGTTCCTGAGCCAGATGATGTCTCTCATCCTGAAGTCACCATGCAGTCTGCAAGATCCGGGCTTTCACAGAGGGTGGGTTTGCTTGTAGTTGGGAGCTCCAACATTAGAGAGGTAATGGAGCTCCTTAGAGAGATAGATGGCTGTCAAGGAGGGGAAGAAGGCCAATGTGCACTCCGTGTGCATACCGGGTGGAGTCATTCCAGATGTGGAACAGGTCCTTCCGGATGCCATGAAGGGTATCGGGTGCAGCCAACTGCAGATGGTGGCTCACATCAGTACCAATGATGTGTGTCGCTTCAGATCTGAAGAGATTCTCTCAGATTTTGAGCGGCTATCTGAAGTGATAAAGAGTGCATCTTGTTTGCAAGATAAGAGCAGAGCTCACCATCTGCAGCATAGTTGACAGGACTGAATGTGGACCTCTGGTACAGAGCCAAGTGGAGGTTCTGAATCAGAGGCTCAGGCAGTTCTGTGACCATGTAGGCTGCAGATTCCTTGACTTGCGCCATGAGGTGGTGGGGTTCTTGGTTCTGATGAATAGGTCAGGACTCCATTACACGCAGGAAGTGGCTACATTGGTAGCAGGAGCTGTGTGGTGTGGACAGGTTAGTTTTTTAGGTTATAGGGCCTTGGGAACACACAGAAAGGGTCTAAATCACAGATGACACAGATCACAGATTTCGTTTGTACTACTGTTTTAATAGTTTATTCTATCGTATTTGATAAATACCGTTGTGTTTAGTCTTCGTCTTTGACCGGTGTATTTCAAAACAAGTCAGAGACCGTTACTAAGCTCGTTATCAATCAGTCCAGTGCCAGCTGTCACCAGTGCCGCGGTGTTAACAGCACTAAGCTGCCGGACTCAGTTTTGTTGATTTGACAGTGTAGTTACCACTGACCACAGTTAAGTCAGCAGCCAGCCGCCTTCATTAGAGTACTAGGCTTCTTTAAAGTTGTTAATTGCTGTTAATTGTATTGATAGGATGGATAGGATGTGTGCCTGCTGTGTGTGGATGCAGGAGGAGTTGGCCACGGTTCGCGAACAGCTGAGCGTGCTGTTGGCTACGGTCAGCCGTCTTCAGGCTGCTGTCTCGGGGTGCAGCGATGGTGGGGAGTCTGGTGCGTCGAGTGGGACACCTCAGGTGTCTCACGCTACGCTCTCTGTCCCTGCTACCGAGGCACCTTCAGGTGTACCGGACGTCGTCGAGCCGCCTTCTCCGCAAGGGCCTCATCCGAGATGTGGAGGCGGCCTTGCCGGCGGCTATCAAGGGTGCGGGGTGCAGTCGACTGCAAGTCGTGGCTCACGTCGGCACCAATGACACTTGTCGCTTGGGTTCTGAGGACATCCTCAGGTCCTACGAGTGGCTGGCGGAATTGGTGAAGGCTGCTGACTTCGCACGCGGGGTGCAAGCAGAGCTGTCGATTTGCAGCATTGTTCCCAGGGTTGATCGGGGTCCTTTGGTTTGGAGCGGAGTGGAGGGTCTGAACCAGAGGCTTCACTGACTCTGTGACAGTCATGGTTGCAGATTTCTGGATCTGTGTTATCGGGTGGGGAATTGTAGGGTGTCCCTAGATAGATCGGGGGTGCACTACACTAAGGAAGCGGCTACTCGGGTAGCAGAGTACTTGTGGAGTGCACATGGTTTTTTTTTAGGCTAGGCGCTAACTCTGATGAGCACTCGCCTGTCAGCATTCAAACAGCGAATTCAGGCCACGTTCGGAACAAAAATTCGAACATAAAAATATTAGCCGCGAACTTACAGAGTATTAGAAACAAAGTTCCCGAATTTGCAGCGCTGGATGGAAGATATTGCACTCAGATAGTTTTAGGCACCGAAAGCTGGCTAAATGATGATGTGGCAAGTTCAGAAATATTTAGCGAAGCGTGGAATGTATATCGGAAAGATAGATCCGATACAGCTGGAGGAGGAGTGTTCATCGCTGTGGACAAAGATATTGTTTCTACTGAGATCGAGGTTGAAAGTAACTGTGAAGTTATCTGGGCACGCATAACAGGTCTAAAAGAAGTAAAGTTAATAGTTGGGTGTTTTTACTGGCCCCCCAGTGCTGCTGTAGCAGTTTTAGAATCATTCAAGGAAAGTCTACACCAGGTAGTGCATAGGTATCCGGGCCATGTAATATTAGTCGGAGGTGACTTCAACCTTAGGAGTATAGATTGGGACCTCGCTAGTTACATTTCAGGTGGTACAGACAAGCAGTCTTGCGAGCTACTTTTGGACACATTCTCCGAAAACTGTCTTGAGCAGTTAAACCGGCAACCCACGCGTAATGGAAATATTCTAGACCTTATAGCCACAAACAGGCCTGACCTTATTAACAATGTCTGTGTAGAGACAGGAATTAGTGATCATGATATCGTCATAGCGTCGATGGTGACCAAAGTTCATAAACCAGTCAAGAAGGCTAGGAGCGTGTTTTTGTTGGGAAAAGTCGACAAGCAAATGTTACGATCGCACTTAGAAAATGAATGGGCATCATTTAATTCTGGGACTATGGATGTAGAGGAATTGTGGACTAAATTTAAGTGCATTGTTAATGAAGGGTTAGAGAAATATGTGCCAGTAAAGACGATTAAGAATGGAAAAGATCCACCGTGGTATAATAATAATGTTAGAAAGCTGCTGAGAAAGCAAAGGCTGTTGCACTCTCGATTCAAAAAAGAACACGCAAATGATGACAGGCAAAAGTTAGTAGAGATTTGTGCATCTATAAAAAGATCGATGCGTGAAGCATACAATAATTATCACAGCCATACCTTAGCAAAAGATCTTTCCGAGAACCCGAAAAAATTCTGGTCCTATGTAAAATCGATAAGCGGGTCAAAGCCCACTGTCCAGTCACTAGTTGATCATTCCGGGGCAGTAATAGAAGAAAGCAAACAGAAAGCTGAAGTTCTAAATTTAACCTTTAAGAAATCTTTCACGCAGGAGGACTGCACAAATGTACCATCATTTGATCAACGTACTAATTCCGAAATGGGGGACATAGCAACAGGTATTTCCGGTGTAGAGAAGCAGCTGAGAGAGCTAAATACGAAAAAGTCTGCTGGTCCGGATGGAATACCAGTTCGGTTTTACAAAGACTATTCTGCGGTATTGGCCCCCTACTTAGCTTGAATTTATAGCGAATCTTTAATTCAGCGCAAAGTTCCTAGTGATTGGAAAAAAGCGCAGGTGACTCCCATGTATAAGAAAGGAAAGAGAACTGACCCATACAATTACAGGCCAATATCGTTGACATCGGTTTCATGTAGAATTTTGGAGCATATTCTCAGTTCGAATATAGTAAATTTCCTTGAAACGGAAAAGCTTCTTTCCATGAATCAGCACGGGTTTAGGAAACATTGTTCATGTGAAACTCAGCTTGCCCTTTTCTCACATGACATCTTGCGAGCCATGGACGAAGGGCAACAGGCGGATTGTGTTTTTCTCGACTTCAAAAAGGCGTTCGACACGGTGCCACACTGCAGACTGCTAACAAAGATATGAGCTTATGGAATAGGTTCACAGATTTGTGACTGGCTGGAAGACTTCCTAAGTAATAGAACGCAGTATGTTGTTCTCGACGGCGAGTGTTCATCAAAGACGAGTGTATCGTCAGGCGTGCCCCAGGGGAGTGTGATAGGACCGCTATTATTTTCTATCTATATAAATGATCTGATGGACAGAGTAACTTGTAATTTGCGGCTGTTTGCTGATGATGCTGTGGTGTATGGGAGGGTGTCGTCTGTAACTGACTGTAATAGCATACAGGTTGACTTACACAAAATTTCTAGTTGGTGCGAAGAATGGCAGCTAGCTCTCAATGTAGAAAAATGTAAGGTGATGCACATGAGTAGAAAAAACAATCCTATAATGTTCGAATACAGCATCAGTAGTGAACGGTCGCGTCGTCCAAATATCTAGGCGTAACATTGCAGAGCGATATGAAATGGAACGAGCATGTAAGGGCAGTTGTGAGTAAGGCAGACAGCCGACTTCGATTTATTGGGAGAATTTTGGGAAGATGTACTTCACCTGTAAAGGAGACCGCATATAAAATGCTTGTACGACCACGTCTTGAGTATTGCTCAAGTATTTGGGACCCGCAGCAAATCGGTTTGAAGGAAGACATAGAGGCGGTTCAGAGGCGAGCAGCTAGATTTGTTACTGGTAGGTTCGACCAATGCGCGAGTGTCACGGAAATGCTCCAGCAAATCAGTTGGGGATCGCTGGAAGAAAGACGACATTCTTTTAGTGAATTTCTGTTAAGTAAATTTAGAGGGCCGGAATTTGAAGCTGAGTGTAGTACGATCTTGCTGCCGCCTACTTACATTTCGCGTAAAGATCACAAAGACAAGATAAGAGAAATTAGGGCTCGTACGGAGGCATATAGGCATTCTTTTTTTCCTCATTCAATTTCGGAGTGGAATAGGAAAGGAAATGCCTAGCAGTGGTACAGTGTACCCTCCGCCACGCACCTTACGGTGAATTGCAGAGTATGTATGTAGATGTAGATGATACAGGTCAAAAATAGGACAAACACAGATCTAAAATCCATTGGCCTACCAGTTGTAAATTGTCTTAGCTGTTTTGGGAAAGTACCAGAGTTCCAAGCGCTAATAGAAAGTACTGAATCTCAAATCACTATACGTACTGAAAGCTGGCTAAAGCCGGAGATAAGTTCAGCTGAAATTTTTACTAAGGGCAAATGGTGTTCAGAAAGGATAGACTGAATAAAACAGGTGGTGGTGTATTTATTGCTATCACAAGCTGTTTATCTTGTAGCATAATTGAAGCAGATAGTCCCTGTGAGTCGATAGGGGTAGACGTTATACCTAACAACAAGAATAAATTAATAACTGGCTCTGTTTACCAACCCCCTGACTCTGATGATTTGATTGCAGAAATGTTCAAAAAAAGCTTGGACCAAATTTTAAAAAATTTTCCCAAGCATGCAATTTTAATTTGTGATGACTTTAACTTACTCTCAATATGTTGGCAAAAATACGTGTTTAAAACCGGAGGCAAGCATAAAACATCAACTGAAATCATACTGAACTATTCTCTGAAACTTATCTCTAGCAATTAGTTCATGAACCCACTAGAATAATAAATGGTTGTGAAAATATACTTGACTCTTAGCAACAATAGTCTGGAGCTAATAAAGAGTATCAAAACAGACATGGGGATTAGTGAACAAAGAGTTGTTGTAGCGAAAATGAAAATTGGATTTCCCAAATCTACCAAAAAAGCAGATAAAAATTCGATTAATGCTTTCCAGAGTGACAACCTCTAGTCTTGAAACTAACAGTGTTAGTGTTGATAAGATGTGGCTTACAATCAAAGAAATAATAATGAAAACTATTGACAGATTTATTCCAAAAAAGTTAACAAAAGAGGATGTCTGACCCACCATGGTACACAAAAAGGTTAGATCGCTCTTGCAAAAACAAAGAAAAAAGCATGCAGAATTTAAACAGACACAAAATCCTCAAGACTGGCAGTCTTTTACAGAAACTCAATATTTAACTCCAACTTCAATGCGATAAGCTTATAACAAATCCCACAACCAAACCCTGTCTTGTAATTTGGTAGAGAATCCTAAGAAATTCTGCTCATTCATATAGACCTAATAGTGGTAAAACACAATCAATACCTTCCCTACGCAATAGTAATGGTGATGCTACTGATGACAGTTCTGCTAAAGCAGAATTGCTTCACACAGCCTTCTGAAATTCCTTCACGACAGAAGATGAATCAAATACTCCAGAATTCATATCAAGAACATGTGCTAGTCTGAGTAATTTGTAAGTTGAGACCCTTGGTGATATCATTGACATCAGTTTGCAGCAGGATTGGATTTTGGAACATATACTTTCCTCAAACGTTATGAACTACCTCAAAGATAATGACCTATTGACCCATAGTCAACATGGATTTAGAAAGTATCCTTCTTGTGAAACACAGCTAGCCCTTTACTCACATTATGTGCTATTGACAATAGTTGTCAAACACATTCAGTATTCCTAGATTTCCAGAAGGCTTTTGACTCTACCTCACAACCACCTTCTAATCAAACTGCATGCTTATGGAA
The DNA here is from genome assembly GCA_026315105.1 of Locusta migratoria. Classification (NCBI taxonomy): domain Eukaryota; kingdom Metazoa; phylum Arthropoda; class Insecta; order Orthoptera; family Acrididae; genus Locusta; species Locusta migratoria. Next base: position 221,816,696 of record CM048748.1, read on the forward strand.
TATCCCCACAATTGTGTGAGTGGATTTGTGATTTCCTGTCAGAAAGGTCACAGTACATTGTAATTGACAGAAAGTCATCGAACAGAGCTGAAGTGTTCTCTGACGTTTCCCAGGGAAGTATTATAAGGCCCTTACTGTTTCTTATTTTTATAAATGATTTATGAGATAATATGAGTAGATCTGTTAGACTGTTCAAGGATGATGAAGTCACTTATTGGTTAGTAAAGTCACCAGAAGATCAAAAGCAACTGCAAAATGATTTAGATAATATACCTGCATGGTGCAAAAAATGGCAATTGACCCTTAGTAATGATAACTGTGAAATCATCCAAATGACTATTAAAAGAAGTCCCATTAAACTTCATTTACATGATAAAACAGTCAAAACTACAGTCGGTAAATACAACTAAATACTCAGGAGTAACAATTACAAACAACTTAAATTGGAAAGAACACATAGGAAATATTGTAGGGAAGGTGTACCAAAGGCTACATTTCTTTGCCATAACACTTAGAAGATGCAATAGTTCTACTAAAGAAACTGCCTACACTACACTTGTGCATCCTATTTTGGAGTATTGCTGCACATTGTGGGATCCCCACCAAGTGGGACTAACAGACGATTTAGAGGAAGTTCAGAGAAGGGTAGCTTGTTTTGTAATATCCTGATATGGGGGAGAGAGTGTCACAGAAATGATGCACATATTGGGGTGGAAATTATTAAAAGAAAGGCATTATTTCTTGCAACGACATCTATTTGTGAAATTTCTTTCACCAACTTTCTCTTCTGAATGCTAACATATTTTGTTAGCACCCACCTACATAGGAAGACATGATCATGAAAATAAAATAAGAGAAATCAGATAAAAAATAGAAAGATTTAGGTGTTTACCTTCGCGCGAGCTATTAGAGAATTCAACCGTAGAGAACATCTTAAAAGCGGTTTGATGAACCTTTTGTCATGTGCTTCAATGTGGCTTTCAGAGTATTTATGTAGATGTAGAAAAGGAAGGTATCGCCCAAATATACAAATAAAACTGAGAGAAAGAGTTTTTGCAAGTGGTGACAACATAAAATTTCTGGGGCTTTGGCCCCAGAACAACACAAAATGGAAGGTTTCCAAATCTTTCAATTGATAAAATGTCACTTTTTCTTGTTTGCAGTGTTAAGTTGTATAATAGTTATAAGGGCAAATAAGTTTCTTGATTTTGGAAGCCAATTTAAAGGTGTTGGCTGCGGAATTTTAACAATCTCAAAGGGTCCAATGTAAATGTCAAAAAAATCTCTCTACTGTGATTGCTTTAGATTTTACATTAGTCCTCACAAAAATGAGGCCACTTAAAAAAAGTTAATTATTTTTGTTCTCTTATTGTGTTTCTCCATCCTGAGTTGCTTGGTGTTCCATGTTTTTCTTTTTCATTTTTCCCATCTCACCCCTATTCACTTCTTATAAGCAGGGCAATTCATTAGTTCACTGATTAATTTAACTGGTTTCTTGTGTAATTTTTCATAAGATGTGAATCCTGTGGTGGAATGCTGTAAGCTGTTGAGTGTGTCTTCACAATTGTTCAAGTGTTGTGCCCTGCTTGAATGATCCTTTCTGCAGTAGGATGTACACAGTCTACCATTTTCTTGTATATAGCTTTCTGTAGGGTTAGTCAATGCTGAATAAGATGAACTTAAAATATGTTTTGTAATCTCTTCCTCAATACATCCTTTCCAAAATTTTGTGGTGAACTGAGCACTGTTATCTGACAAAATAGCTTTTGGCTTGGTTAAACTTCAAAATAATGTTTTTGCTAATTGCTTTTTTCAATGGATATAATTCAATAAATTTGGAAACTGATAACCAGTTCACTTCAAAATCCTGGATAAGATTTATAGAAGATGAAAACATAAAGCATATTCTGATTTCAGCCTACCACCCTTCAAGAAATCTGGTAGAGATATCATGAGGGAGATTGGAAGACTGTTCAGAACTTATTGCAGCAAGAATTATGCTTCACAGATAGAATATGTTGAAAAATTTGAAGATTTCAGTAGCCTACAGCAATCATAGACTGGATTATGTCTGTATGAAATCGTTCATGGAAAGAAGCCACCACACATAATGAATGAGTTAATCCAGTTTCTTGCATGTAAAGAAATGAGTGGACAAGAAAAAGAAGAAATTGTGAAAAGGAGCAATGAGAGATAAGAAACAAAAGACATGATAAGTTTGAGACTGGAGATTTACTGCTGGGAGATCCCAAGAAAAATTGAAATCTATCAGTAATGAGTTGAAGAAATCCTTCAATATCTACATTGGCCCATTCAAAGTGGTTGAGATACCACATGCAAATACTTGTAGACTGGCTCATCCAAAATCTGGAAAAATATCTGACCTTCATAATGTGACTGAGCTTAAATTATACAAATGGTAGAATATCTTGCATAAATAGTATATTCTACAAGATATTGTGTATGTACAGAATTTTGTATTGTTTTTATGCCATTGTTTCATATGTTATTCAGTAGAATGTATCTGTGGTGATTACTAGAGGCAGGGAAGCCAAATAATCACACACTTTACTATTACACGACTTTATTCAATGTTGAGCATATAATGTTCAAACAGAGACCGAATAAAACATGGCGGTAGCCGAGAAAGCAAAAGCCAAAAGCAAAGATCATCACAAAAGATATCACACTTAACTCGAATTGGTAGCTAGCACTGCCACACAACGCCCCCCTCCCCCACCCCAGCAGTACGGAGTACTCCTGAAAGCCCTGGGGGGGGGGGGGGGATGTTCGGATTCACAGGCACTTGGGGAAACACATGCCGAGGGCATAGCACAAATGGTGAGTTCAGGTTTCTCTCTGCTAAAGTTGGAAGGGGTAGTAGCCGATGAGTAGTAGGCCTGCAAACAATGAAATTCTGTAGACGAAGGGGAAGCGTGACTTGTCGTGAGAGATGCCGGCTCGAGTGGGAGCCACAAGGTGGAATAATAATAACCACAGTGCTCGACAGGAGCAAGAAGGCCCGAGCCTTGGACAGGATAGATTCAGGTGCCAGCTGGAAGCATTTAATAATGAGCTCGCATTTGGTGGATGACGTACACATAATGAAAAGGCTGTAGTCACGCACCACGACGGACAACTCAGCAGTGAGAGGCGAGGGGACAGTGAATTGATAGCAGGGATCGGAGGAGGGGCGGGGACGAAAGAATCCTCTGAATGGAGAGGATGGCGAGGAGGAAGGGGAAGAGTGGTCAATGGCCAAGGTGATGCACAACTCGATGGTGAAGGGGAGGAGAGGCCTCGAATGAGGAGAAGGAAGGGGGGGAGACTCGTCCTCGGGAGAGAAAGCCGGATCGAGGTGCGCGGGCTTAAGACGATTGATGAAGACTGTGGTGGGTTTGCCATTAAGGAGGATGCTGTAGGTATTTGCTGCACGAAGGAGGACAGGATAAGGGCTAGAGTAAGGGGACTGTAAGAGCGGACAGACGGTGTCATCGTGCAAGAACACAAACTTGCAAGTCTGCAGGTCCAAAGGTATCTTTACAGGGGGAGGGGGGGTGGCTGGCAGGGGACAGGGAGGCCGCAGCACAGATGTGGTGGACTCAATCGACTATAGAGGAGAGATCTTCAAGTGAGGGAGGCGGAGACGGGGTGACAAGCTCACCAGGTAAGGTGAGCTGTTGCCCATATACAAATTCTGCAACGGTGCCACAGAGGTCCTCCTTGTAGGTTGAGGACAGGGCAAGGAGGACCAGAGGAATGGTGTTGAGCCAAAGAGACCTGTGGCACTGAAGAGCCGCCTTTGAGGTCTCATGCCACTGCTCTACCAGCCCATCACTTTGAGGATGATAGGTGGTAGTGTTCCGGCAAATGCCGCAAAGATGACAGATATTGGTGAAGAGGGCACTTTTCGAATTGGTGTCCGTGGTCAGTAGTAATGACTGAGGGGCAGCCAAAGCGAGCGATCCAGGAAGAAATGAAAGCCCGAGCGATGGACTCGGCAGTGATATTAAGCAGAGGTAGAAGTGTGTTTCCATCTTCCTTGTGGTGCGGTCGATCATTGATAGGATGTACCGGTAACCGTCGACCGGCAGGAGAGGACCAACAAGGTCCAAATGGACATGCTGGAATCTGCCAGACGGAGGAGGGAATGAGCCAAGAGTAGGGGAGGTGTGAGACAAGACCTTGTTGCGCTGGCACATGACACAAGAGTGGGCCCACACCTGACAATCCTGTCTCATGTCGCGCTAAACAAAACATTCGCACATCAAGCAATTCGAGGCCTTGACATCTGGGTACGTGAGCTCATGTAATTTCTGGAAAATGGGATGTCGAAGGGATCAAGGTATGAAGGTGTGGAGTTTGCCCGTCAAGTCGTCGCACCATAGCTCGCCGGTGATGCCCAGAAAATTGGTGCGGATGGGATGTAGCGAAGAGGAAGGATTAGAAGATGAGGGCAAGGAGTTCATCATCAGCAGATTGTAGGGCAGAAAGGTTAGAGAGATCTATGACAGTGGACACGGCATTGATCCGTGAGACGAAGTCCACCACCGCATTATCCATGCCTGTAATGTACCGCACGTCCGTTGTGCATTGCGAAATCTAGTCCAGGTAGCGGAAGCACAGAGGGGGTGGATCAGCCAGAGGATTCTTGATGGCAGCCGCCAGCGGTTTATGATTGGTAAGAATGTAAAAGGGACGACCCTAAAGTTCTGTGCGGAAATGTTTAATGGCCTTGTAGATGGCACGAAGTTCTCTGTCAAAGGCCGAGAACTTGCGCTGAGCATTGTTCAGTTTTTGGTAAAAGAACTGTAAGGGAGAGATTACATCGGCGTGAGATTGGTTAAGAACCACACTAGTGGCGGAGTCGCTAGTGTCAGTTGTGAGAAAGACTTCTGTGTCAGGATGCAGATGAGCAACTGTGATCACTCGAGCAAGTAGATCTTTGAGTTTATTGAACGATTCTGTCATTTCATTTGTCCAGGGCACTGCACGGTCACCTGATGTGTGTTTGCCAGCCATCGCATCCGTAAGGGGGGGGGGGGGGGGCTGAACCTCAGCAGCATTAGGCAGGTGCAGTCTGTAGTAGTTAATGGTCCCAAGGAACCGACAAAGTGCTTTGTAAGTGTGAGGATGCATGATGTTTTCACCAAGTTGACCTTGTCAGTGAGGGGGTGCAACACTCTCTGATGAGACTGTATACTTGAGGAACTGTACCGAGGGGAGATGCAGTTGGCATTTGTCCTCATTCAACTTGATTCCCACCTCGGATAACCTGTCAAGAATAATCTGCAAGTGTCTTTTGTTTTCCTTGACTGAGTATACAAAGCAAAATTTTAGGTCCTGTAAAACTGCACTGATGAACCGTTGCCAGGTCTGTGTGGTGCTCTTAAGTCCAAAAGGCATGATACGATACTGGAAAAGGCCAAGCGGGGTGATGATGGCCATTTTTTCAAGTTCCTCAGGGGCCATGGGAATTTGATCGTAAGCACGCTTACAATTGACAACCAAGAACATTTTTTCGACCCGGCAAGTAGTTTGGAAAAGTCAGTGATGTTCGGAATCAGGAATCGGTCCATGATAGTCTTAGCATTGAGCTTGCAACATTCACCGCACATGCGCCATGTGCCGACACATTTCTTAACTAAGTGAATTTGTGAGGCCCGACTACTGCAAGACTGCTCGATCACACCAGTCCAAAGCAGTTCAGATAACTGCCTGTCGACCGCAGCAAATTTTTTGGGACGCAGGGAGCACGGTTTGGGAAACACAGGGATATTGGCAATGAGGCGCAGCCTGTGAACCGTGCTGTTTGTGACAACAGCAACTTGTGAGGCAGGCGAGGGCATGGCACTAGGTGCGGAGGACGTAGCATGTGGGAGTGGCATTGGCACTCCGCACAGTTGGGAAGGAGACCGCTGGCAGCAAGGAGGTAACGGTGGTGGCCGTGGGCGGCGTGTGTGTGGCCGGCTGACTCGAAGTAGTTGCTGTGTAGGCTGTGAGAGAGGATGGTGGCACTGGTGGAGTGGCAGCAGATGAAACAATAGCTGTAGGTGATGAGTTGGTCACTGGGGGCGCGCAAGTAACTGTGCGTGGCGCTGCTGTGGCGGTGGTGGCCAGAGTCGACAAAGCTGCCGCAGAACAGATGAGCCGCAAATGTGAGCGCTTGGTGCATGCATCGGCTACAGGCAGAGCACAGGCGAGTGTACGTGGTGACAAAGCGGCGAAATTAGACTGTTCAAACACGTAGAAACAACTTTTTGTATGGGTCACCACTGTGGTGATTAGCTGGAAGCACGGAAGCCAAATAACCACACACTTTACTATTACACAACTTTATTTAATGTTGAGCTTGCAACATTCAAACAGAGATTCAATAAAACATGGCAGTAGCTGAGAAAGCAAAATCCAAAAGCAAAGATTGTCACAAAAGATATCAGACTTCACCCAAATTGGTGGCTAGCACCGCCATAATTTGTACACCACAGGAGGGTATGAACCATTTGTATATCAAGAGTGTGGGAAACAAAGTCTTTTCGATATGTAACATCATACTTCTGCTTTCAGTTTCTGGTGCTGCACCTTACTTTGCCTGTTGATAATACTTTCTTTTCTCCTTTCTTACCCATCAGGCTGTTTACCAGTCTACAGTTCCAATCATGATTCTGGTATCTTCTGATAGCATTACAAATATCTTCCTCACCTCTGTTTCTTCCTTCACTCCTTTCAAATACATCACTCGAAACCCTTTCTCACACTCTCCACTGATGTCTAATCCCTTTTCCAGTTTTCCTCTTTGACATGGGTACTTCATAGGGAATCACCTACAATGTACACTCATAGTTCTTCACTCTTCCTGGACAGTCAACAAATACATCATAGTAGTACCATAATATACTCTTTTTTTTCTTTCTTTCTGGTTGTTGGTCAATTTGTTGGTTTCCTTTAGTTAATATTACACTAGGTCATTGTAATCTGCCTCTACTACATCTTTTTGAACATTATCCATAGTCACTACACATCTTCTTATATTGGGCAATTTCATAATGTTTGTTAAGCTTACGGGGCTTAACTACGGGGTCATCAGTCCCTAAACTTACAAACTACTTACGTACTAGGACGGCACAAATATCCATGCCTGAGGGGGGATTCGAACCCCCGACCGTAGTGGCCGTGCTGACCGTGACTGGAGCGCCTCAGTCACCTCGGCCACCGCGGCCGGCGGGCAATTTCAATTCTAGGCTCTGATGACTAAGGTTTCCACTGCTCTGAATAATCATAGGAATACAATGAAACATTCCTGTCTTTGGGTTATTGAACATAACTTTCCTACCACCCCAATCAAAAACAGAATTAGTTTTCATAATCCAATCAGTACCAAGTAGTATAGATTCATTCAATCCAAGAGTAACTAGACATCCTCAGATTAGCATCACCTATTGTAAATGACAACATCTGCCTATTCACTAACTTGCTGTGTCTTCTGGTGGCTCTTTGATTTTGATTCCTTCTTCTTCTTTCAGTAAGTCTGTCCTCAGACAGGTATCCTCCTTCATTCACTGGTAACTTCTTCCTTTTTTCACATCTGTTAGCATTCCAAATCTTCTTCTTCCTTTCCCTCTTTTTCCTTCTACATTTCCCTCCATTATCCTTAGCAGTAGACAGTTCCTGCATAATATGTGTGCCATCCAAGATAGTTTCCTCTTTTGGATCATCCACATGAAGTTCCTTTCCTCTTTTACCCTGCTCAATACCTCCTCATTTCTCACTCTTTCAGTCGAATTAACTTTCTCCATTGCCACATTTCAAAACTCTCTAAATATTTTTGTTCTTTTTTCTAACTGTCCATGTTTCAAATCCATAAGACACCACGCTCCACACAAAACATTCAACAAACCTCTTCTGGAGATTAATGGGGATCCTCTTGGCAGTCAGTAAATCTTTCACTCTCCCAAATGCTTTCTGTCCCATGTATATTGTGTGTTTCACTTTTTCTGTACAACTTCCATTGAAAGTTATAAAGCTTCCCAGATCTTGAAATGATTGAACCTGTTGCAGTTTTCTTCCCTCTAGTGATATATTGATTGTGTCACCTTCTTTTCCAATTTTCATCACTTTGGTCTTATCGATGTTCACTTTCATTCTGAATTCTTTCCTCACCCTTCAAATATTATCCATCATTACTGGGAGCTCTTCTTCTGATACTACTAGTACAGTCATATCATCTGCATACTTTATAGTTTTTATTCTTTCTCCTCCCACTACAAGTCCTCCTTTTTTTTCTAAGGCTTTGTAAATTATTTTTTTGGCATATATATTAAAATGTGCTGGTGACATACAACAACCCTGTCTCACTTCCAATAGCGACCTCTTCAGTTTCATCTACTCATACCACTACTTTCTGCCTCACATAGAGTTTTTTACCAGTATCTTTCAGAATCATCAGCAGCATACACCAGTCAATTCTGTCAAATGCTTTTTCCCAGTCAACAAAACAAACATATATTTCTCTCATTCTGCAGCAGAGGGTGCGCTGATATGAAACTTCCTGGCAGATTCAAATTGTGTGGGGGACTGATGACCTCCATAGTTTTGTCCCCCCAAAACATCCAAACAACAACAACAATAAAATTGTGTGACGGAACCGGTCTCGAACCTGGGACCTTTGCCTTTTGCGGGTAAGCACTCCACTGACTGAGCTATCCCGACACGACTCACGATGCCGCCTTACAACTTTACTTCCGCCAGTACCTCGCCTCCTACTTTTCAAACTTCACAGAAGCTCTCCTGTGAACCTTGCAAGGCTAGCACTCCTGGAAGAAAGGATATGGTGGAGACATGGCTTAGCCACAGCCTAAGGGATGTTTCCAGAATGAAACTTTCGCTCTGCAGCAGAGTTGCACTGATATGAAACTTCCTGGCAGATTAAAATTGTGTGCCGGAACCGGGACTCGAACCTGCGACCTTTGCCTTTCGCGGACAAGTGCTCTACCAACTGAGCTATCCCGACACGACTCACTTATTCTTCACAGAATAAGATCTGTAAAATTTGTTTCAGGTGTTAAAATGCATTACAAGTATGGAAACATAGACTTCCTAGTTACAGTACTTACATGGCAATATAAATTCTTTCCAAGTATGGGGCCAATGTAATTATTTTACGAGCATATTTTCAACATTCACACATCCAACTTCCAAATATATTTGCATGCAAAATTGCAATAGACAGCATTACTTACAAAGTATAATAACATTTGTAGATATGTGATGTTTATAGCTTTTCCGGCGTACAGACACAAACTGCCGGATGTCCGTAACTTCCTGCCACGATATTTCGGCGCAGAGTCTTCTGGCCATCTTCAGGTGAGTACTGGTGAAGACGTGCAGAGCTGTGCTATTTATGACCAGTTCAGCTGACATTGCACATGTGCGAACTTAGCATGCACATTCACTACAACTACATACGGTGCTCCAAGCGCCCTCCGTAGTGGAGTCTTGCCACTTCGATATCAGATCGATTAACATCGTCATTCAGTTGCAGGGAACTGCTTACCTCACATATATTGGAAATATTTCATCACAGGTAGACAGAATACTAAGGAAGTATAAGGTAAGAGTCATCTTCTGCCCTCCTTCCAAAATTTCATCGCTGTTGGTTTCTGTCAAAGACGATCTGAAGCTACGTAAAGCAGGTGTTTACAGGATTCCATGTGAATGCGGCAAGTCATATATAGCGTAGACGACGCGCACTGTGCAGGAGCGCATTGTGGAACACCAGCCTCATACTCACATGCTCAAGCCCATCAAGTTCGCAATCGCCGAACATTGTATTTCCACAGGTCATTCAAGGAATTATAATGAGACGAAAATTGTAACCCACACATCAAACTTTTGGAGCTCAAATATTAATGAAGCTGTAGAAATAAGACTGTCTGACAGTGAGACTTATTAATCAAGACAGTGATTTCCAAATAAATCCAGCATGGAATCCTGTCATTGAAAAACTTGATAGTCGGCGTAGTTCCCTGCAACTGAATGATGATAGTTGATCTGATATGGAAGTGGCAAGCCTCCACCACGGAGAGCGCTTGGAGCAGTGTATGTAGTTTTAGTGAATGCGCATGGGCTGTGTCAGCTGAATTGGACATAAATAGCACAGCTCAATGCGTCTTCACCAGTACTTTGGCGGTACTCACCTGAAAGTGACCAGAAGACTCTGCGCCGAAATACTGTGGAAGGAAGTTACGGACATCCGGCAGTTCGCCAAAAATTTTATGCAATTTGTATATATGTTTGCAGTTTTCAATGTATTTAATTACAATTATTTCACAGAAAGAAAACAGTTTATAGCACACCTCTGTCATATGCCATGTTAAGATCATGTTCTAACTTCCATACAATGAAGTTGTTTGAGCACTTTTTTTACACTGTTTAGCTTCCTTCATATCACTGTAAACTAAAACCGATGTACTCATGGGCGCTGCTTTATTTTAAAAAATGTGTACTTTCATGCTCCCTATAATATATATATTTAAAAAAATTGTTTGCATATTCTATTACAATCGATATGATCTAGAATGTAGTGAAACAAGAAAATAGTCATAAAACCATGTCTCAAATTTCTCACTGTAGCTTTTAAAGAACTAACACATCAGTCATATGAATGAGTTTGAAAACGATGATGATGATAATAATAATAATAATAATAAACAAGAATAAAGAATACAGTGACTATAACTCTTTCGTGGAATAAAAGATGAGGCATAGTAATAAATATTGCTTTAGAAAATAGTGGGGAAAACTTATTAGGAACTCAGGATTGCCATAGCGAGGTAACTGCATTATATCTTAACTGTGATCTACAAGGCAAGGGAGAAAACTGATACAACTTACAAATTTAAAAATTATACTTCAGGTACTACTCAATAATGAATTATAGTAACATATTAAACCCCTACTAAAAATTAACTGAAAATATACCACTCCTTTCAATTGATTTGTTTGCACCATCCAGCAGCAATGCAAGAGGTGTTGGTGCCTGCACATTAAAGCATTTCATATTACTCAAGGGACCTTGCAACAGAAATTTTAGCACTTGTGTCACTTTTCTTGCCAAGGTGTAAGTGTATAGTCCATTTAATTGCATTTTATAAAATGGTTTAATTTACTTTAACATCACTTTCAATTATTTGTACATTGTCAAATGTCTGTCTGTATGCTGCAATATGGAATGCCCCATCATTACTTTTTCCCTGGTGTGATAAAAGTTTTTAGTAAAATAGTCATCCGTGGACTCAGGTGTAAAGCACATGTAGTGGGTGGCACTTTGCTAGCTTTTTGTTCAGCAAATATTTGATTCACATCAGCGAAGTCCAGTCGAAAGGAAGGAAGCTTAGGATTTAATGATCAATTGACAGCATGGTCATTAGATACCAAACTCTCACTAGGATTTATAGGGTTGGAAATCAGCCTTACCTTTAAAGGAAACATCCTGGCAATTGCCTGGAGCCATTTAGGAAAATCTCGGAAAACCTAAATATAGATGTCTAAGAGTTGGGTTTGAACCACCATCCCCCTGAATGCAATCCATCTCGCTCGTTCGAAAAGCCCATTTGCCTTGCCAAATCAGATTTAAATTGCCAAAATACTCAAACTGTAAGATAATCCTTCTGCATTGTCAGTATCAGACAAATTTTAACATGAGCCAAAGTGCTGAAAGAACTTTAAATAGAAAGTTACAGTACGCATTGCTGTAATTCAGGGGTCCCTGAACTATGGCCGGTGGGGCAGGTATGGCAGATGGCGGGTCAGTTGGTTTTTGCATATTATATTTGGTTTAATGTGGGCTTTATACAGCTAATAAAAGCACCATTCGTTCATGAGTGGTTCCTTAGGAGACAACAAAAAAAAATCATGATTCTTTTGGGTACCAAAATTATGAAATAAGGCGATAGCCATTTTTACACTTTCTAACCATTGCAAACTGTCAAATTTTTACCATATGCTTTGATATTCTCAGACCTTTTTTTAATTTTTGTTTCTTTATATATAACGTAAAGAAAGTTGGACTTTACAGGTGAGAAGGCACCAGTTCGCTGATACGCAAATAAAAATAAAAAAACAGACACACACACACACACACACACACACACACAAAACTGAGCTTTCGCAACCTAAGATTGCTTCATCACAAAGAGCAGGGAAGGAGAGGGAAAAGGAAAGGATGAGGGTATTAAGGAAGTGGGTAAGGAGTCATTCCAGTCCCAGGAGAGGAAAAAAACACTTACCTTGAGGGGAAAAGGATAGGTAAACAAACACACACGCACACATGCGCAGCTGATGCGGGTCCAAGGAACCGTTTCCATCCGGACCTACCCATCTCTACAGAGAATTACCTGAAGTTGACGTTGTTGTGGTCTTCAGTCCGCAGATTGGTTTGATGCAGCTCTCCATGCTACCTTGTTCTGTGCAAGTCTCTTCATCTGAGAATACGTTCGGCAACCTACATCCTTTTGAATCTGCTTACTATATTCGTCCCTCGGTTTCCCTCTACGATTTTTACCCCACATGCTTCCGTCTAATGCTAAGTTAACAATTCCTTGATGTCTCAGAATGTGTCCAACCAATCTATCCCTTCTCTTAGTCAGGATATGCCAGAAACTCCTTTTCTCCCCAATTTGGTTAAGCACCTCCTCATTAGTTACGTGATCTACCCATCTAATTTTCATCATTCGTCTGTAGCACCACATTTCAAAAGCTTCTGTCATATTTTTATGTGAACTCCTTATCATCCACATTTCACTCCCATACAATGCTACACTCTAAACAAATGCTTTCAAAAAGGACTTCCTAACATTTAAATTAATATTGGATGTTAACAAGTTTCGCTTATTTAGAAATGATTTTCTCCCCATAGTCATTCTGCATTTTATATCTTCTTTACTTCGGCCATCAGAAGTTATCTTGCTACCCAAATAAAAAAATTCTTCTACTGCTTTTATTGTCTCATTACCTAATCTAATTCCTGCAGCATCGCCTGATTTTCTGACATTGCATTTCATTACCTTCGTTTTACTCTTGTTAATGTTCATCTTATATCTTCCTTTCAAGACACTGTCCATTACATTCAATTGCTCTTCCAGATCTTTTGCGGTCTCTGACAGAAGTACTATGTCATTGGCAAACCTCAACATTTTTATTTCTTCTCCCTGCACTTTAATGCCCTCTCCAAATTTCTCCTTCCATTCCTTCACTGCCTGCTCAATGTACACACTGAACAACATTGGGGAAAGGCTACAACCCTGTCTTACTCCCTTCTCAACCTCTGCGTCCCTTTCTTGCCCTTCGACTCTAATAATGGCTATCTGGTTTTTATATAGGTTGAATATAACTCTTTGCATCCTATATTTTACCCCTGATACCTTCAGAATTTGGAAGAGTGTATTCCAGTCGACATTGTAAAAAGCTTTCTCCAAACTGACAAACGCTAGAAACGTAGGTTTCCCTTTCCTTATCCTATCTTCTAAGATAAGTCGTAATGTGAGTATTGCCTCCCGTGTTCCTACATTTCCAAACTGATCTTTCCCGAGGTCGAATTCCACAAGTTTTTCCATTCGTCTGTAAATAATTCATGTTAGTATTTTGCAGCCATGACTTATTAAACTAATAGTTCTGTAATTTTCACACTTGTCTGAACTTGCTTTCTTTGGAATTGGAATAACAATATTCTTCTTGAAATTGGAGGGTATTTCCTCTGTCTCATACATCTTGCATGCCAGGTGATTCAATTTTTTCACGGCTGGCTCTCCTAACAACATCAGCAGTTCAGACGGAATATCATCTACTCCAGGGGCCTTGTTTCGACTCAAGTCCTTCAGCGCTCTTTCAAATTCTTCTCACAGTATGATATCTCCTATCTCATCTTCCTCCACTTTGTCTTCCATTTCTAGAATACTGCTGCTTTTCTTGTCTCCAAATCTCTCTTTTATTTTCCTGTTGGCAGTATCCATCTTTCCCTAGTTATGCATTATTCTACGGTTCTGTATTTGTCCTCTAGCTACTCATGCTTAGCCAGTCTGCATTTCCTGTCAGTCTCATTTTTCAGATGTTTGTACACTCTTTTTCCTGTTTCACTTGCTGAATTTTTATATTTTCTCCTCTCATCAATTAAGTTCAGTATATACTGTGTTATCCAGGGATTTGAATTAGGCCTTGTCCTTCTGCCTATATGGTCCTCTGCTGCCTTCACTACCCTATCTCTCAGAGCTACCCATTATTCTTCTTCTACTTCTGAAACTCTCAACCACCTCTGGTTCCTTCAATTTGTCCAGGTTCCATCTCCTAACCTTTTTGCAGTCTCTAAAGTTTTAATCTGCAGTTCATAACCAATAAGTTATGGTCAGAGTCTATATCTGCCCCTGGATATGTCTTCCAGTTTAGAACCTGGTTTCTAAATCTATTCCTTACCATTATAAAGTCAATCTGGTATCTTCCAGTGTCTCCTGGTCTCTTCCACATATACAGCCTTTCATGATGATTAAACCAAGTGTCGGTGATCATTAAATTGTCCTCTGTGCAAAATTCTACCAAGCGAACTCCTCTTTCATTCCTTTTTCCCAGTCCATATTCACCTACTACATTTCTTTCTCTTCCCTTTCCTACTACCGAGGAAACTATCAAGTTTTTGTCTCCCTTAACTTTCTGAATGATTTCTTTTATCTCCTCATACATTTTTTTGATATCCTCAACATCGGTGGTGCTAGTTGGCATATAAACTTGCACTACTGTGATCGGTGTTGGCTTTGTGCCTATCTTTACTGCGATAATGCGTTCACTATGCTGTTCATAGTAACTTACCCGCATTCCTATTTCCTTATTCATAATCAGACCTACTTCTGCATTAACACCAACTGATTTTGTATTGTTAACCCTGTACTCACCTAACCAGAAATCCTGTTCCCCTGCCATATCTAACTTTAACCTATCCATTTCTCTTTTCAAATTTTCTAGTTTACCTACGCGATTAAGGGTTAGAACATTCCACACTCCGACCCGTAGAATGCCAGTTTTCTTTTTCTTGGTGACAACATCCTCCAGAGTAGTCCCTGCCTAGAGATCCAAATGGGGGACTATTTTACCTCCGGAATATTTTACCCAAGAAGATGCCATCATCGTATAGTCATACAGTAGAGCTGCGTGGCAAAGCCATGTTAGCTGATGTTACAAGACCAGCTCAGTTAATCATCCAGACTGTTGCCCCTGTAACTACTGAAAAGGCTGCTGCCCCTCTTCAGGAAGTAGTCCCTCTGAAGCAGTCCTCCATAATACTTGCTGGGGAGAGACTGAATCAATAATTGAATCACTACAGACTAAGAACTCTTATGGATATGATGGGGTATCTAACAGAATACTTAAATATTTTTCCACATCTGTTAACCCACTACTTAGTCATATTTATAATTTTCCCTTTTGGAATGGTCGGTTTCCTAACAGAGTGAAGTTCCCAGCTGTGAAACCACTTTATAAAAAGGGATAATGTAGACAACTTTATACCTATTTTATTTATTGTAAAGCCTGTTTATTCAAGGTTTACTGATCATTTTATTTCCAATAATTTGCAGTTCAAATGTACAGCTTAGTTTCAGAAATGCTATATTTATTATCTTTTCTCTATGAGGCACTTCATGGGTTGAATAGAAAACTGCAAATGCTAGGTATATTCTTTAATTTTGCAATAGCATTTGATTATGTTGATCACAAGATATTGTTGCAGAAGTTCGAACATTATGGAGTAAGGGATAGCTCACAATTAATTCACTTCTTACTCTAATAACAGACAGCAGAAGGTGATCCTCTGCAGTAATAAAAATGGCTGTGACATACACTCACAATGGGGCACAGTTAAGTGGAGGGTGCCCCAGGGTTCTGGTCTGGGATCACTGTTGTTTCTCATAATATCAGTGATTTACCTTCTAGCATAACAGGATATTCGCTGATGACACTAGCTTGGCAGTGAGTCATGTATTGACAATATTGATGCAGTTAAACAAGTTCATGCTTGTAGAAAATAAATTGATGCTATATCACAAGACTCAGCTTCCCCCCCCCCCCTCCCAGTTTATGACACACAATACAACAAAAAATTACATTTCGATTACACAGAATGGGCGCATGGTAAGTGAGACTGAAGAATTCTAATTTCTAAGCATTTCTGTCGTGGAAAGCCCATGTTCAGGATCATGTTCAAAATCTAAAGGCAGCATTGTTAACTATTCAACCAGTTTTTGAAATAAGTGATAATTCAACACGAAAAGTAGTCTACTTTACTTATTTCCATTTGCTTATGATGTATGGTGTTATGTTTTTGGACATTTATTGAGCAAAAACAGGCAGTTCAAGCAATATGTGGGGGTAAGCTTGTGTCCTCCTTGTCGATCCCTGTTTAGTAGCCTAAGAATTGTGGCACTGGCCTCTCACATATTTTCTTTAATGTAATTTGTTGTTAATGATATTTGGTTATTCCCAAGAGTTAGCAGCTTTCACTCAGTCAATACTAGACAGAAATTTATATGCATTTTCATCACACCTCCTTGATGCGGAAAGGTGTGCAATATTCTACCATATGCAATTTTAATAAATTACCACAAGCATTCAAAATGCTTAGTAGTAATCCTCAGACTTTCAAGGACTAAACTGAAAAGTTTCATCATGGCTCACTCTTTCTTTCTGTGGGAAAAAAGCTAATTTCTATGTTACATGGTTGGTTCTTTTTACTTATGCTTAGGCATGTTGAGTGTATAGGATTACTATATGTTTCACTAATATATACTATTCTTTTGTTACAATTTGATGTACTGACTTGTTCCACGACCATGGAGACTTGCTCCTAAATTTGACCCTGCAAAATATTATAATGATGTATATAAAATTAATAATAATAATAATAATAATAATAAATTCCAACTGTGTTACCATTAGTATATCATTTGTAAATAAAGTACAAAAAGAATGATTTTTCAAATTCTATAATGTAATGGCAAAGTTCCTAAGTTATCATATGGAAACAAAATCTGGGTTACCATGAATAGACAAGAAAATTAAAGTCAAACTGCAGAGATGAGGTTCCTGAGAAAGACAAAAGGCTGCACGTGGAGTGAGAGAGAGAGAGAGAGAGAGAGAGAGAGAGAGAGAGAGAGAGAGAGAGAGAGAATTAAAAATGATGAGATCAGAAGAGAATTGTAACATGTATGAAAAGATGCAAAATATAATGAAAATTGGAGTCAACACTTTCTGAGAATGCCAGAGCTGATGTAAAAATCAAATGGGAAAAGAAATACTGGTAGACCACAGAAGAGACAGGAATGATTTTGTTCATGAGTTCAGAACACACAAAAGCCTAATCCTTGGATGGATGATGATGATAATGACGACTTTGGATCACTGAACAGAACATAATTTTAGTAACTTCCAAAATAGCTAACTGCAGAGCAATATGCAGCCATTGGACCAAGAAATAACCGCTTCAGTAAAGAATAATTACAGATGCCAAACCCACGAATGATGGCAGTCGAGTCTAAGCTTTGTCTGCGCATATTTGTCACACATTTATTGACAGTCAATAAGCTTTCAGTAATGTTTTGAACGCTTTGCTGCGACTGTTGTAGGCATTGCCAAATTAAACTTGTTTGTAGTGTGTTATTCAGTATATTTTAGTCAATTTGATGCAAGTTGGCATCACTGATGTAACAATTTCTATCCAAGCAAGCGAGGGCCATTATTTGTGGGCTTTCTTCAGGCACGTATAGATGTGTACCTCAACCATCACTTAAAAGGCAAAAATGCTGTTGTCTAGACATGTGCAAGCTGTCATGGTTCATGGATCCAACTACAGCAGTTGTAAGAAGAACTGAACAGCAACTAATAATGCTTCTGAAATTTATAAAAGAAGGGAGGGTAGGAACTGTCGTGTGGGGAAAATAAGTTGCCTTAGGTCGAGGCATAAATAATTGGAATACCAGAGATTTTGCAGTTCAGAATGGCTGGAGCTGAGGGAGGGGAGGATCCAGATGGTCCAGGTTGTGGAGTAGCTTGAATGAAGCATATTCTCAGCTGCATGTTGTGTAACATTGTCATCTACCTTGTTTACGGATACAGTTTGGCAGTGGCCATTCATCCTAATGAACAGCTGGTTGGTAGTCATACTGATATAAAAGTCTGCAGTCATTGCAACACAGCTGGTAAATCATATGGTTGCCTTCCTAGGTGGTCCGACCTTGGACCTGAACTGTAATATGAAGTGCTGGGTGAGTGGATTGGGACAGCCTTGAAAGAGCATGTTTCACCGGAGTTGGGGAGGGGGGGGGGCATAAGAATGTACTAGGATGATTAGGTGGTTGGGTGTGTGATAGTATTGAGAAACATAGGGAACACATTTGGTGTAGATCCTGCTACAAGACCTGCCCAAGTCACTCAACCACGTCTTCCTATTCCAGTCCTGTCACACACTTTTCCCCACCTAACAGTTCCTGCCAACCCCCCTCCCCTCCCCCAATGCTAGACCTCTTCAACTCATTGTATATTGCATGTTTGCATGTAAATATAGCTCCCCCCCCCCCCCAACACTACACCTCTTAAACTCTTCAATACCTTGTATATTGCACGTGTAAGTGTAAATTTAGCCCCCCCCCCCCTCCAGACGTATTCCTAAGGTGCATCTCTTACCACTCTTTCAGTACCTACATGTTCTAAGGCCACACTGTATCCTTTCCTACCACCGCCTTACATTCTTCCTGTTCCCCCACCCTTCCACCTTGCAGAAGATGAAACAGATTGTTGCAGCAGCCGGAGACGACAGTTGTGTGTCTGTGAAGTATGCCGGGATGTGTGATTGTATGAAGGATAGTATGTATCTTTTTCAGATAAAGGCTAGTGACAGATAGCTAAGTTAAACGTGTATGAATGTATTTTTTTATGTGCCCATCATAGCTTGACATATGACTCTGGGGTGGTTTGTGAACTATCCTTATTATATTGTTGAGCACATCAACATATTTACTTAATAATAATTGTCATTAAAATCCACCTACTGTTAGAAGACACACAGGTCAGTAAACTAGAAAATCGAAATTACTGTATAAAATTTAGTTTTGAAAGGTAGAAATAAAATTATTGTACGGTATAACTGGCTGGGAGATCCCATCTGGGGTTGTTCAGCACCTGGTGGCTAATCTCTTATGTGATGGTATTTTTTTCAATCGGCAGACTGTTGAAGATGGGACGAACTGATTAGGACAATACAAACACCCAATCCCAAGTTAAGACAATGAACCTGGAATCCTGCAATCTAGAGATGGTTTTCGTATGCAGAGATTAATAATATATATGTGACATGCAAAAAAATTAGTTGCTATATTAACATGTGCAATCCCAGCTTGAAGTCACTTCTAGATATAGTGAAAAAGGAGGGTAGTTCAGTTTATAATTATTATTAAAGTTCAAGATTTCTGAAAGGATTTATGTTGTTATATGTTTACATCTAACATACAGCCATACTTACATTCAAATTATTTACAAGCAGCACATGTATAACTGATGTGTTCCACATCATTTTCACACGTCACATACATCTTTTATGGAACACGAAGTTGTGCAACAGCTTAATACATTCATACAACATACTTCTTAAAATTGTTCTCAGAATTCTGGAAGTGCTATTGTTATTCTTAATGTGACACTTAGAACATGGTTACAGAAACTTACAATTCAATCTGAGTTGTTGTTGTTCTACTGACAATCAATGTTTATACTACAGTATGAATTTGGATATATACTTGAAAAGTTGTTTTAAGTGAAGCACTATGGAACAAATCAGATTTTAAATACACCAGAACTAAATCGAAAGCAGTCAGAAAAACATTTGACACCATTCTCTACATGTCAAACAGTAAAAACATCTCTTTTAAAGACACTTCAAGTGACATTTTGGACAGACATATAACTAGAACTAATGTGAATATACTTAACACATGAAATAGCTATGATGCAGAAAATGAATGATATATTTTTAAATATACTAACATTCAGATTTAAATTTGAAGTGATGTAAACACCCAATATTATTAATAAAATCTTTTATATTGAAATAAGAACATTTATCATCAGCAGTATTAATGTATCTGACAACAATGATAAACTAAGCAGGAGGAACTACAGGTAAGATGAATTTTAGTGGATTATTCAATTAAGTTTCTATCTTATTGACTGACTTAGATATTGCAAGTAATATGAGAAGCTGTATTTACAAAAATACTGTTAACAATAAAATATCTTACAAATGGGGAAGCTCTTCACCAAAGCAGATGAAAATGAATGTCTGTAGTTTCTGACATTTGGATATGGATATAGGAGAAAAGGACATTTCTGGTGGCTGTTGTTATTTTAAAAACTTGCTGCCTCACAACTCAAATTCAACTATTACTATGAAACCTTAAATGTATTTACACAATGAAAACATGTACAACAGTCTATATGGTGGAGGCATGAGGAATAGGCCTAATCCATTAATGATATTTTTTTACATAAAGATAACACCAAGCACCCTATTCCTGTCCTCTTACAGGAACATTTGATTCTTGCAAGTACCTCACTTACAGTGGGCAATCATTTTCTCTAATTCTCCTGCAGTAATTATTCCATAAAGGTTTAATAGCTCTGAATTTCATTCTACTGGATATCACAGCTTTTTGCCACATGACATAGTTTTGTAACAAACACTGAGTAAGTACTGACATCTGGCCTTCATGTTATGACTGTCCATTACAATGTAAAAAATAAGGACTTTATATATAAACAGTCTGTTAAACATTTTAATATCATACAACAAACTCAACTTAGAATTGAGTCTGACAATAAAAATAAATTATCTAAAAATCATAAAACTTGATGTATGTGTTTCATATACTATAAACAACAAATATCTGTCATATTTTAAATAAAGTACAATTTATAAAATATATGGAATTCAAATGACATTCTTATCATTAAATTGTAAGTTGTCATCAAAAATATCCCATGTTAGAACATTATATCATGATTCTGAAAGGATCTCTTCAATTGTTTTGTCGTCATGAAGGGGAGAATTGCTAAGTGCAGGTTCACTTTCTAAGAATTCCCTCAGTTCTGATTCAAGATCTGGCACAAGGCTGACAGATGGTTCATTATGCGCTGCATGTGATGAAGTACCTTCCACGTCAACTTCTATAACATGTCCACTTGCTACGGGTTCACTAAGTATTACTGGTATCTCACTGCCACTTGTTTGGGATAATGCACTCTGCACAGCATTATCAACGTCCATCATAACTGAACTTGGCTGATTCACTGCCTGCTGACTTCTAACAGCAGTTGGAACCTTTTCCAAGTGAACATTTGGAGGAATAATTTCACTTGGTAAAATTCCCATTGCTTTCCTTATTGATGGAACAGGTGCAACTGAAGCAGGGGGCAACTTTTTAGCCATATCCTTCAGACTTTCTGTTATTTTGTCCGCTGAAATACAAATAAAATAAATATGATTAAATAACCTTTAGGTATGACATGAAAATAATGTCTTGATAAAGTAATTACCATAAAATTGGAGTAACTACAGTGAAATTGTGTGTGTGTGTGTGTGTGTGTGTGTGTGTGTGTGTGTGTTTGGAAATAAATCTTTCATTTCATTCCCACAGTTATATAAACACTTTGAGGACCAGCAGCCTGGAGACATTCTAGGGCATGAAACCAGACCATATACAGTCTTCTAAATTGTCACTGCGAGGTCTGTGTGTAAAATACAATATAACCCCATTTATATGTTCTCGGATTTTGTTTTCCGAAATTTTGTTGGTCCTGTCAAATTTTCAATGTTGACTATGTCAATTTGCTTCCGTTTTTGCATTAACATATTTGCATTTTTCACCATGATTTACATTTCATGAAACCATGTTTGTGGAGAAAAATACTAATGTAATTGAAACAAATTGATGCTGCCACTGCATTTGCTTTGGAGTATAGTTGATAAATGTTATGCAGTCAAGTTTTGTGACACTTTACATTTATTCAGATATTTCTCATTTTGTTGTTTGCACTAGATGCCAAGTTGACTTATGGTGCAGAATCTGATGAGAGCATTGTATATTTTTTTTTTTACCATTATGATTGCTCCCATAAGCTACTGCACCGAGTATCAGCTTACGTTTGTGTCACTAGTAATTTTAAATACTTAGCATGACATGTTTCAAGAATTTATTCTTATTGTGAAGTGCAAATATTTATGTAAGTACTAGCTTATATGCCCATGCTTCGCAACAGATGTTAAAGAGGGACCTCTGTATATTATCCTTTTTGCATCGCTCTGTCAGTAAAGTCAGTTCTCCTAGCCTAGATATCAAATTTAAGTAGAAGTCATTGTCGAAAACGATGAATGTTCATAACGTTTTTCATACAAAACTGAAATTAATTTAAGACTGCACTCTGGAACAATGTAAATTCAATGTTAGGCTGTGTTCATAAAGTTAAGACTGCCGTGTCTAATTGTCTGTCTGGTGTAAACTTCTGAAAACTTCTGAAAACACAGATAAGAAATACTACTAATAATAACAGCACCATGAATTTGTTCTATGGTATAGTTCTAAACTGTTATCTCTCAGAGTAAGAGGATGCTGAAACATTAGTACGTTGTAATGTTGCACTGGGGACAATGTAGTTATTCTGTCTGTAGTGCGCCATATTATCGAAAACTCGACGAGTGCTAAAAATCTGGTAATTCAATCAACAGAGCAGTTTATGTCTGTTTAAATAAGACGTCATGGTGGTGGCATATGTGTTAAAGTGAGGAACGACGTCAGCTGATTGTCTGTTTAGAACTTACTAATAAATATAGTATTTCCAGTGTTTTCGCTTGTCTGTGTTATCAGCATCGCCCACTCTTTCAGCTAATACATGTCCCCCACGTCCTGCAGTTCAAACGTTTGTAAATCTATCAGACCAAACTGCGTGGTCATCAGTCCGTAGCTTACAAACTACTTAAACCTAGGTAAACTAACCTACAGACAACACACACATCCAGGCCCCAGGGAGGACTCGAACCTCCACGACGAGACGCTTTAGACCGCTCGGCTACTCCACTGCAACCGTCCTGCAGTGATTACTTCATAAAGCACAAAGTTGAAATTGACCTTGTATAATAGAACTATATATTCCATAGTTAGATTATAACTAAGTACAATTGTTTCAGCAAAAGAAGACTTCTATCTCTATCTTAATGTAGTCCGCACGAAAAGTAAGTAATTACAATATTATACCAAACAATTATGATAGCAGAGAAGTTTCTGATGAGTTTGTTGCTTGCGTGTGTATATTATCTCTAATGGCAGGCACAGAGCAGAAATATCTCTGGAGTGAGCATTCAGATGCACAGAACAGATTTTGTGTCCTTAACTTTAAGGTGGAAATCTCACCAGATATTGAGAAAAATCTACTAATTGCTGACTTTGTGTAAATGGCTGTTTTAGCGACACTTCCTCAACTTTCTTGTTGCTTCTGTGACACATTTATTTAGGCCTACATATTATTTCCATTGCTCTGCGAAAAGGAGGTGGGGGTTCTTTGCAGCTAATGCGGTACAAACCATAAGAGAAATAAATGTGTTGAAAGCATGGATTTGTTTCAATATCACATGGTAATTCCAGCTTAATGTTGAGAAAATGCACAGAACACAATGCTCACTCCATAGATATTTCTATGTATAATTTAGTGGTTATACCCATCAAAAGATCACTTTTTTTCTTTCCATGACATTACAAAACATAAGGGATACAGCTAGGAAGAAAAAAATTGTGTCCTACCTGGATTAAATTTTACTTGCAGCGATTTAGTTTGCTATTGTTGGCAACGAACTATTCGCTTTATGAGGATGATTAATTTACTGACCAGAACTGCATAAATTATTTATTTCATCGTGAACATAAAGTATTAGTCCCCTGATTCTACATGACTGATTTTTTAAAAAAAGCATTCAACGGCTCTTGCCAACATCAGCAAACAATGCTGCTTCTGTAAGTAAAATTGTACCCCTTCTTGTAGTGTATAACACCATAGTGATGGAGAAAACACACACACACACACACACACACACACACACACACACACACACACACACACACACAAACGCCATAATCAGTTATTTTGTATACTATGTAACTAACGTCACCTCACTTTGTCCTTTCCTGTATTATGGCGTTTTCGAGGCATTCCTAAACAGAATGGATTGAAGATGTAATAAGTTCGCACCGAAATCAGAAACGAAACCACATAAATTCGTGTTTTATTGCAAAGAATTCTTTGTAAATGAAAACATCGATATACGCAAAGGAATGTTGTTATGGTTTAAATTCAAATGATACCTGCAGAAAGAAGCACTTTTTTTGCCTCAGGGGCATTGCGAGGCACGCGGAGTACAGCTAGTAAAAATATTTTTTATTTTTTGTGTCGTACCTGGGTTAAATTTTACATGCACTGGCAACAGTTTAGTATGTTAATGTTGGTAACGAAATATTCGCTTTAGGAGGATCATTAATTTACTGACCGAAACAACATTAATTACTTATTTCATTATCAACACTAAGAATTATTCCCCTCATTGTATGTGACTGATTTTTCAAGGATTCAATGGTGTTGCCAACATCAACACACTACGCCGTAAGGAAAATCATAGCCCTTGTTTCAATGTATTGCACCTTAGTTATGAGAATAACACAGCATCGCCGTCTAGTAGTTATTTGGTATACTATGTCAGTAACAGCGCCTCTATACTACGCTGCATTTCAAGCATAGCATACACCAGAAACTACAAATTACGATCTTTTCTTCCCCTGATCTGATTTTGATGAAATGAAGCTTATATGTTGCCCCAAGGTACTCTCAGTTGACCTATGAAACCCCATGAAAGTTCGTATAGTACTCTTAAAGATTTGATATACTACACCATACTTATAAGCATAGTATACACATAAAACTTCAATTTACGATATCTTTTCTCCCTCTGATCTGATTCTGATGAAACTAAGTCTATGTTACTCCCCAAACTATTCTCAATTCAACTGTGGAAACCCAAGAAAGTTCGTGTAGTGCTTTAGAGATTATCCTCAACAAATTGACATACACAATGGCTTTTAAGCAAATGATTAAACTATGATATCTTTATTTTCTCTGATCCGATTTGAATGACTGAAGCCCTTATGTAACCACACGGTATTCTAAAGTTATGTGTGACAACTCCATGAACATTCGTCAAGTGGTTTTGGAGAGAAACGTGTTAAAAGAGACAGACTGGCGATATTCTTTTTTTCCTTGATCCGATTTTGATAAAATTATGCCTATATGTTGACCCAAACTTTTCTCATGTTTCCTGTGAAAACTGCATGAAGCTTCGGCCAGTAGATTTGAAGACTGAAGTGAACAGCAACAGGCCTACATTTACAGATTTATTATTAGTATAGATTTTGTGTGATGTTTCGTAAACAGTGAGACTGATGGCTTGCTTGTGTGTTTCTTTTTCTGCACACTGGAGGGGCACAATATGTTATAACCTTAAAAAATACAACTAGAGTGTAACATGCTGGCCTTGCAGGTAAAAAAGCACAGGTTCGTTGATACACACACATAAATAAAAAAACACACACACCGACACAAAAATGCTGAGCTTTCTTAACCCAAGGTTGTTTCTTCAGTAAAGAGGGAGGAAAGTGAAGGGAAAACGGAAAGGATACGTGTTTTAAGGGAGTGGGTGAGGTGTCATTCCAATTCCGGGGGCAGAAGGACTAGCGTTAGGGGGCACACACAACCAAACATGGATACATGAACAAACATCAAGGCAGACATATGTAAAAGGCACAGAAGTTGGACAAATATGGCAGTCAATGCAGAGGCTCTGTCCAGAGATCAGAGGTAAAGATGTTGAATGGTGGGCGAGAATTTGAAATTAACGGAGGTTGAGACCTGGTGGGCAACGAGAAGAGAGAATATGCTGACGGGCAAGTTCCCATCTCCAGAGTTCTGAAAGGTTGGTGTCAGTGGAAAGTATCCATATAACCCGGACGGTGTAACACTATGCCAAGATGTGCTGGCTGTGCACCAAAGCAGGCTTAGCCACAGGGTGATCCTCATTACCAACAGACACTGTCTGCCTGTGTCCTTTCATGTGAATGGACGGTTTGTTGCTGGTCATTCCCACATAGAAGGCTTCACAGTGCAGATGCACATGGGTGCTATTGCAAGTGGCTCTGCCCTTAACAGTGTACAACTTCAGGTCTTGAATAAATCGTGGTGGGCAGGTGCATAGGACAGGTTTTACACTGGGGGCAGTAACATGGGTAGGAGCTGGAGGTAGGGAAGGTGGTTTGGGGATTTCATATGGATGAACTAAGAGGTGAAGAAGCTTAGGTGGGTGGTGGAAAGACACTCTTGGTGGAGTGGGAAATAGGTCGTGAAGATGGAATCTCATTTCGGAGCAGGATTTCAGGAAGTCGTATCCCTGCTGGCAACGCACATTCAGAGTCTGATCCAATCCCGGAAAGTATCTGGTGACAAGAGGGGCACTTTTGGAGTTCTTCTATGGAAGGTTCTGGGTTTGGGGGAATGAGGAAGTGGCCCTGGCAATTTCCTTCTGGACCAGATCAGGAGGGTAGCTGCGGGATGTGAAAGCTGTTATCAGGTTATTGCTGTACTGGTTCAGGAATTCACGACTGGAGCAGATTCGTTTGCCACGAAGACCTAAGCTGTAGGGATTGACCGTTTGATATGGAATGGATGGCAGCTGTCATAATGGAGGTACTGTTGTTTATTAGTGGGTTTGATGTGGACGGATGTGTGAAGCTGGCCCTTGGACAGATGGAGATCGACATTGAGGAAAGTCGAATAGGATTTGGAATAGGACCAGGTGAATCTGATGGAACTAAAGGATGTTGGAGGGGAAAGTCTGGAGTTCTTCTTCACTGTGAGTCCAGATCTTGAAGATGTCATCAATAAATCTATACCAAATTTTGGGTTGACAGGCTTGGGTATCCAAGAAGGCTTCCTCAAAGTGTCCCATAAATAAGGTGGCATAAAAGGAGGCCATCCAGGTTCCCATGGCTGTTCCCTTTAATTTTTGGTATGTCTGGCCATTATAAGTGAAGAAGTCGTGGGTTAGGATGAAGCTGGCTAGGCTAATAAGGAAACAGGTTTTAGGTACGGTGTTTCCCCCAAGGCAAGTTATTTCGCTCCCGGGACCGGAATGACTTCTCACCCATTCCCTTAAAACCCACATTCTTTCCTTTTTCCCACTCCTTCCTTCCTCTTTTCTGAAGAAGCAACCTCGGGCTGTGAAATCTCAGCATTTCTGTGTGTGTGTCTATGTTGTTATTGATGTGTCTATCGATGAACCTGTGAAATCAGGTCAAAATTAGTATGTTTCATTCCAGATGTTTTCCCCTTTTTCACCTCTAGATTCTATCATCTTCTCCAAACAAATCTTCGAAGTCCATGTTGCAAGCTATATTGTCATGTAATTTCTCATAAAGAAAGATGAGATCAACATATATAAAACAAACTAAATTGCAAATACCCAGAAGCATTATCTTCAGCAGCAATTTAAGTGGTGGGATACTTGAAACAAAACTTAAGCTTTTCTGAACCAGAATATTATTTGTTTCTAGTGAGATATTTCCCTCTTTGATTTAGTACCTCAATTTTTTGTCTTGAATTTATAAAATGACAGAATTACTGCAAATGGCAAAACCTAATAAGAATGCATGCAAAGTGAGCACACATTAGCTCAGACAGTCGCAACAGATCGTCCATTAGCTACTGTTTCGTTGGAAATAATTCAAGATACTGACCTTACTAAATTACTTTAAATGCACACATGTGGATTTTCTGAGAGAGCAGCCTCCGTTAAAATCGGTAAAATTTCCAACTTGTTATATCGAGACACCTGCATTGGGTTCAAATTGTAGTATGATTTAAAGCAGGAAAGTGACTATATGGAGAACTTTCAAATTGCTGATAAATCCTTCAGGTTGAGGAGAAGGAACAGCAGTATTTCTATAATTCTGCATTTTCCATCTTTAACTATGTTACTTTGTTTGATAAAGTAGAACCCCATTTTTACATTTTTCAAGGAACTTCAAAGAAAACAGTGTAAAATGTGCGAAAATGTAAAATGCAAGAAATAATGTTTTAAACCATATAATTTGCATTTTTGTAATTTACATATCACAATAGGCATTAAATACTCAACATAAAGGTTAATTTATTATGTAATAAAGTTTATCTGAATTTTGTACAACTTCATGTGTCAAGCTGAACTGGAAATGGTAACTTTATGTAGGAAGTGGAAATTTGTGACATAATTTCATTCATATTAATCGACATTGTTAGCAAGTCTTTAACTGATATTCTTTATTTATGTAATGAAACATTGCACAAGTTCAGTATCTTTTGATGTTTTGCACGATGATAGTGCCGCGAGACCACAGGTTAACCTACTGCCGGCTAAGCGCAAGGGATGGTGTCACCGATTACGGTGCTGAAGGTCGCCGGTTCAATCCCATCCACCGGCTGGGAAACGTTCCAGATAAAACTCAAGACGACGTTTGGAGACCGCCAGCGACAAATCTGCTTTGCGGAATAACAACTGAAGAACTAGGCCCAACAACATGGTGAGCCAACACAGTCATGCATACAGAATGTTTTGACCCTGTGTAACATAGTCAATCCGAATATGACTGAAGTCAATAAAATCACGATGAAGGGTATTGCAGAAGACATGTACCAAGCTCTTCTGATAAAAGACGTCACTACGACGGAAGAGTTTATCAAGTGGTGCTAGCGTATTGAAGAGACGCAAAATAAGGGTTGGATGAAAGAAGTATGAAGGCTGCCGAATGTAGTCCCTATGGCCATTATGGAAGACCAGCTTGACTTTGCTTCTCTCATACGACAAATTGTGAGAGAAGAATTACAACAATTTCTTGGATTATCAGACCGAGGGAGCCTCAGATTATGCCCATGGATGTGAGAGAGGCGATGCTGCTGAGGAAAAGGTATTTCAGACATTAGCTCCTGTCAGCCCCGCCAGTTGCATGCGGCTTAAAGAATGGCCTCGCCCTGCTATGACTTACGCTGCAGTCGCCAAACAGCAGCCTATGAACCTGCTGATGCGGCTACAACCAACTCCCCTGCAACTATGAAGCCCCACAAAACAACCGCGAGATTCATTCTCTGTATTGTCGGATAATTACTGCAGCACACTAAAGAAGACAATGTTCTGTGATGTAGCCATAATGTCATCCTCGGATGGGACTTCCTTCAGGCATCCCAAGCTATCACTGACTGTGGAAGATCTGAGCTGCAAATTGAGGAAGTTGTTCTGATGGGTACATGTATTACAGAATGTTCTGGGAAGTTATTTGCCCTTGCCAATGTGACAATACCACCGTTGACAATGAGAAGAGTTGCAGTCACAAACATAGATGACGGGTTAAACTGTGAAGTGCTTGTTGATAGTAAAAAGTTTATCAGGCTCACCAAAGAAATGTATATACCAGCAACTATCATAAGCATTATCAGTGCTCGAGGAGAGATTTGGATCACTAATTGTCACGAGCAGTCACAATTTATCCCCAAAGGAATTTGTATCGGGACAGCTGAACCAATCCAGGATGGTGAGCTCAACGTCATCAACAAAGACCCATGCTCTGCTATTAGTACAGACGACACGCAGGTGGAAACAACCATGGAACTGCCAATAGGGCCCGAACTGACCAAGGAACGCCAGCGGGTGTTGGCTATAGTCTGCCAATTTTCGGGTGCATTCACACGTCAGCAAGGGAAAAGTCAGACAAAACTGCCCACGATAAGGCACCATATCAATACTGGGGATCATCCACCAATTAGCCAGCGTTCGTATAGATTGTCACCAGCTGAAAGACAGATAATTCAGGAGGAAGTGGAGAAGATGTTGCATGATGACATTATTCAACCTTTGAAGAGTCCTTGGTCGTCTCCGGTGTTCCTCGTAAAGAAGAAGGATGGCACGTGGCGATTCTGTGGCGACTATCGGTGGCTGAACAAAATCACAAAGAAAGATGTCTACCAATTGCCGCGCACTGATGACACCTTAGACTGCTTGAAAGGAGGTACATACTTCTCAACTATGGACATGCAGACAGGTTACTGGCAAATCCAGGTTGACGAGGCTGACAGGCTTTTATTACACCTGATGGCCTCTATGAGTTCAAAGTCATGCCATTTGGATTATGTAATGCTCCGGCTACTTTCGAACGCATGATGGACAACTTGCTTCAACACCTTAAGTGGACGACTTGTCTTTGCTATTTAGATGACATTGTCATTTTCTTGAAAACATTCGAAGAACATCTAAGACGCCTGTCAACTGTGTTGAAGTGTGTTCAGACTATAGGACTCTGCCTCAATCCAAAGAAGTGCTCTTCGTCGCCAAAGAGATAAAAATCCTGGGGCACCTAGTCAACAGAGATGGTGTCTGTCCTGACACAGATAAAGTAAGGGCAGTCACAGAATTTCCAATTCCTCAGCACATTCGTAATGTGAGAAGTTTTCTCGGGCTGTGCTCATACTACCTACATTTCATAAAAGCATTTTGTAACAAGGCACATCCATTGCAAGAACTTCTGCAGGGAGACGCCAAGTTTTACTGGGATGAGACAAAAGAAATATCTTTCTGGGCACTTAAGGAGGCTTCCGCACCAGTTCTAGTCTTGTATGACGAGAATACGGAAACTGAACTTCACACAGACACCAACGGTTATGGGATTGGTGCAGTTCTTGTACAAATTCATGAAGGTGCTGAAAAGGTGATAGTCTATGCATCAAGAGTACTCTCAAAATCCGAGATAAACTACTCTACAACTGAGAAAGAATGTCTCGCAGTTATCTGGGCTTCAACAAGTTCCGGCCGTATTTATTCGGCAAACAATTCACCGTCATGATAGAACACCTGACTAGCTTGAAGGATCCATCAGGTCGACTAGCATGATGGGCACTAGGACGATCTCAGAGTGGTATTCAATAATGGGTGCAAACATAAGGATGCCGACTGCCTTCCGAGGAATCCATTAGTGCAACACAACAGCACGAATGAAATTTCAGCCCTCGCTGAATTAGGTGATGTTACAGCTGAACAGAGGGAAGATCTAGCACTATCAAAAACCATAGAGGGCTTGGAGAAAGGAGAACTGACCAATGGAGAGTTCCAACTTATAAACGAGACATTGTATAAGAGCAACTATGACCCACTGTGCCCCAAATGGCTACTGGTCGTTCCAGCTCATCTCCAGCCAGATATTCACAAGTATTTCCATGATGCTCCAATATCCGGTCATCTGGGATTCGTCAAGACCCTAGACAGAATCAGATGCAGGTATTACTGGAAAGGTCTCTATCGATCTGTCAAGCACTATGTGAGTCACTGTAAAGAGTGCCAGTGACGGAAGCCTATGCCGCAATTATCTCCAGGGCATCTCGTACTGATTCCACCTGCAGCAGCTCCATTCCACCGAGTTGGGATCAATCTTTTAGGAAGGTTCCCGAAGCCGACAACCGGTAACCGATGCATCGTGGAAAAGTATTCCAGTCAAAACTAGTATCAGAGGTAATGTCATGTTGTGACATTGTCCACAGAATGACAACTGCATACCATCCTCAGACAAATGGTCTTACAGAACATTTTAACAAAACGTTAACAGATGGGCTGTCGATGTTGAGAAGAAGGATTAGGATACAATACTGCCAGTCATGACATTTGCTTATAATACTGCAAGACAAAACACCACAGGCTTCACATCGTTTTTCCTGCTCCATGGCCGTGAAGCTGAGACAACAACGGATACTCTGTTCCTGTTCCAACTGGACGACACTCAGGATGACTGTGTGAAACAGCTCATCACCAGGGTCGAAGAAGCAAGACAGGTGGCTCGCATACAGACATTGGATGCCCAGGAGAAGTACCGTCAGCAGTATAGCGACAAGCACCAACCTGTTGTGTACAGCCCATGAGATCAGGTATGGATTTTTACCCCTGTGCAGAAAGTTAGACTACCAGAAAAGTTATTGAAACAATACTTTAGTCCATATTGTATCATACACCACCTGTCAGACGTCACATACGAAGTTGAGGATTATGAGCTGTCATCGAAACGACAAGGACGAAGAGTCATTGTTCACGCCCTCCGCATGAAGCCTTACTACAATCCTGAAGAGCAGATAGGCAAAAATGGCTTCTTGTTCAAGGAGGTAATGATATTGATGAAGCCACAACAGGAACGTCTGTCATTGATAATCATGCAGAAGGAAAGAATTTCCCAGAACTGCCATACAGAGGACCCATGACAAGATAAAGATCCAGAACATTGCAGCTGGCTCCAAAGGTAACCTAAGAACATGTCTCTGTTTTTTCAGGAGAGGGAGCAATGCCACGAGACCCCACGGTAACCAACTGCCGGCATGGCGCAAGGGATAGCGTCACCGACTGCGGTGCTGGAGGCCACCAGTTAATCCCGCCCACCGTCTAAAATTTATTTCTTTGTAATTAACATTTCCAGAATGTTCTACATGTTTCTTATGTTCACTTGTAACTTCTACTTTTTTCTTACGTTAACTATTCTTCTAATTTCTGGTGCATTCTGTCTGTGTATAAATAGCAGAGTACTCTGCCAGAGAGCAGTTAGTGCAGTGTTCAGTTGACAACTCTGCCTTCGAAGTCAAGCCTGCTTCCATTTCAACACGATAATAGTTGAGAATTTATATGCATTCTCAAGTGCAAATATATGCGTACATATTTTTTTGTGACATTCGCATGGGGTTGGCATCTCATGCTGTAATCGCCTTTTTGATTTTATAACATACTGTGCCTCCTTCAATGTGCAGAGAAACATACACAAGCAAACAATCATTCTCACTGTTTACCAAAGTCACAAAAATACTTACATAAATATTTACACTTCACAATGAGTACAAATTCTCTAAATGTGTCAGGCAAAGAATGATTACTACCAGTCGCCAAAACTAAGCTTAGCGGTCTGCCATAGTTGGAGCGGTGACTGATGGGATGCTCCCAACAGCCACCGAACTGTGAGTCAACTTGGTGTGTACCGCAAACAATGAAACTCTAAAAATAAATCTGAATAAATGCAGAGTATCACGAAACTTGACGGCATAATGTTTATAAACACTGTACTTGAAGGCAAAAGCCATGCCAGTGTCAACTTATGTCAAATATGTCATTTTTTTCTTCAAGAAAAAGTTTTTATGAAGCATAAAATGTGGGAAAAATGCAAATATGTTAATGCAAAAACTAAGACATATTAACAATGGAAACTTAGGATATTTGATGGTACCAGCAAAAATTGTGTAAATGGCAGACAAACATAAAACCCATGAATTAAAAAATGGGGTTATGTTGTATTTGACTAAGAAATCTTGTTTCATCCAATATATTCTTTTGGGGTTTCCTCCAGATCATAAATTTGTCATAACATTTCTAGTGTCCACTGACCATCTACTGCAGATAGCATACTTTTATATAAACTCATCAATGTGATGAAAATGTCAAAGAATTCGTGCTGTCTTATTATTTTAATAGAGTAATATTTGGAATCTGGGTTTTCAAGATTTTACTGCAAATGTTATGTACTGTGTGTCAGGATTGTACCACTGCTTTCAATAGAGATATATTGAACATTCCTGCTCATTTAAAGCAGGTAGTGTAGTATATATTCACCAACACATTGTGTAAGCAGCAGAGAGTGACGGAACATGACCAGGGATGCAATCTGGTCATATGGTCCACACACCGTGACAGCTGGTATACAGGGAATCACTTGCTCCAGGATAAGCATGAATTTTGGCAGGCCACCACCAACTCCACGACACTACCAATAATCGCTACTGTGTTATTGTGGTAGAATAGGTGGGAAAAAGGTATGGCTTTATCTTGCTGGTCTTGAGTGACCCGAGCAGGTTCTGCTTGTATGCAGTTGATGAAAGTACACATTTCAGTGTAGACGTTGTGTACTGCCTATTCCAAACAAAATTTGCCCACGACACAGCTTCATGGTGTGAGGCCCATCAGTTACTTATCTATGGCACATTCACACCAGCGTTCCCACCATTACTTTATGTAATGATGAGATTGTTTTGACAACTTTGAGTTGTGTTTCATCTGGTCTGAATTTATCACATACTCTCACAATGATGAACTACCAGTCATTTAACTTGTTGCTACAGTGCCCTTGATGGTAAATTTTTTCTTCTTCTGTAAGTGTATTTGAACACACTGTTATCTGGTGCCACTATTATATTTTTCAAGCGAAACAAAAACCTTAGCTTATGCTTTCTGTCACTGTAAGTAAACAACTCAATTTGCTGTTATGTTTAGGTATGAAGAAATGTAAAGCTGAAGCTGCATATGATAAATCAGATTCAGTATCTTCCGACAAGTGTGAGGAACTGGAAAATGAAACTAACGTAGAGATGTAAGTAGTTGATCATATAACTACGTTTCAAAAATAACAATTGTTGATAATGAAATTAAGTTTCAAAACTAATAATTTATACTCAGAAAAAGACAAATCAATTAGATGGATGAAGCGCCCTCCATCATGAAATGTAAAAACACAAACTCAAAAAACTATTTTTTTATCTACCAGGTTTTGACTCTAGAGTATTTTCAGGTTTTTCTTTCGTGTGGGTGTTGAGGTCCACTTTTGGTTATGGTAGTAACACTAGAAGTGGGTTTTTATGATTGCCTTTTGACAGCTCAAAATTTAAATGAAAATAATGGCTTAACTGATACAAAAATTGAATAAACAAATTTGTAGAGGAGGAAATTCTCTACAATTATGCTCTGATATGTTTTTTCATATCTCTCATCATATCAGAGATATTTGCAAAAATAACGGAGATCTGACACTGTCTGTAACATGTTCCTTCATTTTAAGCCCCGCTGTTGAACCAAATGGCACCAAATACAGATGTAATTGTTGTCCGCCAGCGAGCAGAGCCTCCATTTCTCAAATATATTTGACAAAAATAGGTTGTTAGTACTAAAAATAGGCCGCTTGTGATGGCCTTTTGAGAATAGGAAATTTAATTGGAAGTAACGCCTCAACCATTGGTCTGAGACGAAAACTGAATAAACATATTTGCGGAGTAGAAAATTTTCAACAACTTTGCTCTGTTACATTATTTCCATAAATCACATTGTTTCAGAGATATTTGCAAAAATAATGGTGATCATTTGATTTTACGTCAACAGTACAGGCAAAGAAAATGAACATGAGAGCTACCATGGCAAGACAGGTGATGATATTTTAATGAAGAAAGGCAATGAAAATATGGGAGAGACATTATAGTAATAGTTTAAAGAGGTAAAAGTTTAAGAAAAGAGTAGGCCTGTACAGTATTTGTCAAAGCTCAACTCAAATACCAAATAATTTTGGCTGTTTGTTAAAATACGGCCAGAAAGAATATTACATGGTGAGTGCATAGATATTATCATAATAGTAGAGGTGTAATCATATCGTCCCTAATTTTGTATTATTTTTCTCTGAAATGTTTGAAAAATCATAAAACTACAGGAAAACCTAAAGTGGGCCATAAAACATATAGGCGTAATTTTTTAATGAAGGTATGTTTAAAAAAAGTATACATGAGAAGCATTTCAGGGAATTTTGCTTGCCAAAAGCAAAAATTCAGAAGTGACCCAATTAAGGGTTTGTCGAGTTCCTTATCTTTGTCAGTTTTTTGCTGCTTTCAACAGATGAACAGACGGCGTTGTTATTACTGTTTTGACAAAGAACATCTTATTGATTCAGAATGAATAACAACAACATGGCAGTTTGACCAAACTATTAGACATATATCAAAGGAACAACAGAAGTTCATTACACAGCATGTGGTGTGAACAATTAAATTAATAATACAAATGCAAATAAAACATGAATGTGTGGAATTTAGACACAATAATAATACAACATAGATTTTATGCACTGGTGGCTCTTAACACTGTATTGGTAGTGTCACTAGGAGGAACATTACTGGTCACATTGTATCTGTGAAGTACAGAGTCAAAATTGCACTGTTAGCTTTAACTAACCATAGAAGTTGCAGCGAATAGGTAAACAAAACAAGGGAAAAACACATGTAAGTATTACAATGGAATCAACTAACCTTTGGTTTCATGATAATTTACGATAGAATGTTTAGATCTGCTGATGTGTGGGTTGCTATTTCAGGCATATGTATCTGTGACATCATATGTGACCATTCTAGTGTTAAACATTGGTGTGTTTACAACACCCTGTGCCAGGATTAACAAAGGAATGGGTGGGGGGTGGGGGGGGGGGGGGACACCGCCACTCCTTAAGGGTTGACATTGCCAGATGCGAGTCAATTGACTTGTTGTATCTTCATTGGCTGCTGCTAGATTCCACAATGGAGCGCCTCTGTGGATTCATGCCGTATGCCATATTACGTAGTTTTCGAGTTCATATAAGTTGCTGTCAGTAGTGGTCATTTCCAAAAAATTGCTCACAACGAGTTTATTTTTGTTGATAGCATCACATGGACGAACTCAAAAGGAACCGAGTTTTGACGACGTAAAACAGGTGACACCAATTTGTTATCTACACCTGAAAATTGGAATTCTAACCACTCCGGTTGTAAACTCGTAATTTTAAACAATTTTCGTAACAATTATGATTAAATTGTAATGGCTAGAACCTCTGATAAATGGACCTGAATCTAAATTCTCATAAATTTTTTTGAATTTGTGAACTTTTAAGTTATGCCTTGTTCAAATAATACTAGCCTCATTGCAAACACAAATATAATATTGATGTATTGTTGTACCTCCATTTATATATCTGAAGTTAGAAAGAGTAATAATAAGTGGTTGTCTGGAGACATGGTTTCACTGTTTTGTATGTATGTATGTGTGTGTGTGTGTGTGTGTGTGTGTTCATGAGAGAGAGAGAGAGTGGGGAGGGGCTAAGTATAATACAATGCAAATAAAACTGTAAAAATACATACCAAGATGAACTTCACCATCTGAAGCATGTGGTACCTGTGATAAGTGCACAGGTGGAGGAAGACTTAACCTGTCATTCTGAACTTGCTGCAGCTTCTGAATGAGGGATGAAGTTTGCTCCAACTGGGACTGCATTGCTTCATCACCAGCTTTTTGATCGCTGCCATAAAATGACTTTTCTGAAAGGAAATTCCAAAGAAATGTAACATAGATGTGGATTTTTTAGTATTTAAGTATATAATGGAAACACAATGGGCACTCACCTAATACATCAAGAAAACATGTATCTAAACCAAAATCCTTTATTGTTTTAAGCTGTCCCATATCCACTTTTTTCTCCTTTAAAGGTGGCACATTTTCATTATTTACGAGACTTGAGCTATTTACTTTGCCTTCTAACATCTGTTTTATTTTCTCCTCTTCTTCTCGTAACTTCCGCCTTTCCTCCAAAACCTTTTTTGTTTTGCTATGTTCCCCATTAGTCAACAGGTCCAGGAGATTATCTACCATTGTGAGGGTATAATCGTTATCCTTGGCAAAATCTAAAATGCTGAAAAATAAACAAACAAATAAATATTGATGATGATCATTTTACATTCATTTGCAAAGAATCATAGAGACGGAGCAATTTGTAGAGGCATTCCAGGCCAGGAAGGTACTGGGTGATTAAGGGGATGCTTCTGGGTGGTCTGGGGTTAGGAACATTCTTGCTGGAAGGGGAAGAATGAACTTCTTGGGGATCTGCTTATGGACAAGATTTGTAGGGTAGTTGCGGGAGAGGAAAGCATTGGATAGATTGTTGTTGTACGTGGTGAGGGAGTCATTACTGGAGCAGATACATTTGCCACGGGTGCCTAGGCTGTAGGGAAGGGATCGTTTAATATGGAAGGGATGGCAGCTATCAAAGTGGAGGTACTGTTGCTTGTTTGTAAGTTTAATATGGACATTCTAAAGTCATGCCCTGAGAAGAGATCATCACTCTAAGGTGTTCCTCTCACACCACCCAGAGTAGCCTTCCGCCGTCCTCCCAACATCCACAACATCCTTGTCCAACCTTCCACAACATCCCAAAACTACCCTCCCTACCTAATGGTTCCTACCCCTGT
The DNA here is from genome assembly GCA_026315105.1 of Locusta migratoria. NCBI lineage: Eukaryota > Metazoa > Arthropoda > Insecta > Orthoptera > Acrididae > Locusta > Locusta migratoria. The sequence goes on from CM048748.1 coordinate 221,854,946, forward strand.
AACCGATGCATTTTGCATATGCCTGGCTGTGTGTGTGTGTGTGTGTGTGTGTGTGTGTGTGTGTGTGTGTGTGTGTACGCGTGTATATGTGTGTGGGTGGGTGTTATTTGTTTTCCTATATTTTTTCCCCAAAGGTAAGTCTTTCCTCTCCCAGAATTGGAATGACTCCTCACCCGCTCCTTTAAACCCAAATCATTTCCTTTTCCCTCTCTACATCTACATCAATACTCTGCAAATCACATTCAAGTGCCTGGCAGAGGGTTCAATAACCACTTTTATAACTTTTCTCTACCATTCCATTCTCTAATAGTGTGCGGTAAGAAAGAACACCTTAATCATTCCGTTTTCGATATGATTTCTCTTATTTTATTGGGATGGTCATGTCTCCCTAAGTAGGTGGGTGCCAGCAAAATATTTTCACATTCAGAAGTAAAAGTCGGTGATTGAAACTTCGCAAACAGATCACGCCACACTGAATAACGTATTTCTTTTAATGATTTCCACCACAATTCTTGAAACATTTCCATGACGCTTTCCCCCCGGTAACGTGATAATACAAAATGAGCTGCCCTTCTCTGAACCTTCTCAATATCTTCCGTCAGTCCCACCTAGTGAGGGTCCCACGATGGGCAACTGTACTCCAGGAGAGGATGCACAAGTGTGATGTAAGCAGTCTCTTTGATGGAGCTGGTGCATCTTTGAAGCGTTCTGCCAATGAATCGTAGTCTTTGGTTCGCCTTCCCCACAATATTTTCTATGTGTTTGCTCCAGTCTAAGTTGTTCATAATTGTAACTCTTAGGTATTTAGTAGAATTTACGACCTTAAGGTTTAACTGATTTACCGCGTAATTGAAGTTCAACAGATTTCTTTTAGTGGTCATGTGTATTACTTCACACTTTTCTTTATTTAGTGTCAATTGCCAATTTTCGCACCATGTAGAAATTTTGTCTAAACCACTTTGCAGTTGCTTTTGATCCTCTGTTGACTTCACTAACCGATAAACGAAAGCATCGTCCGTGAACAGTCTAAGGGAGCTATTCAGATTGTCTCCTAAATCTTTTATAAACACAAGGACCTGTAATGCTTCCCTGGGGAACGCCAGATATCACTTCTGTTTTACTCGATGACTTACCATCAATTACAACGAACTGTGTCCTTTCTGATAGGAAATCGTCAATTCAGTCCCACAATTGGGGAGATATTCCATAAGCAAGCAATTTCATTAGAAGCCGGTTGTGGGGTACAGTGTCAAAAGCCTTCCAGAAATCCAGAAATATGGAATCGATTTGAGATCCCTTGTCAATGGCTCTTATCACTTCATGTGAATAAAGGGCAAGCTGTGTTTCGCAAGAGCGATACTTTCTGAATCTGTGTTGACTATTGGTTAATAGGTCGTTCTCTTCGAGGTAGTTCATAATGTTTGAACAAAGTCTATGTTCCAAGATCCTACAGCAAATCGACATCAATGAGATTGGCCTGTAATTCTGGGGATCACTCCTACTGCCTTTCTTGAATATTGGAGTAACTTGGGCAACTTTCCAATCTTTGGGTACAGTTCTTTCACTGAATGATTGGTTGTAAATTATAGCTAAGTATGGAGCTATTGCATCAGCATACTCTGAAAGGTATCTAGTTGGTATACAATCTGGCCTGGAAGATTTCTTTTTGTTTAGTGGCGTAAGTTTTTTACTACTCTACCTCTAAGTTTCGCATGCTGGCAGCTGTTCTTGGATTGAATTCTGAAGTGTTCTCGTCTTCATTGGTGAATGAATTTTGGAAAGCTGTGTTTAGTAATTCAGCCTTAGCAGTACTGTAATCGGTAGTATTACCATTGCTACCGCGTAGTGAAGGTATTGTTTGTGTTTTGCCGCTAGAGTACTTCACATATGACCAGAATTTCCTTGGATTTTCTGCAAGATTACTAGACAGGAAGTGGTAACTACTATAGGCTTCTCGCATTGAAGTCCACATTAGTTGTGAGTTTCAGTAAAAGATTGCCAGTCTTGTGAATTCTGTGTGTTTTTAAATTTTGCATGCATTTTTCTTTGCTTCTGCAACAGTGATCTGACCTGTTTTATGTACCACAGAGGTCAGCCCCATCCTTTATTAATTTATTTGGTATAAATCTCTCGACTGCTACTGATATTATGTCTTTGAAAGAAAGCCACAACTGATCTACACTCGCATTTTTAGTTTTGAAAGACTGGAGACTATCACTCAGGAATGCATGATGCGAATTTTTATCTGCTTTATTGAATAGATATATTTTTCGTTTATTTTTGGTGCATTTGGGAATTTCGACATTCAGTCTTGCTACTACAACTTGATGTTCACTAATCCCTGTATCTGTTTTGATGCTCTTTACTTGCTCAAGATTATTTGTTGCTAGGAGATCAAGGGTATTTTCACAACCATTTACTATTCTAGTGGGTTCATGAACTAACTGTTCGAAGTAGTTTTCAGAAAAAGCATTCAGAACTAGTTCGGACGATGTTTCATATTTGCCACCGGTTTTGAATACATAATTATGCCAACATATCGAGGGTAAATTGTAACAATATGCTTCGGATACCTATTTGAAATGTGATTCAAGCTTTCTTTGAACATTTCGGCAACTGCATCGTCTGAGTCAGGGGGCCGATAAAAAGATTCAATTACTAATTTATTCCGGTTGTCAGGTATAACCTCTACCCATACCAACTCACAGGAAGTATATGCCTCAATTTCGGTGCAGGATAAACCATTTGTAACAGCAATAAATGCGCCACCCCCTTTTTTATTTATTCTATCCTTTCCTGAAAACCATTTGGCCCTTTGAAAAAATTTCGGCCGAACTTATCTCTGGCACCAGCCAGCTTTCAGAACCTATAATGATTTGTGCCTCGGTAATTTCTATCAGCGCTTGGAGCTCTGGAACTTTCCCAATACAGCTACGGCAATTTACAACTGTTACACCAATGGTTCCTAGATCTGTTTTCTTCCCGTGTCTGACTTGCCCCCTTTGAGACTGAAACCCATTTTGTGTATTCCAAAGGCCCTCTAACCTAAACCCATGTAGCCGCTTCCTGAATATAGTGGACTCCTGAGCTATTTAGCAGAACTCTAAAACCCACCACCCTTTGGCGCATGTCGAGGAATCTGCAGCTCACATGGTCGCAGAACTGTCTGAGCCTCTGATTCAGACACTCCATTTGGCTCTGAATCAGAGGTCCGCAAGTCAGTCCTGTCGACAATGCTGCAGATGGTGAGCTCTGCTTTCATTTTGCAAGCAAGACTGGCAGTCTTTAACACTTATGATAGCTGCTCAAAACCAGAGAGAATCTCTTCCAATCCAAAGCAACACACATCATTGGTCCCGACATGAGCCACCACCTGCAGCTGGCTGCACCCTGTGCTCTTCATCTGGAAGGACCCGTTCCACATCTGAAATGACTCACCCCAGTATGCACACGGAGTGCACATTGGACTTCTTCCCCTCCCTAGAAGCTATTTTCCTAAGGGGCTCCATCACCCGCCTAACGTTGGAGCTTCCAACAACTAACAAACCCACCCTCTGTGAGTGCCCAGATCTTGCAGGCAGAAGGGCGAGTACAGGAAAAGCGACACCATCTGCATCAGGAACATCCTCTGCCACAGACAGCGCCTCGAATCTGTTCATAAGACTAACCAGGGAGGCCTCCACTTCGGTCCCCCAGGAAGTCTTACGCCGCCTGACACGCGCTCAGAAGACCTCAGAAACCACCACGGATTGGGAGGCGACCCTCTTGCGGGCATTAAGCGGGCTGGCCACAGCCATAGGCCAATCAGAGGGCACAACAGATGCACAGGGTGTCTGCTGCACCCCCACGAGCGGCCCACAACAGCGGCGCCCACCTACCGCAGTCTGAAGTGTTGCCAGCGATGCCAACGCTGCCTGAAGCTGCAAGCGAAGAGTCACCAACTCTGCCTGCATCAATCACAGTTCCTAGCCATTTTAAAAACCTATGTATGTTTCAAGTAAGTACGACTGAGGACACAGAAGTTTGATAAACAGTGAGCTTAGAAAAATATGTACCTAACACTAAGCTGTTTATTAACGGCAAATCTAAAAAATATATATGCGATCTAATAAATCAAAATATCAACAACTGAACTGACAACTAAATGCGATTCTTAATAAATAAACACACGAGCACACTTAAGTTTGAAGAACTGTAAAGGTAAGCACACACGAAATGAAAATAAGTTGCTTTTATTAAGAAGCCGGTTACCTTACAATGTAGAGCTGCTGCTTTCCATGTGTGCATTGGCCGGCGGTCACTACTCTGCCTGAAGTAGCAACAAATGGTTGCAAAAGCTTGCTTTTGTGTGTGTTTGTCTTTGCTTTATTTATGTTTGCTGTCACATACCTGTGCTCCTTCGCCTGGTAAGTAAACTTCATCTACTTTTTATATATATTCTTCCTGCTAGGAATTTTTCCTCTATACTGTGTGTGTGTGTGTGTGTGTGTGTGTGTGTGTGTGTGTGTATGAGGGGGTTCTCCATATCTTTCCCTGTTAATCAAAAACGTTTTAGACACCCCCCCCCTCCTTCGCATCATTCGGTTCACTCATCTTTCCTTCCCTTTACTGCTTGATCTTTCCTCTTTGGTTATATAAATCCTCTTTGGTATGGTTCAGTACTAATATACAGTATCTCTGACTTCCACACTCCTCTAACATCATCCTCATGACCTAGGTCGTGAATTATCTACCCCTTTCGGTCCCATTCCTTTTTTCTTCCCTTCTCTCCTACCTGAAGAAGGAACCATTTTCCAAAAACTTCTTCTTTTTTTGTCCTTTTTCTTTCTGTGTGTGACTACTGGTGGTAAAGCACAAAGGTAAGTACTGGCCAGCCAATCTATCTCTTTTGAAAAATAAATTAAACATTATATTAATTTCTTTTTAAATTGTAGTTGGCTGTCTGTCAGACTTTTGATACTATTTGGTAAGTGGCAAGAGACTTTTGTGGCAGCATAATTCACCCCTTTCTGTGCCAAAGTTAGATTTAATCTCGAATAGTCAAGAGACACTTTCTTATAGTGTTGTAGTTATGCATGCTACTTTTATTTTTTAATTGGGTTGGGTTATTAACAACATATTTTGGAGGATAGATAACAACTCACCGAAAGAGGCTCACTGAGCTGCTGACAGGCATGAAAAATAGACAACCAGATTCACAGAACTTAAATTTTTGGCTATGGCCTTCATCAGAAAACATACATTCACACAATCACCATGTCTCGCCACTCCAGACTGTCTAGATGCTTGTGGCACTGGAGTGGCCATAGATGGTGGTTGTGTGTGTATAGTTGAGTGAGTGCTTGTGTGAATGTATGTGTTTCTTTTTCTGATGAAGGCCATGGCCGAAAATTGAAGCTGTGTGAATGACATTGTCTATTTTTCGTGCCTGTCAGCGAGCCTCCTTATGGTGAGTTGTTATCTATCCTTCATTATTGACATTTCTATAGGATTTTTCATTTTTTCAGCATTTTGGAAGTGAATATAGAAATTGTGAGTCTACTGTGATGATCCCTAGTTCCTTACACAAATGTCTGCAGGGATATCTCGGGTGGAGTCCAGAAATTATTCTGATTATACACTTTTGTCATACTAATACTTTTTTACTAATTGACAAATTACCCAATATATGATGCCACATGTAGGAACTGAATAAAAATAGACGTAGTAAGATACTTTACTGAAATGTTTATCACCAAAATTAGGAAAAACCCTATTAGCGTAAGTAGCTGAAGTCAAACATTTCAGATGATCATAATTGTGTGCCTTTCAATTCTATATCTCAAAACCTAAAATTTTTTTAATAGTATACTTCAGCGACAGACTTCTGCTCAAGGTCTATGTTTATCAACGGTGTCTTGCCATTTACTGTACAGAATTGTATTGTTGTAGTGTCAGCAAAAAGCACTTGTTTTGCTTCTTCTTGAATATAGAATGGTAAGGCATTAATACATATTAACCCTTTGAACACTAAATTTTATTAATTTATGAAAATAATGTTTCTATAAATAACAATTGGAATAATGTATACGGTTTATAATTTTTTCTATTATTTTAGTTTGTGGGAGAAAATTGGGGTTGATTCCAGATGGCACCATTGGGCAGGATGTGTTTCCTTTAACGTCAGTAACATAATTTTTAAACTGTTTGCTAATGACAATGATTGCTTGCTACTATTTTAAATATTTGACAATAATTTTTAATGAAATTTTCAAGTTGGTATATTAATTTGAATGTCTTTCTGTATGTATCCCAATTTAAAACATAACACAACAAAATGTATTTTGTCAATGCATTGTAGTCTAATGCCCCCTCGAAGTAATAGTGGACGTCCTACTCTTATTTTGGAAAGTCCTGTAATGTTGTTTGCAATCTTTGGGCAGATGCTTGTACCTAGTGGAACAGATAAAGATGATATTGATGTTGCAACACTTGATGGGAAAGGATGAATAAGAGCAAAGGAACTTGTAGGATCCCTTTCCTGATAGCTCTCCAGTTTGAGGAAATGGCTAATTTTTGTGCAATATGTGAACAGCTTATTTCAACTTTCCCACACACACACACACACACACACACACACACACACACACACACACACACAAATACAATAATTTCTTTGTGAAGTATATGTAAATTGAGAATCACACCTACCTTTCAGCATACTGCACTGCAGTTTCATCTCCATATGTTTGATAAATTAGTTCCGTCTCCTCCTTTGTCAAATTAGCAAATGTAGAATCATAAGATGGTGCATATGACCCAAAAGCTCCATAATACAATGGTTTAACTGGAAAGAAGAAAAATATTATTAGTAATCCATTATAGCGGGCTGTGTTGAAAATTCAAGCAACCACTAAGTACAGTCTGTGCCAGTGTTCACAGAGGCACTGCATGTAGCAGTGTCAATGATCGCAGTGCCACTACAGTACTGTGGTAGTCACAAGAGACATGCTGCATCAAAACATTCATTGAGGAGTAAACTACTGACGAGTAACATGCTCTACTATCAATGGGAGAAATGAAAGTTACAACCCTTTTTGGTGATGAGTTTGTGACTTCATATACAAGTGTTTGAACTATCTCAGTGCCTGACAAGGAGTATGTCAATGAGGCCTTCAGCTAGAAAATTTGCCACTGTTGGAGGTTTGTAAATCCCCAGGCCTTTGAAGTCTAACATACAGCTGGCAAACAGATCGAGGCTTGGTGCGATGTAGCAGCAGTTGCTGCTGACACTGGGTAAGGGACATCTGCTAGTTTCCGTGAAGAGGAGGAAGTGGCAGCCATTCAAACTTGCCCTCAGCATTGAATAGGTCAGCAGTGTGCAAAACAACAGCAACTGCTTCACAACCGAGCCACCTGAATCCCATTTAATACATACATACATACACCATCCCCACCTCTGTGACCTAACCTTCCTTCCCCCCCCCCTCCCCTCTCCACCTATTCCCACATTTTGTTGTCATATCCCCACTCTACCCCATTATTCACTTTCTTGTGTCTAAATCATATAGCTCTGGCAGCTGTTTCAATATCCCTTTTGTTTGGGCATATTATAGCCCTTTTTGGCACTTGCAAGGGTCTTCAATAAAAACCTACTACTTTTCAATAAAAACCTACTACTTTGTTGGAGAACAAAAACCCAGCAAGTATTTTTCTGCCAGTGAAGTGATGGTGAAAACATCAAAACCACAACTTTTAGATATAACATTGAAAACACATCATTGCTTAAGTAGAGAGCATGTCTGTAGCAGCTAAAGGGTTAAAGGCACTTTTCCTGGCATTGGTAATTCTCTCTATTGTAGTAATGAATGCAAGATTTGTAAATTTTATACTAGGATGCCCTTGATACCTGTAATTTAAGTGTCAGCTCTCAAGTAATCTGAGCACTCAGAAATTTTGAAGAGAGAGAGAGAGAGGGGGGGGGGGGGGAATCCCCATGCCAATTTGTGTAGATGAGGATACCACCCGTTAGCTTTGTACAAGCACGTGAGATAAGCCATTGGGATGTCACGTCTATTAAATTTAAAAAAGACACATAAATATCAAAACAATTGTCACCACACTGATTGAGAGAGAGAGAGCAGCACACGGTTATCATCCAGAGCATGCGAATCTTGCACCAACCCCATAAAATTCTTGTATTTTACCTACTAAACGTAATCATACAAACTGCAAAATATTTCATTTGTAACGTATTACTGTGAAAATTTACTCACAGTCACAGTGAAATGAATGCTTATAGAATGTGAACCGTTAATAAATAAATGGAGCTGAAACTGGTATTACACAGTTGTATATCTTTATAAAAGTTGATAGTCTATGTCATGTATTTACACCAAATCTATTTGATACTGTAATAGGGTGCTTCGACATAGGCCTATATGTATTTTTCATCAAAGAAATATCATGAAACGTACCGCCTCGGCGTATATTTGATTATAAAAGTTGATTGTCTTCTCTCCACTGCAATGCAAAATGTATCCGCTCTGAACTCTAGTATTGCTGTTATTTATTGACGTGTGCGTGTGTTTGAACATAGCTGCAACACTGCGCCGTAATTAAAGTTTAAACCCAGTAGCAAGAAATCGCTGTAATCCTGTCTTTTCCAGATACAATCTTTGTCACGTGCCAATACCAGTGTGGGTAATATGGTGGTACTGAACCGAATAATACCCAACTTAGATAGATAGCACACTTTATTACTCAGATAGATGGTACCACAAACTAGTCATTCTTAAATCAACAATGCAACTGTTTGTACACGCCAGCCGCACTGGCAAAGTAACTGCCGCAAAGATACGCTACTCCGCCACATTTGTGACTGGCTAAGGCAGCACACAATTATAAGTTATTATTATCCGCTATCTTCAAATATGACGATCATAATACCCCTTTTTAACACAACAATGAAGAAATATTACAATTTTTTGATAATATTTCTTTGCGAAAGATTTTATCGAAAATATTATTGTGTAATACTGGCCTGAAGGGATCTGTTCTTTTAAAGCGGAGTAATACCCGCCTATTGTGTTTTGTTTTTGCAGATGGAGTAATACCAACCTAAATTCGAGTAATCCGCGCACCCCTAGTTTTTCGTTCATAAATTAGGAAAAAAATATGTGCGGATTGTTCATAGTATTTTTTAAATGAAATGCATTA